>CM053399.1:174639354-174785313 GCA_028644305.1 Xerus rutilus
TGTTTTCAGTGAATAGTGTGTACAGCTTCTGAAAATTTGTTTTTTTCTGTTATGTTTGATAATATGTATTAAAATGCAACTTTTGAGGAAAAAAAAAAAAGAGTAAACGGGGAACCCAAAAGCATAGTTCTCAATCAGGAAGACTGAGATGCAAGCCCAACTCTGAATGCAGACTGTACTTTTTATGTCATGCCACCTTGTAACTCATGACCTTTGAGTTAGAGGTATGATCAACTTTTCTTCAACTCCAGGGACTGCCTCTTCCTCTAGCAATGCTTCTGTAGACAATAAGCCCAAATTAATCTTTGGAGAAGAAAAGAAGGGTAACTATACCTAGATCTCATGGGCTTTGAGAAAGAATTGTATGAGGGCAATTGTCTTTAAAAAACAAGGAGCAAGTGGCACCAGAGTGGTCCCATGGAATGCTCACACACAACTCATAGAACCATAAACTGGCATATCCACTTTAGAAAACAATTTGGCATTATCACAATAAAACTGAAGATAACATATCCTATGCTGTAGCTATTCAACTCTTAGGTATGTATACAGAAGTCACTCTAGCCTATTTGCACCAGGATACCTGTTTAAGAATGTTCATGAAAGTCAAGAACTGGAAACAGTCCAAATGGCCACCTATAATTGACTGCATAAACAAATAGTGGTATGGTCATACAATATAAAACACTATATAGCAGAGAAAACAAATTGCAACTATAAGTAACAGCATTGATGTATCTTGAGAGTTAAACAAAAGAAATAAGACTGAAAATAACAATTCCAAATTGCATAATGCAACTCCTACAAAGTTCAATACTGAAGCTATGCTGTTTTATTTAGGGATGAATATATAGGTGAAAACTTAATATTAGGATGCTAGCAATTTCTAAGCTTAGATGGTGATCACATGGGTATTTGTTATATAATTATTCATGTTTTCTTATATGTATGTATACATGTGTGTATCTATTCAAATTCAATGCCCTTTTCTGTTAGCAAGTTATATATTGCGATTTACAAAAGAAAGGCACAGGGTTCTAATTAAACATTTACACAGTAGGTATAATATATTAAAAAACCTTTTATCAAGCACTGCCTCTGTTTGATCTTTACAACAATATTCTGAATTAGTATTATCCTCAGTTTGCCACTGAAGTAACTGAGATAAAGGACACATTATAGCTAAGTAAATAAGTACAGGAGACTCTCTGAAGTTAAATTCTCTATTCAAATAAAATGACTAGAATTATAACTATTGGAAAATTTTAATAAAGACTACCCAAGAAAAGATTAAAAAGCAAGTGTTGTCTCTAATGATTGGGAGAAAATATCATATTTATTCAATAAAGATGATCAGCATTTAGTATCTTTTCATATACTCACAAAAAAGAAAAACTGTAAACTAAAATTTCCCTAAAACTCACATCCAAAATTGCAAAATTTGCAGGAATAACAGTAAAAATCCTAGTTGAGTAGAAAACAGTACACTAGCAAACAAACATCTTTCAATTCTCTTTTTGGCTTGGAGTTGTTTATATGTGCGTACATTTTTGTTTTGTACCTCCTAAAGACTTCTCATTTTCCTATGGGAAAAGAGATTTTTAAAGAAGGGAGGGAGGGAGGGAGAGGTGGAGGGAGGGAAGGAGGAAACCAGTCATGGTAGGAGCTCAGACAACAAACTACAGGACACTGAATTTCACCCAATTTCCTTTTCCTACTACACTTTAAAATAAGTATTTTTTAAAAAATCAAGTTTACAGTGAAACATTTTTGCTGCATTTGGGGCTCATTAATACACATCAAGAGCTAGTTAAAATACCAGACTAAATAAATGAACAGTGGGAAAATTGACCTCACGTACAAAACTCCACCTGCTTTACTTCAAAGGCATCTGAAATAGTATGAGTTAGAAACCATAAATGATGCCTCCCTGAATAAATTTTGTAATAAATTTTGCTTTGTATTATAGATAAGAGATTATATACCCCCATGTGGGAGTCTAACACTTGTGAATTGAGTTGCAGGACAACAATTACTCTTAGTTTTGCCTGAAAGTACTGCTAGTTTCAAGTCCTATGAACAAGAAATTTTAAAAACCTATTCAATTTCCATTGCGTACTACAACACAGGGACTTAATTTTCTTTACAATATTTAAAAATTCCAAGAGTTTTGTCAAACTTTCAAGATATACCCTTTTTTTCACTCAGAATGTAGTATATTCCAAAATCAAAATTATAATGCTATCTAACTTTAAAAGTATGTTACATCAGGGACTGAAGTTGTGGCTCAGTGGTAGTGTACTTGCCTAGCATGGGTGAAACCCTGGGTTTGATCCTCAGCACCACATAAAAAATAAATAAAATAAAGGATAAATTTTTTTAAAAGTACGTTACATCATTTTTTTTGCATTTTACAATACAACTCATGCTAATAAAAAGAATTGCTTAAATATGTAAAGACACAAAGTGATACACAGAAAGGAAAAATTACTTCCCACTTGACTTAACTAAGAGTCTGATATTGTTTCCATCCTTTTAGCTTCAATGTTTTCAAATGCTAATAAGTATTCTTCATTGTCAAGAATCAGGTAGTAGCTCACAGTTAAGATAAAAAAATAGTTGAGTATTTTTCTTTAAACAAAAATGCCAAAATAATTAACTGAATGTCCTATAACAACAACTGCATTTTCATAAAAAATATAAATCTCAGCAAGAAATATTTTTTCAGATTACTAAGAGCTTCTTCTCTTATAAGTCAACATCATACAAATAAATTACAGTCAAAAAACATTCTTAGGAAAGACTGTCTCATGATATGTACAGATGCATACAATTTAATAACTGAAAAGGCTCTATACACAATTACACCTACAGCATGATCCCAACTTGATGAATGAAACACTCTCATAATTATTAGTGGTGATATGATAGATTTCTTACTTTTCTATAGTTTTCTAAAATCCTTTAATAAGCATGTATATCTTCATAATCTCAAAAAATAATATCACACAAATAAGTGGCTCATAATTGATAGTTAGAACTGCGGGATCTTCAAACTTCAGATACCAATTATTCTTCTATAGAGAGTTATGCCTGTCTTCCAGAAGGGAGAGATGATGGGGTACTCCTACTTCTCAAATTGAACACTGAAAGGGGCAAACTCATTCAGACTCCTTGTGTATTCACAAACCTATCTTGCTCTTAAATAAGCCTGTAGCTCAGATGCAAAGGGCAATTTTAGGTGAAAAAGAAACTAAGGCATACTTTGAGTCATTTCTTTTCTACCTTCTACCCCATGAGGCTCAGATAAATGCCTAATGCTTGTTGTTACTGCTGGAACAAAGTGGTTGATTTGCAAGGAAATCCAAGAAAACTTGTCAACACCCAAACTCAACCAAAAAACACCAAATAGCCTCTCCTGCAGGATGTTTTTCTGTCTCCCAAAAAGGGTCCCTCGTGTGGAATTCTTAGACACTCTCAGAGGGCAGGCTCAATTTTACTCGTTTTCTATTCAAACATACCTGAGCCAGGTGCAGTGACACACGCCTGTAATCCCAGCACTTTGGGAGGCTGAGACAGAAGAATCGCAAGTTCAAAGCCAGCCTCAGCACCAGTGAGGCTCTAATCAACTCAGTGAGACTCTGTCTCTACATAACACATAAAAAATAGGTCTGCAGATGTGGCTTAGTGGTTGAGTACCCATGAGTTCAATCCCCGGTACAAAAAAACAACAAAAAAAAACCTGTACCAGATTTAAACAGAAATCAGACAGTTGGATTGTTCACATAGGTTGATGTTAAATGAGTGTCACTGAGTCTTGAAAAACATTAGTTTCAGGCAGCCTAGGTCTTATTCTCCTGAGCTAGAAGACTCTTTGCCATATTTTGGATAAAATTCTGAATTAGGGATCAGGAGACTGACGTTAGCCAGATAAAGAATTTAGAACAAAGTCTTCTGGTCTCATTTTCATCACTTATAAAATGAGGATAAGCTACAGTAATTACTTCTGAAAACTCTTTAAGCTCACCTCTGAGCTCTTCCTGTAAAGGCAAACTACCTATTATGGTTATTATAACTAGACAAACAGATTGATAGAAAAAAACATATGAAACTCATAATGGTTGCTTTGGTGGCAAGAAAATAACATACGGGCTTTGGTTGGACTTCAGATCCCAAAACAAATTCCTTCACTTTCTCCTAATAGATTTCCTTATAGATCTGTGTTCTTCTCTGCCTCCACCCTGGTATCTCGCTAATGGAGGTCATTTCGTGAATTGCTACATGAATGCAAGAGAATTCTGTAAACCACCGGCATATTAAATAAATCCTGATACATGTTATTTCTCCCCAGCCACACCACCACCACCACATCCTCTTTAACAAGCTGTCTAGACTCAGTCTATCTATCTTCAAAATGCCACAACATTAGTCCTAGCAGTGGTCACTAGAGGCGGCAAGATGAGCGAAGTGGGGAAGGAAAACAAAAACAAAACAAACTGCACTCATGAAGTTCCTAGGGGGGTTTCACTTGCTTCCCTGCATTTAGCTTCATGAGCATTAAGAAAAGGAAGTATTCTGCTTTCAAAACAAAGCAAGGAAATGCCATGTCTCCCATTTATCTGTAACTCATTCAATCTCAAAAAAATAAAAAAATTTCTGCTAGCCGAATTTGGGAGTTTCAAATACTCCACCAACCCGAGCTCAGAGTGCTTGAGGGAAGGCTGAGCCAGCCTGGTTTCCTCTGACATGGACCACAAGGAGAAAGGGAGCTTCCTTCCACAGCAAATGGCCTGAGGCTGGCTATTGGTGTCAACCCAGTGCTGATCCCACCGACTATCCAGCTTCCCAGTCCTCAAAACCACTTCCCACAGCAGGCCACTGGGAGAGCAGGACCAGTTTTATTTCCCTTTCTTCTCTTCAAAGGTGATTTTCTTTAAACTGTACAGCTTGTTACTATTGCTGAGTCGTGGTTCCCCAGAGGATTATGTTTCTAAGTATGAAGGCATCTGTATGGCAGTAAAACATACAATGTTCCTCAACCACTTCTTTTTTTTAATTAAGAAAAAGAAGCCACAACCTCCCACAAAGCGATGTACTGATGAGCACCCCACACACATAATACAGTACTTACTAAGTTCCTTAGGGACCCAGAAAAGGTCCTGGCCTAATAAACCAGAGCCACCCAAGGCCATTCCATGGGTTTGGTTTCTGACAGCCACCATGTCCCAGGACTACAATGGGTGAAACTATAAGTCTGCCATAGCAGTAGACCTCCTCCTAACTGATCATCCAGAAAGAAACAACAGCAGCAGCATACTCATTTTACTTTTTTTTTTTTAATTTTTTTAGTTATAGATGGACACAATACCTTTATTTTATTTATTTTATTTGTATGTGGTGCTGAGGATCGAACCCAGTGCCTCACACATGCTAGGCAAGCGCTCTACCACTGAGCTACAACTCCAGCCTCCCCCCCCCCCACTTTACTTTTAAGGGAAAGAATTAAAAAGGAATCAAAACAGCTTCAGAGAATAGAAACCCTCGAAAGGCAGAGGGAAAGTCCTCTGTTAACTAGACTGAGAGATGCATGTTTCAAGAATGGCATTTCAGGCAGTAGGAAGAAAGGCTGATTTCTCCTGGAGGGGCCCCAGCTTTGATGCCCAAGCTGCCCTCCAATATCAGGCTGTGCATTTTTGTACCCTCGGGCGAGACAACCATAAATAGCTTAAAACGAGAATAGGAGATTCCATCTGTTTCTGGAATATTTCAACAGCACCTGCTTTCAAGGTAAAAATCTGGGAGCTGTCCCCACAGCCTTCCTCTTCAACTCCCTCCCCCACCCCTAAACACTTATTTTAAACTAAAGCAGCTCACACACAATCCAAAAGGGCTTCTGCCTCCACACCTGCCTGAGGAGACGGAGCCCTTTGATTTTTCTCTTGAACTGTATGTGTGTTGGTTAAAAAACATTGGAACAGTTAGAGAAGGAAGCCAGAATTCTTAACCCAGACTCTATCACTTCTAGTTTCTTTTCCTCTGTGTGAAAACTGAGCTTTTCTATGTTTAGAGTAAAAATGAGTCCAATATAGCTGAAAAAGGATGCAATGTTTGTTCCTGCCACTAGGTCAGAAAGAGCTCTGGAAGGGAAGAAGATTCTCATTGAAAACCATTCAGTTTAAACGGACATTTGTATGCCAACTAGCACGGAAAGGAGGACAATCACTCTTCAATGGGGGCCCAAGAAACTTTTTTTTTAAAAGACAAACAGAAAACTGAAGTTGAGGTTTGAAAACTCTGGTCTAAATCAGATGCTACTCCCAAAATGATGTGCAACAATCAATGATAACCAGGAAAACAATAATTAGAAAAACCCAAGCACCTGCCCCAAAACATCTGATGGCATTCCAATTTGCTATGGGATAAATCTAAACTCTTAGGCATGCTCGACCAGCACTTTCACAATATGACTCAAGACTTCTATGGCATCATCTTGGCTTCCACCTTGACTGGCACCACAGGATTCTTTCATTGTGATACCCCTTTCACTTCTCAGGGGCTGTGCACAACCACTTCTCACTGCGTAGTTTTTCTCCCATCCACCTCCAGGCAATTATTCATTCATTCTGTTTGAGCCAGTTTAACTAAATCCCATTAGCAACACACCCCGATTTGCCAACTAGAAATGAGCACTGCCTAATCTGTGACCCCCAAAGAACGTTACACAGGCTCATATATTTTTTAATGTTATATTTTTATCACACTATATTTTAATTACTTATTTACATATTCTCTTCCCTAAGATTGAGTAGCTCCCAAGACAGTAGAGGGTAGCAGAAGTGAAATGGGAGGTGGATATCAAAATCAGACCTGAAGCTGGGTGTGGTGGCATAAACCTATAATCCCAGCACTTAGGGAGGCTGAGACAGGAGAATCGTGAGTTCAAAGCCAGCCTCAGCAACGGCGAGGCGCTAAGCAACTCAGTGAGACCCTGTCTCTACATAAAACACAAAATAGGGCTAGGGATGTGGCTCAGTGGTCGAGTACCCCTGAGTTCAATCTCCAGTAACCCCCCCCCCAAAAAAAATCAGGCCTGAGAACAGCATACCTAGAGGTATATTCGATTGTAGATTTGTAAATGACATAAAATCCTTATTATTATTTGTAAATAACAAAGCATTTATTGTTTTCATTTTGCAATATCAAGTTCGGCTCATCAAAATCTTGGATGACCATGGTTATCCAAAAGGTTTTCCAATGGGAATCTGGAAATAAATCATTGTGTCAAATTTAAGGGACTTAAAATGATTAAAAGCCAAAGACCAAATGTTATGTATAGCCTATTCCGGGTATATACTAGGTACTCAGATACTTTTGAATAAACAAAAATTTAAAAGTTAAACTAAAAAAATTTAGGTAACACCTTAATGAAAACACTTTTTTTTCAAAATATATAATAGGTTCTGAACAGCTTTATTTGGTTGAAAACTCAGATTTTCTCAAGACCTTAAATAAGATCTCTATGGACAATGGAGAAAATTGTAGAACACAACTATATGTAATGTTTCTTTATAAAGAAATCTGAATTACTGTATGACACATCTTTCGTAACTCCCAAAGAACAACTTTATGACTTTGAACTCTTGTGCTCCTTCTATTGACCCAGAACCAGAAACTGGCTAGAAATAGCATATCTCAGATTTCAGATTTCAGATTTGGCCTTGATGAAGTATGTGCCATTTGAAAAAACTGGAAGCCATGAAAAAAATTTCAATTCTAGGTCACTTTGTTTTATAACACTGAATGAATTCTAAGATAAATGTGTCTAACATTTATCTGAAAATGCTAATATGCTCTCACTTTCCTGGGCTTATGAAGAACAACTAACTTACCCATAACTACTATTGTCCTAGTTGGTGCTTTTAATATTAACTACCATCCAGCAACTCATTAATAATAATATGGTGAATCTCATGGAGAAGTAAAATCCTTTAACGGCAGGAACTAGTCAACTGTGGCAGGAAATAATGCATTTGTCTTTCATTGGTATTTATATTAATGTGACTTATTTATACTCTAATACAACTATATTTCTTACAAGGTTAGCTGGTCACAAGAGTTCACCCCTTCTTAAAAATTTTTGTTTTAAATAAATGGGATTCATTCCTTTGTCCAGTGCCTACCATGGGCCAGATATTCTTTGATAACCTTTGATGCATCTGTGGAAAAAAAAGATAAAAATTCTCAACCTTCATGAAGTTTACGATCTGGTGGGGAGAGACAGAAAATAAAAATAAACCTAATAAATAAGTTACATTGTATAAAAGATGTCAAAGAACCTTCCGTTGTGAAATTAAGTTTAAATTTTATAATACAACCCAGGCACTGTGGCGCATGCCTGTAATCCCAGCAGCTCAGGAGGCTGAGACAGGAGGATCGTGAGTTTAAAGCCAGCCTCAGCAACGGCAAGGCACTAAGCAACTCAATGAGACCCTGTCTCTAAATAAAATACAGAATAGGGCTGGTGATGTGGCTCAGTGGTCGAGTACCCCTGAGTTCAAATCCTGGTACAAATATATATATATGTAAAATACAAATGACCTAATGCTTTACGGACATGACATCTGCCACCCCTGCAAGATTCAAAGGTGTACCTCTTATAACTAGTATGAAATGAGCTTAGTGGTATGAACCATGCTTCTGCCAATAACTGTATTTCACTTTTCCTCTTTGAACTAATATCCCATGAGGCACATATTTTCATTCAGAGACTTTAGCACCCTGTCCTTCCATTCTCTATGCATCTCCCTTTCTCTGAATACCAGGCACACAGTAGCTTGGTCAAGCACTACTCTAAGTGCTGGAGATACAGAGCTTAGACATGATCTTTACCAGAAAGAGTTATTACTAAGACACAGTCTTTACCAGAAAGAGCAAACAGACAAAAGACTCAGGAAGATGACAGCATATGAGTGTGTAACTGAGGTATGTAAAACATGTAGAGTGTGCGCAGAGGAGGGAATCATGTGGTCTCTAACTGGGGAAGACTGCTCTCAGAGAATGGGTAGACCTGTGAAAGCAAAGTAGATACAGTAGTTCATAGGGGACATGAAGTGCATTGCATAATCCTGGGAGAGCAAGTGGGGAAGAAGTGACCCTAAGAAGCTAAATTTGGGGACAGCAGAGGCAGATTCTGAACACATGTCACTACAGGGAGCTACATCCGTCAGGAGAGAATGGAAAGCAAAGTAGAGGTGGCTTATGCGACATAAGCTGTGCCACTGGGCACACTGTCAAGTGTGACTGGCCCTCAAGGCACAGGTTAAGTAAACAGAAAGCATCTGAAGAAAGCAGGGAGACCAAGCAACGAAAGACAAAGCTGATAATCTCATCAGTCCCAAACTGTGCCCTCAGTCTCTGGGCAGCCCTTGGTACTCCCCACTGGACATGCCACCAACAGCAGACTCTTCCATTTATATTCTAGTCTGAACTTAGCAATATTCCCAAACCAAACAGGGAAAGTGCTATGGTTCCAGGCTCAGGCTAAATAAGATAAAGAAAAAAATTTTCCCTATCATGTTAAATACCCACAAGATGCATGTTCCAAAACTCATGTTTTATTTCTAGTGCCAATAACTATCTTCTGGCACTAGAAAGTCAACAATAAGAAGACACTGTGCCTTGAGATCATCCTATGTAGTATACGTAGCATAGTGTTGTACGATCATCCATCTCCCTGGTAGTCTGGGACCTCCTCAAGGGCAGAAACTAGCTAATAGTAGGCATTCAATTAAGGGTTGACAAACAAAGGAATGAATTAAGCCACCAAATTTTTCTCCCTAGTTCCAACTGAGTATGATAGAAAACACACCAATTGCTACTATTTTTCATTCTAAATGATGACAGCATGAAGGCTGCTCAACTGGCTTCTCACAAACACAAACTCCACAACCCTACATATAAGCTCACAAATCAAATTCCAGACTCAAATGAGGGCAATTTTAAATTTATTTATTTTTTATTTTTTTTAGTACTAATTGAGGATAGAACCCAGGACCTATGTGTGCTCAGCACACACCACCATTGAGCTACATTCTTGGTCTATTAAATTTAAATTTTTATACAGTTTTTCACTCTCAGACATTTGCTGAGTGAATGTGATAGTGCCTAGTTAAGAGTACACATGTGTGCGTAAGCACACACACACACTCCAATTTAGAAAGAAAGAAACATTGTGGCCCAAAATATTATGGGGAAAAACACTTTTGCAAAACTTCAAGAACTCAGATTAAGCCCTCACCTCCCTCATAGGAACCACCAACCACTGTTGGTGGCAGTGTACTGAATAAGGCTGAAATATAACAGACAAAAACGGAAGAGAAAAAATTAAGAATAAAAAAAATCACCATTATTGTCAAATTGCAAAGTATATAATCACTGACATACAAGTTGAGTCCTCTGGGTAGGTAGTTGTTGGGCCTGGGCTACGAAGGCAAAGGCAGACTTGAGAACAGCTGCACACAGGTTCTGCCTGCTTCCTGATGGCTCTCCAACAGTTGGTCTCCAGTGCCCAGATTATGAATGCTATGCTTGGTGCAGAAGAGAGTTGACCTCACTGATAAAGAATGATAATAAGATTGATACAGAGAAATGCTAACATATAGCAGTCCAGGTTGACAGTGAGCAAAGGAGGTTCAAATAGGTGCCCCTCTTGCCCTAAGGCATGTGGTTGTGTGG
Organism: Xerus rutilus; assembly: GCA_028644305.1. Classification (NCBI taxonomy): domain Eukaryota; kingdom Metazoa; phylum Chordata; class Mammalia; order Rodentia; family Sciuridae; genus Xerus; species Xerus rutilus. The sequence goes on from CM053399.1 coordinate 174,650,089, forward strand.
GTCTGGGGGACAAGGAGAGGGGGGTCTTTTCTTGGTAAGAAGACAAAGGAAGTGCAGAGACTAGTACAGCAGAGAACTACCCTTTCTGGAATCCATAGAGATCTGGCCTTTTATCCTTAGGCCCAGGGCCAAGGGCAAGCCTGGGGCCCGGATTTTGTCATGGGCGCCTCCCTGCTGCCTTGCCTGGGCTGCTCCACATGAGCAGAGAGAGACAGGAGGCAGGCCCCTCCGACACCTACTTAACCAGGGCAGATGGAGAAGAGAGTGCGTAGGATGCCTTTACCTCCCCCTCAGGAGGCGCCCAGCAGGAGCCCACAGAGCCAGCAGCTCCAAAATCAGATTTCCACACATCCTCCAGACCCAGAACACGCTAACCCCTCTGGCAGGAGGAAACAGAGCATTAAGCAAGCGTGGCTCTGGCGTGTGAAGGGGATTTCGGAAGTCCTAAGGAAGCCTTCTCACAAGAGTCTGGACGTTTTAAAAACCACTATAGAGGTAGCCAAATTGGGAAGCAGTTATTCAATCGTTGACCCAAAGGGGGCAAGGGTGTTGCTTAGAGGAGGACACAACCCGTGTCTGCAAGATGTCCCAAGCTGCAGACACATACTTTATTAATAATCTTACATACACAAAATGTCCACAGGAAAGCCTAACAGGCTAATTTTTGACAGCTCCAGATAACAGAAGGAAAGAACTGAAGTCACTCGGACTCTCCAACTTCCACATGCTACACAGGAGCAATGGGCCCTTCCCACCCAAGGGATGTGATACAAATAAATAAATACAATTATCTGCAAAACTCCACGTGCAAAAAAAAACACTGCAAAGTCCTTCTCCCCAAGTGCAGTGACTTGTAGGAAACAGATAGGAAAATAAGAACAGCTGGAAAACTTAATTACAGAAGAACAACGCAAAAACTGACATTGTTTCACAGAAATAACCAATAGCCAAAGCCTTTCTCTCTTACCTTAAGATACAGAAGCAGCTCTTGGCTCCTGAAGATAAGCGGCAGAATCCAAATCTCTGTTTACTGTCAATGTCAGTGAGCACAAATGTGAAGTTCTGGCCAACTTGGCTAACTGTGAGGCTGCGGCAATGACAGAACAAAGGAAGAGATGAACGTGCAGTAAATTTCTTGATAAAGTGTATAATCACAACAAGTCATTGAACCTATAACATTTCCTCTTGCACTGGAAAATTTTATAAATGAACTTAAAATTTACACACTTCAAGGGAACAGACTGAGCTAGTTAGAAAAAAAAAAAGTTTATTCTAGTAACCACCAAAAATCAAAATCATCAGCACTCTTGTATCATCAGCATTCAGACCATCAATCCCAAAAGATGCACTCTATCTACTTCATCTTATAGATGAACAAAGAGCTGGGAAAGTCACTGCCTAAGGTACCAGCGGTAAGTGGCAAAAAGCTAGATTTTAAGCCTTGCTCTGATTCCAGGGGCCATTCCATTAAATGTTAACGATGCTCACCTGACAATTCTAGTTCAGAAACTAACAGTGACTGCAGCAGCAGAATCTAAGTGACTTCTACATGCCAGCCACAGTTAAACATTTAATATACACCATCTCATTAACTCTCACAACAACCTTAGCATTTCAGTGATATTCCCATTTTACAGGAAAGGACACTAAAGGACAGAACAGATAGGAAAATGAATCAAGTTCACAGAGCTACTAAGAGGAACAGACACTCAAACTGGAAAGAAGAGGGCAGTGTTAGGTGTTACTTTCCTAAATTCCTGCCTCTTTCATAATTTCTGAATTTATGAGAAACATTTCATTCTTTAGAGGACAGAAAGAGCAAAATGTTAGGGAGGCTGAGACAGGAGAATCGCGAGTTCAAAGCCAGCCTCAGCAATGGCGAGGCGCTAAGCAACTCAGTGAGACCCTGTCTCTACATAAAACACAAAATAGGGTTGGAGATGTGGCTCAGTGGTCGAGTGCCCCTGAGTTCAATCCCCGGTACCAAAAAAAAAAAAAGAAAGAAAGAGCAAAATGTTAAGCACTGCAAAGTGCTTTTTAAGAAATGGAAGCAATGATTTAAGCAAAGACGTTAAAGAAAAAAGCTAAAAATTCCTGCAAAGCAAAAAAGTAGCAAATAATACATAGAAGCAATATAAGATAGAAAATATCTATTAAAAATTTAAAAGCATATTACTAATTAGTTCAGAAATTTTTTAAAGTGTTTTAAAATCCACTATTTAAAATCAGTCTACCAGTTACCTTGCATGGGACTCCTTTTTAAAAAATGTAAGCATTCCAAGCCGGGCGCGGTGGCTCACTCTTGTAATCCCAGCACTTAGGGAGGCTGAGACAGGAGAATCACGAGTTCAAAGCCAGCCTCAGCAATGGCGAGGCGCTAAGCAACTCAGTGAGACCCTGTCTTTACATAAAACACAAAAAATAGGGCTAGGGATGTGGCTCAGTGGTTGAGTGCCCCTGAGTTCAATCCCTGGTACAAAAAAAAAAAAAAAAATGTAAGCATTCCAAATTCTAATGCATAAATTTACAGTAACATAATATTTTAGAATTTGGCATTGAATTATTCAAAGGGATTCATCAATTCATATTGTGCATACCACACTGTATTTTTAAAAAATCTCAAATTGGTAAAATATTCAAATCAACTCTATCACCTATAATTCACTTTATAAATTGTTAATGGCAACAAAAAATCATGGCTTCTCCACACCTCTTCCCAAGGCAGAATTCTTATTGAGTCTCTGGATACTATATGAATTAAGTTTTCAAATATGAGGTAGGCTTTCTTTCCAAAATTCTCTTATGCAAGCCACATAAGAAAATTAGAGGGATTTTCAAGGTATCCCAGTAGAAAGGTCAAGGACCTTGCCTAGTTATACTTAGGGAAACAATTTCATCCATTAGAGAGTGGTTAGAGTATGGGAAAATAATTCCGAAAGAAAAGTGTTCTGCTCTCCTTTTTAACTAGGAAGGTGAACAAAAACAAGGTGGCAATTTTAAAACAAGGTAGTAATAAAGTTGGTGTAAGTAATGCCATCCCTACACCTTACACAGCCAGAAGAAGGAATACATTTCTATAAAAGTTATAGAGCTGTCAAGGGGACACCAAATGCTACCTTCTTGTGGCTGTTATGTTTTATCTGTAAAGCTTGGATACTGTGTTACTATGGTGATTTAATACTATGTTTTAAAGGGGGATTATATGATTAATTTTAACAAGGTTGAGAACTGAAGATGTGTGAGAAACAGGATTCTAGCTCACATAATTAAAGTGATTGGGGAGGAAAATGGGCCTCAATGGAGGAGGGGAAAACCTGTTTTATTGAAATATTTAAAGCAATAGGTCTGAATGAGTCTGAGTCACAAAAAAGGTCGTGCTTTTGCAAAATAATGCTACGTGATCATACCAAATATGACTGTTCATTATTTTAATTCAGGGTTTGAATTCACTAGAAAAATGTTTAAAATAAATACTGAGAAGCATCCTAAAAGAGAAGGTTATTGCCAGGACTTGAAAAGAAAACACTTAGGATATCTTAAGAAAAGGACACAGAATGAACACAACTTGACTTGTGAATTTGGTGTCATTAATTTCCTACTATCTTTTCACTACTATTAAAAATGCTAGAAAATGTGTTCAGCTACACTGTAGGCTCAAAGACTCATTACTCATTTATTTGGTTCAGAGCCCAAGTCAATCACTGCTAACTGGGCCTTAATTTACAGAGTTACTTAAACCAGTAAGTGTCTCAGTTTCTTCACCTGGAATAAGAATGAGAAACTACCACCCAACCCAAAAAATGTTTTGGGAATCAGTGGAATTGGCATTTGCAAAAAGGTCAGTCCTTAGTAAGAATAATTAGTAAAGGGGAGGCAAAACTATTACCAAAAATTCAAGAAGTATAATCCACATTAAAATCATATACTTTCATAGAATCTTCCTGGCTGAGCTTTCTAATATTTATGAACGGAAGTAGTAATTTGGCCTTATTTCTCCCATATCTATTGATTTTATCAGTAAGGGTAGTCTTCTAGGGGACCAAGTAATTCAAATTTGCAGTCAAATAAAAGATTCTTTGGAGGGTGCCACAGCTTATAAGGAGACAAAGTATTCTCAATTGATTCACCTTTTTAATTCCTAATAATGTGCAGTACAAGATATCAAAAGCTCAAAACCAGATGACTCTAAAATCTCTCTCCCTTGGACAATTTCCAATAAACTACAAATCTGTTGGGGCAGTCAGAGGTTAACTTGCAGGGTTCTGAATCTCCAAGGAACTCATCATTCATTCTCTCCACTTGCTGAGGTCATTAGGAGTGCTCACTATTGTTCACAAAGTCACTAGGGAAGGGGTCCATTTCCTTAAAAGTTGCAGTTTCCAGGTTTCTGTCCAGTGGGCATCCACAATTTCTACAAGAATCAGAGACTTCACAGTGATCAAAGCAGAAGGAACCCTAGAAACCATCTCATTCAAATCTCTTGTTTTACAGATGAGAAAACTGACGCTTAGGGTTTGGTTTTGTTTCCCAAAGTAATCAGGGCTAGGACAAAAATCCAAACCAACTTCTCATTCAATGTTCTTTCCATCTACCATGCTGTATTAAACACAATTAAATGCCTCCTTGAGAAGTTTCACCTGAGTTTAAGGAAATGATGTATAGAAATGCAGATAGTTGTCTTAGCAAATGGATTATACTTCTCATTAAGGTACAGAAAACAAATTTAAGTACCTCCAGAAATAAACCCTGTATATCAGGGCCAGGACCACCCTACTATACTTTCAGTTTAGTTATCCATTTTGCAGACTGAGCTACAACTACCCTGGACACTGTAACAAGTGCTGAGTATATAACAGTGAACAATATAAACAGGGACCATGCCCTCATGGAGCTTACTATTTGGTTGAAGAGAAATAATAAACAAGTAGCAGGGCGCAGAGGCACACACCTGTAATCCCAGTACTTTGGGAGGCCAAGACAGGAGAATCGTGAGTTCAAAGCCAGCCTCAGCAAGGTGAGGCGCTGAGCAACTCAGTGAGACACTGTCTCTACAGAAAACACAAAATAGGGCTGGGGATGTGGCTCGGTGGCTGAGTGCCCCTGAGTTCAATCCCCAGTACCAAAATAATAATAATAATAATAATAAAAAATAAAACCAAGTACACCAAAAAACAGTTTGTGATAGTATTATGAAATTCAAAGTGCATCAAAGAAGAAAACAACAGAGGAGGAGAGAACTGAGAGAATATGGTCTATCAGAGCAGCTTTTTAGGGATGACGATAATGAACTAAATAGGAAAGAGATGGAGCAGCCATTCAGAGAGCAAGGTCTGAGTGTTTCAGATGAACAAAAGAGCTGTGCAAAGATTCTGGATGCTGGAAGGAGCCAGGCATATTCAAGGAACTAAGATGATACCAGTAGAGCTAACGCACAGGAGATAAAAAGCAGCATTATATGAAATTGCTACATAGAGCAAGCACCAGATAATACAGAGTGCCTCATAGGTCATGGTAAAGAATTAGAAGTTTTTTGGTTTTTTGTTTATTTGGTAAAGGTAATGGAAAGCCATCAAATAGTTTCAATCAAGAGAAAAACAGTCTGGTTTATAGTTTTCAAAATTTTATCCAACTGTTAGGTGGAGAACAATTTGGAAGAAGGCATAAGTTGGAGCAGAGGTAATAACCAGGAGGCTATTGTAGTAGTCCAGGTAATGTTAACTCTCATGCAGGGGGAGTAGAGATGAAGAGGGGTAGAGAGTTCAAGTTATAGCCAGCAAACAGGAATGACAGGCTTACTAAAAACTAAGAAGCAAAGAGGCAGAATATTACCACTCAATAATAGGAAAGACTTAAGTTTTGGGGGGAGATCCAAGAGATCCATTTGAGATATGTCAAGTCTGAGAAGCCTGTAAAACACCTACATAGAAATGTCAAGTACAGCGTTGAACATACTACTTAGGAAATCAGAGGAAACGTTCGGATTAGAGCTATAAATTTGGAAATCATCTATACACAGATGGTATTTAACACCATGGTAAAGATGAGATCACTTTAGGGAAAGAGCTCAAAGAAACAGAAGAGCATCCAGGACTCATTCATAGAAACACCAGTTGAAAGGATGGGTGGAGGAAAGAGACCATCAAGGAAAAAAGGGGAACTAGCAGGCAGAACAAACAAGAGGGAGAGAACATCTGTATCCATGCAACAAGATGAGAAGAGAAAAAAATGTCTACTGCATTGAACAATATGAAGGTTTCAAATAACCTCAATAGAAAGAGCTCTAGTTAAATGACAGAAGCAAGAGAAAGGCTGAAGACTACTGAGAAATAAACGAAAGGGTGTAGACAACTCTTTCACAAAGTAGAGAATCAGATGGTAATGAAGAGTCAATGGTGGATATTATTTTTAGGAAGGCAGAATATCAGCACTTGTTTTTAAGCTGTTAGGAATGATTCAACAGAGGCAGAGGCAAATGATGCACGGGAGAGAAGATGAACATTAAGGTCTGGACTTCAGATTAGAATCCCAGATATGCTACTCACATTGATAAATTATCATACCTCTTTGACCTCATCTGTAAAATCAGAATAAAACCACTTTGTAGAGTGTTTTTGAGGATTGGAAAAAAATACAAAGTAATTAGCATACCAGGTATAGTAGGTACACAACAAAAATGATCATTGTTTTGCAATTATAAAATTCAAGAGGTGAAATGGAAACATTGTTACCCCCTACATATTGTAGCTTACTAACCAATCATCTGCTGAGCTATGTACTGTTGACCCCTCCTCACCCTCAGTGCATGTGGGGTATTAGAAATGAAGCTTTATCAAACCACCATATCTCCCAACATGTAGTTCTGAGTCTCAACACTTCCTTCCAGAGACACATCTTTCATTTATCCAAGCCTCAAATTTTTCACCTTTCCTGCTCAGCAACCCAAATGGTGAAAATGACACTCACTCCAATCTGAGGATCAACATTAGGTCACAGTGCCAGATATAAGGCAAAACTTACCCGCTTGAGAAACTCACCAGAAAATTCTAAAAAAGAATTTAGATCTGTCTACTCTCTTGCCTGGCAAAGCAAATATGAATAACTCTAGAATTAGAAAGCACCAAAACCAGAGCAATAGTAAAGAATTCATTCAGTGCCTTAATTTTATCCATGAAGACATCTTGGATGGCACTTGCCTCAAGTGCAAATCAGTGAGAGCATCCAAAATAAATTTATTGCCTTATTGCCACCCCTAACGCTCTATCCACCAAGGTACAATGGCTTTGCTATTATCTAATGCTGTCAAAATAATCATAGGGCACATAGCTGCACTCATAGTTTAAGGTAAACTAAGGGACTAAAGTGAGCTGAATGGATTCTCATTTGAAAATTAGAGCAGGGTAAATGCATGGAGGTAGAAAGAAGAGGAAAAGCCATGAAGATATACACAAATGTGCTAATCATGTTGTGTCTACATTGGTTTCTCAGTTATCTGAATTTTCCACTTTTCTACAATAAGTACATGCATTGCTTTTGAATTTTTTTTTTTAAAAAGCTTTTTGATTACTTTATACTGTGGTGGACCTAATGGAGCCAGTATGATATAACCGAAAAAGTATGAAATTGGAAATCAGACAAATGAGGGTTCCCAAAACAGTCCTACTACTCACTAGGAATGGGACCTCAAGCATGTTATTGAACCTACCTGAGCCTCTGCTCCTCCTCTGTGGCACAATGATAATGTAACCTTGTAAATGCATTACCTTTCAGTGCAAGAAAAGAACACAGTACAATGTCTAGTACATAAGATACATTAAAAAATGACAAGCAGCATTTGAACCACATTGGCATCTATGGTTACATTCTAAATCATTAAATGGTGCCTCTGCCCCTAAAAAAATGATATCATTTCATTTCACGCTCCTGTCGTTTGTGGGTATAACTATAATTCACAGGACAACTGAATGGTAACAGAGTTCTGAAAGAAGATAAGCACAAACATGGAAAGGAGTAGTTTTTCCATCATCCAATGAGTGCTCTGACTACCTGAAGCTGGTTGTCAGCTATGAAGTGCAAGCAAGTACCAACCACAATATGGAATAAGACACATCTTTTATTTAGAGAGACTGCTCTTAACAATAATAATGAAAAGTTTTTTAAAGCCATACAGAGAACTGAGCACTGATACTTCATAACTCCTCTCTACCAAAAGCTTCAAGGACAGAGAAGGGCAGAAATAACTCTGGACTAAGAATAGGAGTACCTGTTTTTTCCCAGCTCTGTGATTATCTGGTTGTGACAATAAGCAAGTCATTTCCCCTCTGCAGATCCTGGCTTCCCTTCCATAAAATGGGGTGCTTGAACCAGATGAATCTCAGCTTTAAAATCCTACAGTCCTGCTCCCACACATTTTCAAGGCCTCCTGTGGCCAGAGCCCAAGCTATCGTGGTACACGTCACCCTCTCCCCAGCAGGCTCCATCTGCTCTGGCTGAACATCTCCAGGCTCACTCAGGGTTTCTCCTCTGCTTTGCTCTGCAGTGCATATGGGGTGTTAGGCTCCCCCTTCCACTTACCCATTTCTTGCCGGCCTGGCAGACTCAACACGAGTCTCGCCCACCATAACAAGTTTTCTCTGACCATTTCAGTCTTCTATAACCTCCCCATATTTTGAATATTGTTTAAAATGCCTTTATAACACTTCTTGGACTAGACTGGGAAACACATGGAGGGCAGGGCTCCAAGTCTGAGACCATTTCCATATCCTGCACATCACCCAACATAACGCTGCACATCCTGAACCTTCCTTTGCTTTTCTGGGGGGAGGAGGGACACATGTCTCTCTTACAGCTGCTGGAAAAGAATAAATGAGGGAAAAACAAGAGTGTACAGCACACTGGCTAGAATCAATTAGGAGCTCAAATGCTAATTTCTTTCTTTTCCTCCCTCTTTGCTTAGTGATTGCCCTTTCCCACAAAGTGGTCTACTGAAAAATGTACTCATTGCGGGGATGGAAATCTAGGATGGACTGGTAGCCTAAAAGGACTTTGGGTAAGTCACAATTTCCCACAACTTAGACTGTTTCCAGTGAAGATAATAGTACTTGTTCTTATCTCTTATGGTGGGATGATAAAATGAGATAATACAAGAGAAAGCACTTTCTTTTGAAGAGTTACTGGCATTGTTATTTTTCATAAGTCCTAGTTTCAGAAAGAAAAATCTTAAAACAACACAAGAGACAGCAAGATGTCAATGTTAACGGGTGATTTGATGATGACTGTGAAAATCCCACTCTTGATACAGACTAGAAATGTCAGAAAGTTGTATTACTGTTCCTTAGGGTAGAAAAGCACAGATATTAAAATGATTAGGAAGCTTTCTCTTTTGAATGCAATCACCTGGGGCATTGCTCTTCTCCCATGCTGGTATATTTTCTAAGTCCAACAATATCATAAACACACCTGGGGAATTTTGTGGACCTCAGAATCCAGGCATATCCATTTGACAGTGCTAACTGCAAACTAATAAAAAAATTGTAACATTAAATCCTTTGCATGTCTTATAAATGAACTTAATTATGATTACCTCTTCTGCATTAATATATGCCAAAGTTAGAGGTAGAGAAACAGAATAGATCAAATACAGTCCCCAAAATACAGTGAGTGGGGTGTTTGTTTGTTTTTGGTATAAACAGAAGTTATCAATACCCATAGGGTATGTAATATAATACAATGTAAGAAGAACTATTGTGCATTGTAAGGATAAAATATATTCACAAAAGGATATTTCTGTCTCCAAAGGCATTTTATTAAAAACATGTGAGGAACATGATTAAGGGAGGGTAATTTGAAGAAATTCATTTTAGAGGAAAAATTTGTTTCCAATGACAATGAAAAGGTTCCCAATGTTACTGGTAATAAAAAAGACAAGATTATCACTGAAAAAACTGCTTTTTCTTCCATGTCAGAAGGTAATCATCCAGACAGGTAGGTGAGCAGAGAGGTATGCATACAGTATAAGCAAGAGAAAGAGAAGTGTGTGGAGTATGTGTTGGGGGTTGGAGGGAGACAATCTCATTGTGCATTTCTTCCAATATTAGTTTACAAAGCCAATTAAGGAACACCTAGCCAAAACAGATCACTAACAAGAAATCATATTAAAAATGTGTTCTTAATTTTCCTTTGTTAAGCATCTAACTACATTTTTAAAACATTTCGGTTTTATTACTTTGTATAAATATGTCCTTGCCATAATTTGTAATACATTTTATAAGTGACTGGAGGAGATTTCATGCATCACTAAATCATACATATAAATGTGAAGTTTGCATTAAACATCTCTAAACAAAACCCTACTTCCTTGCTATTTTTAGAAGGACTAGGATAAAGAAGAAACAAGAGGACTCTAGTTACAAAGACTGACCCTCTTAAAATTAAGGGTACTCTGTTTTGAGCATCAATCTGCTACTAAAACATCCCTGGTACCAGGGTTTAAAAAGATCTGAGTCTGGAAATACTACAATGGTTGATTGGCTTAAAAAATAACATGTTAGAACCAAGGAGAGCAGTGATTAAGTGGCTGGCAACATTCCAGAGTTGCTTTTTAGTACTTTTTAAAACTCCTTTGGCTACCAATTCCCATCTCACACCACTTTTAGGTTTACAGAGGGAAAAAACAAAAAACAGAACCAAAACCCCCCCCCCCCAAAAAAACAACCAAGCAGCACACTACCCACATGTACTCTAAACCACTAAAATCCTTCAGATCCTGCCTTGCTTGGGTACACTAAAATACACGATAGGACCTTCCTGAAGATGGGCACATTTTATAGCTTTTTTGCAACATATTATGGAATTACTTAAAATGGTTATTTCCTACAACCTCTCTGTCACTAAAAGTGGAATTTTTAAAACATTATGTATAATTCTGTAATTCAATTTTCCATTAAGAGAAGACTGAAGAGAGACAAAAATCAAGTGGACAAATGAGTGATTCCAACAAATAATGCTTCAACTATAGTGGAAAAAAACACAGGAATATTCCTGAAAAAGATAAAGATCACTGTGTTGTCACTGTATTAATATAATTAGTAAATTATAGTTTTTATAAAATAGAAGAAAAAGCTTTACTAAAATTGTTACCATTAAACAGTGGCTTATTTCAAAACAACAACAACAAAAAAACAAAACCCCAGATTATTTTAGTTACCTTAAGAGTTCTTATTCTTGTTATCTCTCCAAGAAACAGTTTATAATAATGTAAATACTAAGGAAATGTTTAGATGTTTGTGTATTTTTTAGTCTAGAAACCTATAAAAAATGCTGATGATTTCCCCCAGATATTACCATTCTTAGCCACCAAAACAAAATGTGAAACACTATTTAGCAACATGCCTTTTAATTAGCTGAATACTTTTAAACATGATAGGCCTATGTTGATTTAAATTATACGTTCAAGTCTAGGAAAACAAAATTTATACAATACTCATAAGGTCATGGAGTTATACTATTTAAGCCAAATATATTCATGTTTAAATAAAAATTAAACAGCACTGGATTAAATACCAACCATTCTTAATCATGGTTTAAGTCTGATAACCAAAATCCAAAATTAATGCAATATAAAATACATCTCACAAACTAACCAATACAAAGCTCTAAGCTTTAAACTTTTTGATAGCATCAATAAAATCCCCAGGAAAAGAGAATACAACAACTCTCCTTGGAACTTAGGTGTTTTAAAATGATGGTTAAACAGACAGAATGTTAAGAATGGTATGGTTTTTATTTTCTGTAGCAGGTTTATTGACACTTTTTTTTTTCTAATAAAGTTTGAAAATCTGACACTACCTGTCCACATAGAAGGGGAAACAAAACTTGGTCAAAGTCTGTAGAACTTCCTGTGGAGAGAAGGAGAGATAATTTATACATCTAATGGGACCAATAAATCTAACATTAACCACAGCACACAATCTAACAACTTTACCCTAAAGAAAGAGAAGACAGATGAAGAAATATGGGCTTTATCAATTACATGGGAGGAGTACCAGGCAGTCAATCATGAGAAATAATAAACATGATCAAACTTCATTAAAAATGAAAAATTAATCAAGAATCACACATGGGCAAGCAGCAGGAGCCATGCAGGAAAGCTCTGAAGGGAGGGAGGCGGTTGGGTTGCTGAGTGTTAACACCCCTCCAGGGACCATCTCCAGCCTGACCATATGGATCAGAGTGAATAACACTGAGCCACATGGGTTTGGCCTGGCAGGGCCGCTGTTGCTGGCACTGTTTTTGCCTGTTACCTAGGAACAGAGGGGGCCAGGATTAGACAACACTTCCCAATATCAATAGGCCAAATCACAGCAGAATAGAAAGCCAACTTGAAGATAATTGTCCCTGAACATTGTCAACTATGTCTTTTAAAGTTCAAAACTTCATTTACTTAGTTTATGAAGAAGCTGTCATTTGGGGCAAAAACTAATTTTGGAATCAAACTATAACCACTTTAAGTGTGCACTATTTTTATTTAAATACCATCATCATAATATCTTACCTGTTTATAATTTATGAAAATCCAAAGCAAACTACCAGTGTAAAACTTTTTTAAAACAAATATCAAGGTACATAAAACCAAACATAATATTCAGGACAGAAGAACAAAAAGTAGAGTGACATCTCAAAGACTTGTTCTCATAAAAAATAATCTTCTTATATTAAGACAAGAATAAACACTAGTACATCAGACATAGCATACAGTGGTGTGGGGCTTTTACTAACAGGCCCATTTTACATATACAGCATATATACACAGCTAAACATACATATAAACATATATACACATAATTAGTAATTACTACTTTCTTCATAGGACTTTCTTTAGCTTGACTTAATTTAACTGCAGGCTTGGATAGCCCACAGTTGGTGCTTATCATATGTTCATAGACCCATGTTATAAATTTTAAAAAGTATTCCTTTCATGCATTTGATTTGCTTTTTAGCTATCTAAAATCCTAACTTCAAGACAAAATGAAGAACACATTTTTCAATCACTGAGAAGCTGGTTTAAATTAAAACAAACCAGCCCACTGCAAATCCTAATCCAAGTGATAAATTAAAGATCGGTTTACAAATGTAGCACTTTTCTAACCAATAATAATGAATTATCAATGCTAACTGAATTGATGCTTCTCGCTTCATTTATTTTTAAAACCAGTTCTATCATTCAAGAAATAAACCACATCAATCTAATAACCCACTCAATGAAGCAGAAAGCACATTGACTTGCTCTGCCAGAGCATGTTCCGCCTACATAATTCAATTGAGCATATCCTATTTTTTAATATCATCTTGAACTGGTACTATGTGTATCACAGCACTGTTAAGGTATGTCATAAAAGAGTAATGAATAGAAAACTCAAAAACGAAAAAGAGTAGATAAGAATACCTCAGCATATTCTAAGAGGCATTACTTATAAAAAATTTAATTTTATAATGTGACATTCAGAGGCCCATACATACTGCTTTTAAACCAGTTGTTTAAATAAATTACAATAACTAGTCTCATAGAATCACATCAAGAGCCATCTCTCACTGTGTAATGTCATTACCAGGCAAGTGTTAGAAAAGAGATCATATAAAACAGTCACTTTAAAGTCTGTAGTTTTAGTTAATTATAAAATAGACTATAATTCACAAACAACTCTTATGACTTACTTGCGAAAAAAATCTACTTCAACTTTCCAATAACGCCACAAAGTACCTCTTATCCTCATTATTCTTTAAAACTCAGTATAAGTGCTCACTCACTGCCAACATCAGCCACAAAGACAGTTATCTTTTACTCCTCAAAAGTTTCAGGTGCATAAAGCACTTCTGTACTCTATGCTGGAGTTGTGCTGGCAAAAGGCCTCAAAGATTTTTTAAAGAAAGGACCCCCATGGCTATGAGAAAGCATCATGCCCTACAGCAGTCAAAGAAATCTAATATGCCCAACTTATTACTCACTGTAATACAGCAACTACTTACCACTTTCTAATGTCAGAAGTAATAACCAATCTTGAACTTGTCTGTCAGATAATACTATAACAAATATCAAAATACCAAACAGCTTAAGTGTAATCCACCTCCCACCAATCTTCCTTTTTACCCAAGAAAATAGTGATAAGTCTAATTAAGCAATGAGGCAGAGAGAGGGGAAGGGAAAGGAAACATAGGCAAATGTAGACACATGTTTGTACATTACAATATGTTTCTTCATGTTTGTGATATTGCAAGAACTTGATATTCTAATTTAAGTCAAACTAGTTCATGGTGTGCTGTCAGAGGAAAACAAAAATGAGCATCTACTCAGTGCTAGGCATATTCACACATTGTATCAATTAGAACTGAAATATCTACCTCTTAGTATGGGAAAGGGAGGATAAGATGAGGGAGGGGAAATAAGCATGTTCTTTGTAAGTAAAGCTAAAATAAACCACATTTCTTGATACCAATGCTTTCCTTGTATATAAATATTCAATTTTCTTATCCTCTTTGACAAAAGAAAAACACAGTTATTCAAATATGAAAAGACCACTCTCCAAGGGGGGAGGGGGGTAACCCCTGGTTTAAATGTATTTTGAGCATTCTAGTTATGGCAGATTGTGCCAGTCTTTTTATATCAACTTTACCAGGAAAACAATCATTAAACCAGTTACCAGCCCCTTTTTCTCTCTAGAATCTGATCTTTGGCTAGGGAACTTTCTTCATAGAAGGCAATTTTTCTGTTCTCCCTTGCAACACAAGCTCTTTCAGACAACCAGCCTTAGTACAACTTCAACTACGGCCACATAAATCGGATCTCGAGATGCAGCACAGCTGATGAAATGTAAATGACCTCATTGGGAAGGCAAGGGGTGGGGAAGATCGTGTGCCAGCTCTCCAGATCAATTCCCAAGTTTATATTTTCACAAATCTTTTTATGTACAGTTTGATTTTTTAACATTTTAATGAGCAAAAAAGTGAATCTATAGTAGCCAGTCACCACAGTTAAAGTGCAGGGCATGAACTAGATCCCAGGAGGGAACCAGTCCACCATGTCACCACTGGCTTTAGGACATTCGCCACCTGGTTCCATGTCCCCAGGTTCCAACTCTTTTCATAATCAAAACACTGCTGACATTATAAACCCCAGACGGGTTTTCTAAAATCCCTTCCAATCAATATATCCAACACATAACTTATTGGAGACAACACTGAGCTCATTGATTAAGGTGAGTTCAGTAGCAAAGTTTTCAAAATAAATGAGACAAGAATACAGCATCAACCCCTTCGTGTCACCAGACAATTTATGAAATAGGCAATTTCCAAAAGGGCTTTTCTTCCTAACAAAATATATGATGTTTCACGTGGGAAGAAACAGGAGCAGAGGGGGCAGGGAAGAACTGTGGTGGGAAGGCAGTTACAAAAACCTTTCAGTTGAGCATACGTTAAATGGCAGATTGCAATGTGTAGCAGAAAACTAACATCATCTACAAAGCTCTGACCACAAGTAGACCCCAAGCCTGAGTATGAACCAAAATATGAAATTAAAACACCTAACACTGGACACACTTGCGAATGAAATTCAGAAACGAACTCAAGGTTCATTTCAGTCTACACCTGATTCATTTCACCCAACATAAATTCTCATCTGGTCAGAAAGCTCATCAAGGGAATTTTCTCCAATCTGGGAAGAGTTGATTATGTTCTGGCACTGAGTCAATCTCTTAAAAACCCTGTAAAGGTAAAGGTTTAAATTTATATTATCCATTATAGAATCCTATCTGAAAGCAAAATCTTGAAGACTAAATTCAATGAAGTTAACTGGGATTATTAATCATGAGGTTTTACCAATTCACTCTGAATTTGGGGTACTAAGTGAGGGAGTATGGACAATTTTGTAACAGCTATTGTTTCAAATGTCCAATACTGGTTTTCATTGCTTCATTGAAACCTACAAACAAAAAATAGTATTACGTGATAGATGAAAACAAATGACAGTCAGACACAGACATATATATCCCACAAATAAATGCCATCTGAAAGATAAAAGCACAAGCTGATCATAATGTCCACTGGAGCTATAGAATGTGGCTAGATGAGGCACATTCTTATAGTTCAAAAGCAGAAAAAAATGTGTGCAGGAAAACACTTAAATGAAAGGCATACATAAGTGAAGGCATTTTGAAATATATAAAGCTACAATTAGCCTCTTTGTGGCTTGCTGAAAGCTAATAGAGCAATTGATAATTTACCTTTAGCCCCAGAAAAAAGAAAGTGAAGGAGGGAGAGGCAGGAAACTGTGAGAGAACATTTCCTGGGTTTCGTATGTAATTTATTTGTTCATTTCAAAATGTAGTTTTGTGATGAAAAGATCCGTGGAGCTCAAATTCCTAAAATACTCTTTCTATGTTTAAATTTTTTTTTAATAGCATCAGTGAAATGCTGACCCTTTAAGTCCTGCAATTGAGAGTAGTGCCACTGACTTGAAAGAAAAACCTTCGATTGATGATCTTAAAACTCAAGTTGAAAGTTAAAAACAGAACACACACAAAATCCAAAAGTTAAAAAGCTAACAAAATTTTTACTTTAAGCTATTTCAAGTTAAAACCAGGGACTCTGAGGGAAAGCAAACAAAGGTTTTAAATGGTTAAGCAGGGGAATGCAGAAGTTCTTGGAAGCTTAATTAGCATCAAGTTCAAGAATGTTGATCAGAAGTTTCCTAAATGTGAAAACAGGAAATATAATTTTTCTCCTTTACTGTAAGTATCAAATTAAACCCAAGATCCATACTATGGCTAAAAACAAATTTTTATTTTTTTCAGTGAGAAAAAGCAACTTTGGATAAAAAATTTTACAGAAAGGCCTTTCAACACTAAACATAAAAGCAGGGTCAAATTTCTAACAATGTGACTCAAATGCTACAGAGTCTGCTTCCTTTCTTTGCTAAGAATACTCAATATGTACTCCTTGTTTATTTATTTTTTTTTTACAAACTTTAGTTGATTTTGAGTCATGTATATAATTATAGTAATTTGTATATTACCTATTATTCAGAATACATGTAATTCAAAGATAAAATTACTACGAAATAAAATCATCATGTTCTATAAACATGTATCAAATAAGTTTTATATCTAAATTGTCAAGGACATTAAGTGCAGAAAAGGAAGGCTTACAACACAAGAGCCATGCCTAGAACTATTTTTACATATCAATCTCTATGACCTTCTGAAGTCCAAAGTAAAAACATAGCATCTTATTTTAAAAAAAAAAAAAACTTTTTAACAAAATTATCCTTTTGCACCTTTCCCTTTCTTCCAAAAACTACCTAAAATAAAATTGTTACAAAATCACAATATTATATAATATCTTCTATTTCAAGATTTCCTTTTATTAACTTTAAACCTTACAGCAAAGGGGTTGAAATGAGAGCTATATTTACAAAGTATTAAAGGCCAATAAAATTCTTAATGTTTTTTTCAATACTTACAAATGAACAACTGATTTGGTTACCACCTCTTACAATTATTATTTGGTGGCATCAGTAATATAATTCCTCAGCTCTACTATTATTACTCAAAAACATTTTTGTCTTGTTCATTTCCTTAATCACTTTAATTCCTGTTATCTGACCATGCATATCTTCAATATTTCTTAAAAGAAGGGGGAAGAGGGGCTACAAGTCAGTACATACCAAAGGAATAGGGTCCCAACAGTAAAACTGCAAACATGGTTTCACTGAAGAACAATTTGCCCTCAGGAAGATACTATCAAAAAAAGAAAGAAAAAAAGAAAAGAAAAGGAAGAAAAAAGAGCACTGATAGAAATACTATTTTGTAAGCATATTAAAAGCTGTCAGCTTTTAAATATTTTAAATGCACACAAAAATGTGCACAGATGGGCATCTTTTCTGTTCACATTAGTCTAGGAAAAAAAATCTTTCATTATCAAGCTCAAAGTCCTTGAATTTTTTAAACTTAATTGTGCCTCTATTTCTTAGAATTCACACCCCAAGGCCAAAGCTTTCCTGCCACCAGTCCTTCAAATCTGACTTGGACATTACACGGGAGGAGGCTCCAAGCCTCCCTGAGGTCTCACTCCTTTTACAACACACGAAAAAGCAGTCGATAATGGGCCCGTGCTGAATTCACTGCTCTCCACGTCTCCTCTTGGGACACAAGCCTAGCAGATGTGATAAAAACTGTGTCAGAGAAGTGGCTCTAGTTTGTGCCTTAATGACAACTTAAACCTCTAAACCAATACAACTAAAGTACTAACAGAACTGGCTGTTACCTCTCTCTCCTGCCAATCTTCAAATATCTCTGAACTAAATTAGCACCTCTACCCACAACTTACCCTGCCATCCCATAAAATCCATTCTAATTTTAAAAGATAAATGAATTCAGCAAGTACATTGGTGGCACAAGTGTCTGGGTACTCGGTGTATATGTGTGTTATGTGTCCTATAATTATGTCCTGACACATATTTCATATAGTTTGGATTTTCTCAAGGTATGATTGAGCATTCAGATGTCTTAAAGGACTGCCTGGTAATTCCCTCCCATCACCACCCCAGTAACCATATTAACACATACCACTGGGAGACTCATGGTTTCTAAAAACTACCTAACAGTTTAAATATTATTCTTAAATATGTTCAAACACAGAAAAGAAAGGTGATATTCTGAGTTACTGAAACATTCCAATTATTAAAATTCATACAGGAGAATTTTTTAAACCGTGGGTGGCTATACTTTTCTTTTAACTTGTGAGAACTCTTTGTCTTACCTAATGATATGGTACCGAAAAATTGATTTAAACGTGTACTTTTGATAACATTTTCTAAATTCTATAATTCAGCCTTCAGATGATGGGTTTTTTTATCCAGTATCTTGAAAGCCTATTCAGTCACAATTGCATACCCACTTAATCAGCAATCATTGTTCTGGGATGCAGGACTTTGTTGTCAAGACAAGCACCAAAACCTTAAAAAAAATTTTTCAGAACTGGCATAAGAAAAAAGTGATCTTTGTCAGACAAGGACAAATTTATGCAAATCTTTTATAAACATTCACAAACATTTATTTAGCTTTTGAAATGTTGGCCTCATTTGAGAGCATGAAAATGAGGGGGAAGTAGGAAAACGCAAAGGACAGCTTAGAAGCTGGCACGCTACATAAATATTCAGAAGGAAGATTATAGGATTCATGTTAGGCTGTCTTAGGCTTCTCCAAAGTCCACACAGAATAGCAAAGAACAAAACTAACGAGAAGTACAGCAGATGTTAGACAATGCATCGGCCTCTTTTCCTCTCTCACTTGGCTATACTTGGACGCTTTTATATTTTCTTTCAATATGGTTAGGTCATTCAAGGATTCTCCTATAGACTCTGTATTGTGGCTACAGATCTATAAGCTGGAGGTCTGTCAGCTTTCCAAAAGTTTCCAATGAAAAGGCATTATGCAAATTCTACCTCTCTTACCCTCTTTCAGGGGGGAAAAAAAGCCTCCAGTATGCAGTCATCAGAGTATTGGAAGCCCCAGCCTTCATTTCTGTATAGCTGTGTTTGCCTCAGGGCCACGCTGCTTGTTTTGACAGTGGATCCCCCCAGATAGTTGGGATTAGTCGAGCTTGTTTAGATAAACTTGAAATCAAGGCCTTCTCTAGGTAGACAGCTAGATGTAGCTACCGAGTTTCCAGCTGCCTCCTCCTTTCATCCCCAAACAACTGCAGATTCACAGTAGCTATCACAGCCACAGGCTATGTCACATACATAAGTACAAAATTAAAGGCTGCTAAAAGAAGCCTTTGTAAGTCTTAGTGCTAAAATAAGGAATCTGTACTGCTTGGTTTATACAAATTATTCTAGCACTACCAGTACGGAACTGAAATCATCAGTTAACAAGGCGTGTTAATCAAGATTCCTAGCATCTTCTGATGAACAGGATCATAATTTGGTAATATACCTAACCTTCTGCTTATTAGTTCTTGTATGAGAATAATAGCTGAAAAGGTTGAAAAGAAAATAATAGGCTTTATTTATCCAGTGCCAGGGGATGTTAGATACCATCAACAAACATTGTGAGAATATGAAAATTGAAATGTAAATATCAAATCCATTTTGAGAGAGCATTATTTAGCAATTGATTAGAGAAGGTCTCACTAAACAGTCATCTCCACTTATGGAACTTTTACTTCTCACAGCCTACAGATTTTGATAGAAAGATATAAGGTCTTACATACTTAGAATAGATTGATGATATCTCATTACAAAGGCAAAAGGCAAGGTGATGTGAAAAACTATTGAAATTTGAAAATTACATAATTGAAAAAGTTTTCTAAAATCTAACACTGAAGGAGTTTAATCTTTTTTTTTTTTTTAAATATTTTTTTAGTTGTAGATGGACACAATGTCTTTATTTTATTGCTTTGTATGTGGTGCTGAGGATCAAACCCAGGGCCTCACGCATGCAAGGCAAGCGCTCTACCGCTGAGCTACAATCCCAGCCCCAGGAGTTTAATCTTTTGTTACTGGGGGGAAGTCTTCAGAGGGCCAGAAAAAATAAAAGCTAAGAAAATAATTCAAAGTCATGGATATGTTTTCTTTTTCTTTGCATATTTTGCTGCAACATACAGAGGATAATGTTTACCTGAGGCTGCCTGAGAAAAAACAATGCACAACAATGGAGCCAGAAGAGGTTTCAACATCCCAAGACACTACACAGTATAGCAGTCCTTTTACTCTGATATACTGTCAAGTTACACAAGGCAGCTTGCAATCAAAGTTTGCCTGTTGCCACCAAAAATGTGTTCTCTGGATTCAACAGGTAAGTCACTATTTCACAGAAAAGCCCTAACACATTCAAGACATTTCTGGAATTGCATCAATTTGAGCTTTCACTATGAATTTTTGGGTTCATTTTATATACAACTTGCAACCTAAAGGAGTCAGCAACTCCTTTTCTTTAAAAGGTTGGCAGTAAATATTTTAGATTTGCAGACTCTAAGGAGTCTCTGTCACAGTCATCTTTGTTTTTTTATAAGCCCTAAAAAAGGTAAAAGAAAAAAAAATCTTAGGGTTCACAGGCCATTAAAAAACATAAAAAACAAAAACAAAAACAAAAAACAGCCCCATGCAGGATTTGGACAGATAGCTATATTTTGCCAACACTGACCGAGGAGCCTGGTAACAACATGATACAAACTAACTCACCAATACCTCAAACTCAAATTTACAAATTCCTAAAAGGTAAAATGACCTTGCCAACCACAGTGTTTCTGGTAATCCAATAATTCACAAATAGTTGTTGCTAAGTGGTCAAATGTCTATTGCATGCAAACATACCCTTTTTTCAGAAAAAATAAATTAATACAAAGAATTAAAAATATTTCTACCACCTAGAATTCACGACTCTTGTGGCATGGACTCATTACAAAAACAGTTGCTTCTTTTATTAATAATTTTTTTTTCTGTTTTTTGTCTTGTTCTGTTTTTGTTTTTATCAGTGCTGGGGATGGAACCCAGGGCCTTGTTGCATTAACAGTTCACTTCTATAGGTGAGGTCAGAGGTTTTCTTGACAGATAAATGAATTTATGTTCTCTGAATTATTGACAGCTCCTCTCTTTGAGACTGATGTTATTTAAAATATTTTTTTAAAACCATATTAAAAGAGAGGAAAGGCTTTTCTGGTGCTCTACTCATGGCTCAAATACAGGTTATTTGTCCAATGTTCTGTTAAATAAAGAAGATAGGTGGGCCTCTTCTTGCCTCTCTCTCTACTCAACTTCTGGTGTCCCTTCCAACTTCCCTTCAATGTGTTTCCCAGGATTTTATCTTCCCCCTCCTCTCTGTCTCCTCCTTTACTAATAGTCTACATATACTTCAGTTTCCACTATCTTCACTAATTAAATGACTCTCGAATTGAAATCTTCATCCTGGACCACCTTTACAGCTTCAGGCTCCTGTTCTAACTGCCTGGTGCACACTCTGCCTCACCTTTCACAGGTTACCAGGCTAGACATTTGGATCTTGTCCATTTGAATCTCTTGTCTAAGATCAAAACTTGCCATCCGGGTTCCTGTACATCTGCTAATCTCTTTCACCCTATCAGAACCAGAAAGTCTCTCAGATCACCACTGATTCTTGCTGGGGGACAGATGATCCACTCACTTGACTAGGATTCAAGTGCATGTAATTTAACCCAAGGTTGTAAGAGTTCAAGATAACTTTGTCAAGAAAAACGTCTGATTCCTTGAAACTTTTCCAAGTATTAGTAAACAAGACAGAGGATGAAGGAATTCTAAAATCCAGTCTACGTCAAAATCATCTTAGAAAAGGAAACCATAGTGGTTCCCTAAGTACGACAACATATTTAGTGCCAGACAGTATGCTAGAGACCTAAAATAAGGCAGTGACCAAGCAAGGTATGGTCCCTGTCCACATGGAGCTTAGGATCTAGCTGGAAATAAAGAGACTATAGAAAGGAATGCCAAAATACCTAAGAACAGAGAGCTCTAGAAAAACGACAAGGGCCTAAAATTAGATGGAAGGGTCAAGAAAGGCCTCTTGGGAAGGGACATTTTGAACTGAGACTTAAGAAATGAATAGGAATTCAACAAACAAATATTTGGAGAGTGAACACAAAAGTAGGAGCAGGAGCAAGGGCCACTGGACATTGAGCCCTTTGCACAAAGAAGCTGGTAGGCTGGAGCAGAAGAGGCAAGGGAGGTGAGCTTGGACAGACTGGCAGGGAGGGGTCAAGTCATATGGGACCTTACAGAGCATGTCAAGGAGTCTGGACTTTACTGTAACACACTGAAAGTCACTGAAGGGTTTGATCCTTCTACATCTAGTCTACGCATGACTTTTCAACTTCTTATCCACTGTTAACTCTTCCAGACTCCAGGCAGACTCAGAGGACATCCCAATTCTTCCAGTCACCAAACAGCATAATCTCAGTGTCCTACATTCCCACAAGAGGGTAAACATATCCAGTTGGGTACCCTTCAGGCCTCCCAGAAGAAAGGGGAACCTTGAATTATAACCCTGGCAGTAAGGAGGGGAGTGGTTGTACTCAAAAACGGTAACAAAGGAACTGTGACAAATTTGAAAAGGACCATCTTAAATCTCTTCAGAACCTCCTCCCTTATAGTTGGTATTTCTTCTGAGCTTCCAAAGTCTATTTTCCTACATACAGAGAAAGCATGTGATTTTTTTTTTTTTTGCAATTAATTTACTAAATATCATTGATCCTTAAGAAGTCATGGGTTGAGGCTCGAGTTGTGGCTCAGTGATAGAGCACTTGCCTAGCATGTGTGAGGCACTGGATCCGATTCTAGGCACTGGATATAAATAAATGAATAAAATAAAGGTCCATCAACATCTACAAAAATATTTAAAAGAAGTCATGGATTATAAATGTAGTATTTTTAAATACCACTAGGTTAAAAAACGCTGCAAATCAAATGATACACCATCAACTGTAAGAGACATCCCAATTCCAGAGATGTTAACATACGAAAAAATGTGCATCTTGGAATTTGTGAAATATTTTACAAGCCTGTTTTTTCACAGACTTGTAAAATATTTAGATGAAATTAAGAAAGGTAGGGATTAGACCCAAGGTCAGTGTCTAACAGAGCGCATGGCACAAAGAAAATGCCGAGTGAATGATGGTGCTGACAAAAATTACTGGATGACAGTCTGTAGATTGAGAAGGGAAGAAATAGCATTAATTAAGCACTTTCCATTGTCAAGAACTGTATCAACAGTCCACATGCTTTCTTATTTAATCCTCACAGAAAGCAGTGACATCACAAGCATAGATATGAATTATCAGAGTCAAACTCAAGACTTATTTTTGACATAGAAAATGAATACAGAAAACTACTCAAGTTCATATAAATGTAGTATTAATTTGTCAAAAGTTCATTATTTATGCCAATAACATGAATTACACATGTAATTTAAAGTAATCAACTTAATGTTTCTTCTGGTTATGAAACCAACCTATTCAGCCTTTATTTTGCTTCTCATATGCCAACAGTCACCTGTTCTCTGGAGAGAGTTGGGTGACAACTGGAAAGGGACTAACAGAGCAGCTACTAAGTGTCAAGTCTAGTGCTAGAAGGTTTTTGTTTTGTTTTCTTTTGTTTTGTTTTACACATATGCTCAGTGATCCTACTGTAACGTTAGGCAGAATTATGACCCTTATAGATGAGCTGAGCAGAATTAGCTTCAGATAGACTGGTGAGGTAACTGGTTGCCTAACTCTACTGAGAGATTTTCCCTCTCCATCCCTGTTTATCAGCATTTGCAGAAGCAGCCCTCCATGCTGAACAGAGCTAATCTAATGCTCCTTTCCTACCTTTCCCCACTGGCAACAGTGGAGTTGAACATTTGTGCTGCTCTGTTAAAGGGTCTTAGAGGAGGGTAATCTCACTTACCAGTGTGCTCAAGACATCCCAGCTGTGCCAATGATTCTGTGTAATCAATGTGCTCCCCTGAATTCTCAAAAGTATCCTGGGTTGGATGCTATGGTTGCCAGAACCAAGAGAGGGACATCAGGGTTTGTCTGCAGGGCAGGGAAATGATAAACAGCTGTTTCATCATAAATAGTAGGTTCTGCTTTATGAGGGGAAACTGGAGAGTGATGGTAGAAGACTGAGTTTTTAATCACTTGACTGCAGACTCTTTATCTAGACTAACAACTTAACAAAACCTTCTCTGCTTCATTTCATGCTGGAAAACACTCACTGAAGTAGACAAATTCAGTATTATGTAGACATTATGGCTTCTTCTCTTGCCAGTTCTACAGAATTAGTATTACTTTCTGTTTTAGTCAGCGTTAGCATCTCTGTAATCAAAATACCTGACAATAACATGACAAAAAGTTTACTTTGGCTCACAGGTTAAGAGGTTTTGTCCATAGATGGTCAACTCAATTGCTCTGGGCCCAAAGTGAGGTAACACATCTTGGTGGCCAAGAAACAGAGAGAAGAAGGGGGGAAAGACCACAGGGAAGAATGTACCCTTCCAGGGCACACCCTCAGTCACCTACCTCTTCCAGTCATGCCTCAACTGCCTATAGTTACCACTCAGTCAGTCCATTCAAACTAGGATGGACTAGTTATGACTCTTATAATCCAATTACTTTACCTCCATACTTTCTGCATGAACACAGAAGCTTCGGCAGGGCGCACATTATATCCAAAGCATAACACTTCCTCATTTTACAGATGAATACAATGAGGCTGAAAAATGAAAAGATTTTTCCCAAAGTGACATATCCAAAGTCAAATCTCATATACCATGGGAATATTAGTTAATATTAGTTTTCTATCTTTTCTTTGGGCCAAACATACCAAAGGAGAAAAAAAAAAAAAAGCACTTAAATAGTTGGGGGGGGGAGTGTCTTAAGAAATAAACAAGGCATAAATAATGAAAAGTATTTCTAGCTGCCATTAAAAATCTGTTTATTATAACAGATACATTTTTAAAAATCCAAAAATATTTCTCAACTTGCCAGGGGTTTAGAGCTCCAGAAATAAGTATCTGGTAGGTTGGCAGAGTGCTCTGATAAAAATAATATTCTTGGCAATTTACAGGTTATACTTCTAAAACTAAATGTTATATAAAGAGGCATCATGTTTGAAACTCAGTCAAACACAAGAATCTTAAACACCTCTGGTTAAAACTCTGTTAGGCAAGTTGAGATTTCATAAATGTGCATTTTTGGTTTGTTCAAATTCTGAGCCCAAAGATCACAATGTGAATACTATTCAGCCATTTATTATTATATATCACATATCTGGCCTCCTAATATCCATTCATACAGCACCAGCTTCTGAAGCCTTGGACTTGAAGCAAACAAAAACCTGTAACTTCCTGCCTGGGGGTGGGAGAGAACACATAAATAAGTATAACGTGTTCTAGATTTTCTGATAGAAATATAGTCAAGGTAAAAGGAAGGTACTATCAGGCCCACCCAGAGATGTGAAAGACTCCACAGAGGTGATATATGAACCACTTTTGAAAAACAAGTCGGTATTTCCTATACATAGACACTATATAAGAATATTCCAGAGATAAAGGCAATATGAAACATTATATCACATATTCACAAGGTTTATAGGAAAGTAAATGTTATTTGATGAGCTTGTTTTTTTAAAAAAAGACAATCTCTTGCACAAGGATCTGGTTTGGTCCTCGGCTCATTAAAAAAAAGACAATTATTTTATAGATGCCTTTCATTTCCACCCACCAACTACAGGCACGTGTATACATGAACTTGCACACACACATGGCCACAACCTCAGCTTTGTGTTATAGCACATTTGAAATCTGAAACTGATAAAAGTTAGTTTGAAATTATGGTCAGAAGAATCTTAACTCTACTATATTGTATATAGTATTTCATTTGAAAATGAAAGCTACCACAGTAATGCAAAGTACTATATGCAGCCAAAAGGGCTCATTTACAAAGACAGTGGAACCTATTAATGAATTTCTGGGTTTTTGAACACAGGAGTCTCAACATAATAGATTTTACAACTGTAATGATTTTTTAATGTGAAACCCCTTCATCACCATTTAAAAATGTTTATATTTTAGTACATTTTAGAATATCAATATTAGTAACTATTTCTTATTATATTTCTTCTTTCTTTTCTTGACAAAATACCTCAATCACTTTTGTGACTTCTCTAAATTTTATTCTGGAACAATGTAGATTTAGAAAGGAAAAAATTTTCCAGAATTCTTCCTAAAACAGATCTGAAACTCTAGAAGCAAAGTTTACCATATACAACTTGAACACCACACAAAAAAGAGGCATCAGAATAGAGTTCCCCTGCTACCTTAAACTTAGTTGATACTATACAATTATTGGTTATTAGATGCCAGGTGTTAGTCTTAAGTACTTCACACATTTCTTTTTCATTGCTGTTACTGTTTTTACTTCATATATTTCAAATCAACTAAACCTCACTAGAATCCTGTGAGGTCTTTACTGTGATCATCTCTAGTTGACAAGTGAGGAAATGAAATTCCAAAGAGGCAAATGGCAGAGCTGGGTTTCAACCCAAGCAGTCTGGCTCCAAAGTCCATGCTCTTAATCACCACTAGCATGCCTCTGTGCTTACCTGCTTCATATTATTCATTTAGCCCCTCATTTGTCCTACCTGCTAAGAGGGGCCTCTAACACTAGCTATAGCCATTTCTATAATTAAAGAGTTTACAGACTGACAAAGAGACAGACATATAAATCAGAGAATGAAAGGAGTAAACATCTCAAGTGCTCTCTCCAAGAGCTAAGGGTAGAGTGACTAATTCAGTCTGGGCAAGTTTCACAGAGAAGGTGATACAGGCCAGACATTTAACAATTAACATAAGTATATTGGTATGGAAGTAGGGTAGGGGAACAAAAAGGAAGTAGGGTAGGGGAACAAAAAGGACAAAAACATCCCAACTATAAAAACAACTGGAGCAAAAATATACAGCAGTGAAAGAGTAAAGCATGCTGGGAAATGGTGAAGCATTCTGCATCTGGGAAAAAAGAAAAGTCACAGGAGACAAGGTGAGAAGATGGGTCAAGGTCAGATGATGATGGGCCTTAGACCAAGTTAAGGAATTTAGGGTAGATCCTGAAGGCACCAAGTAACTGAAGAGAAACACTGAGTTGATTTAGGTTTTAGAAGGATATCCCTGGCCATCTTATGGAGGGTAATGACTTCTGGCAACTTCCCAACTGGGTTGTTGGCCATTAGGAAAAGTGTACATGAGAGAAGCTTGGATTGTGAATGCAAAGGGAAATAGAAGACTTTCATAGACTAGAGAGGAGTTCAGGAAGGACAACAAAGAGGATTTAATGCAAATGTGTCCTTGCATCCAAGGAGCTTCATGGTTACATAAAGCTAAAGACAAGATGGAAACTACAACTCTCAAAAGCAGACATAGTCCACTTAGTCCTAATCATTGGGTAACTTGTGAGAAACACAATCATTAGAAAGTACTCAAAAGACACCTAATAATTAGTGGGGTTTTTTGGAGCCAGAATAAAACCAGGAGAACACTTCTAATAAGAATGTGTAAATAAGGATTGCATAAATTACCATAGCTGTCTACCTTGGCGTACTTTCAGAAAGAATGACTCAAAAAGAATTTGTCTTTTTCCTGAGTTCCTTCTTTATAATTGTAACAGCTAGAGAATGACCAAATTGGGAAGAAACCTTCACTTAAAACAAGAGCCTTAAGACAGAATAATGTCTCAATTTTTCACCAGAGTTTGGCCAAATGTTTAAGGTTTTGAAACACATTTGCATCAAGAAGCCAGTTCAACAACATCCAATTCTTAAAGTCACTCTTTTCTGGAAATGGGGTAAAACTCAGGATTATAGGTATTATAAAAGAACAAAACACTTTAAAAAGCACTAATCAGATATTTGTCCAAGATAATAAATTTGACTTGTAACAACACAGGAGAAAATAAAAAGCAGTACATGATGGACTTTTTACCCCTCCATGAGCCTAACATTTGAAGAACATTTAAGCCAGGCAACTGTCAACAATGAGACACTTTTAAACATACACAAAGAACCAGATTTTTACTCTGGGATGCATTTATACATCTTCAATCAATGAATTTTTTAGAAAGCTGTAATGCAGTCCATCAAAATAGTTCCATATACAAATATATATGGAACTATCTCCTATATATATATATCATATATCTTGGGGGGCAATCCTGGTAACTGAAGTAGCAGTTCAAGAAACCTGCTTCAGCAGGGTGCTTTGTTGGTATCATGCTAACAATCACCTCCAAGGTTTTAGGGTCTAAAGAGAATGAGAATTTCTATCTTTGGATAAGAAAGTTACATATTCACCAACAGTCCCAGACTGCCAAGTTACTAAGAAATATGAAAACTGACCTTTTTGAGCAAGTAGGTAAAAACTTCATGAATCAACAGCCAATCTTAAAAAGGACATATCTAGGCTAGGCATGATGGTGCATACCTGTAATCCCAGTGACTCAGAAGGCTGAGAGAGTAGGATTGCAAGTTTGTAGCCAGCCTCAGCAATTTAGACCCTGTCTCAAAATAAAATAAAAAGGGATGGGGATGTAGCCCAGTGGGGGAGCACTTTCCTAGCATGCATTAGGCCCTGGGTCCAATCCCCAGAACCACAAAAACAAAAAAGTACACATTTAAAACAAGTCTAAAAGATAACTTTCCTTAAGGGTGGCTCCAAGATCTTTCACTGGGTTTCTATCACTTTGGTTAACTTTAATGTCTATGGCTCCACATCACAGAATCATTTTAAAACATGATCTATTTGGCCACTATATATAGGTAAATTCTTCAGATGAGATTCAAATGAATTCACAAATTCTGTTCCATAGTACATATTTCATAAAATGTTTCCCAGTACAAGTGGGCTGTGGTGGCGCACGGCCTGTAATCCCAGCACTCTGGGAGGCTAAGACAGGAGAATCACGAGTTCAAAGCCAGCCTCAGCAATGGCGAGGCACTAAGCAACTCAGTGAGACCCTGTCTCTACATAAAACACAAAATAGGGCTGAGGATGTGGCTCAGTGGTTGAGTGCCCCTGAGTTCAATCTCCAGTATCAAAAAAAAAAAAATGTTTCTCAGCTCAGCCACAAATAGTGGTGTGTACCTATGGTCCTAGCTACTTGGGAAGCTGAGGCAGGACAACCACTTGAGCTGAGTTTGAGACTAGCTTGGGCAATAAAGCAAGGCAGAGTCTTGAGAAAGAAAAAAGAAAAGAAAGTTAGTTTCCAAGACTAAATGTGACTTCACCATTTAAAGTGACACAACTTGAATAGACTGTATGGGTAGGGTAGAAGCATCCACTCTAGAGAGGGGGAGAGGGGGAAAGAGACAGGGAGAAAAAGAAATCGATCAAATGTTTTCAAGAGAAATGAGATATACCCAAGTCCGATTTCATTCTTTGTGAATTCAGTGAATGTAAGGTCCAAGGGGGCTAAAACCCAAAATTTCAATTCCAATTTAAAGATCTATGGCTCAAATAAACAAATCAACAAGGAAAAATTGGCAGAACCATTGCTGAATCAATAACATTTTATAAAGTGTCTTTTGCTTATATTTCTCTGCCTAATAAAGAGATGAAATCAAATTTTATTATTTGTTGTACACTTTGTGTGAATATTATACATGTATGTCATATTGTATAATGTTGGAGTAATATGACTTCATTTCACCCTAACAAAAAATTTAGGAATTGTTAAGCCAGACACAGTAGCGCACGCCTGTAATCTCAGAGCTCATGAGGCTGAGAAAGAAGGATCATGAGTTCAAAGCCAGCCTCAGCAATGATGAGATGCTTAGCAACTCAGTGAGACTCTGTCTCTAAGTAAAACACAAAATAGGGCTGGGAATGTGGCTCAGTGGTTGAGTGCCCCCAAAGTTCAATCTCCAGTATCCTGCCCCCCCCCCGCAAAAAAACCCCACATAAGTGGATTACATATGTAATTTCTTATTAAACAGTATTCTTTCAATGAATCAACATTATGGATACATTTTGGGATAGAAATATTTAGTCTCTGGCTTATCAAAATTAAGAAGAAAATAGCACATAAGTTTTCATAAAGATTGGAGCTCACCAAAAAAATGAGACTATCATCAACATGCAAATACCAAGTCTTATTTAAATATTATCTCTACTGTCTTTCTTATCAGATCTTCCAATTGATTTGCATAGGTAATTTGCAAATAACTGGAAGCTTAAGAAATGTTTTCTTTAGAGAATACCTGAAACATGAACAGATGAAAACTCCATATTTAAGCAATTACATGCAACTCAGAAATGCCAATTTCCATCACAATTAGCCCAAGTTATGCAACATATTTTTGTTCCTTTTTAGTATATACTTGATGTATGTTTTTATAATTTGCTTAACTGCCTATAGTGAAATTTTGAAATCACATAGGCCATATAAAACCATAAAAGAAAGGGCACCTTTTTATTTTTCCCAATGTACCATGTTTCTACATTTCTTATACAGCTTGTACAAAAAACACTGTTAGTTTCTATATAAAGATTTCCATAAAATTTTTATAGTTTCTATAAATGCATAAAGATTGTTGGTTTCATTATAACCTCTGTTTCAGTGCCAGTGGAAAGAAAAATTACCTGCAACTCTAAATAGAGATCTTCATATACTGAGGCGGCTACGTAAGTGTGCTCAGACCACTCTTCAAAGAGCTCTAAGACACTACTTCATCAAACTATAGCTGAGCACATGGAGAAGCAACTTCTAGCACACTCAACTCTTAATTATCACTCTTAGAACAAACCAACTATAAAAATGCAATTGTAAGAACAAATTATTAATCCTACTTGTTTTAGTACAAGAATCACATTACAACCAGTATGTTTTAAAACCATATGCATAATACCTATTATACTTAAGACATTACAAGGCTATTTATGGAAATCTTGTGATAGGTTCCTATATCTTTATTTCAAACTATCCCATTCCACACATTATAATTACTGAAGGCTTGTGTTTATAAATGTGAAAAATATATGTTTTGAAGCCAAATATGGGGTTTGATGAGGGTGGTGACCATAATTTGCTAACGTTCTAATTTAACTCTTCTTTTCTCTCTTAATCCAATTAGTATTCATTAAAACTGCACTAAACACAATAAGTTTTACTGATTAATTCCATAATTATGAATGAATACAGTAAACATAATGGAATAATTATAAATCCACCTAATTAATTACAAGGCTATTTATGGTTTTATTAATGGCTCAAAGATATTCATGTTTTTTCTTATTTTTAATGTCTGATTGACATGTTATCTTTGAGAAATCATTTTCAGAAATGAGAAAATACATTATCATTGTCCTTCTGTCCCTCTTTAACAAAAATTCTCTATTGGGCAGGCTTTTTGTTTTTTTAATATTTTTTAGTTGTAGATGGACACAATGTTTTATTTTATTGCTTTGTATGTGGTGCTGCGAATCGAACCCAGGGCCTCACACACGTGAGGCAAGCGCTCTACCGCTGAGGTACAATCCCAGCCCCATTTGGGCAGGCTTTTGTTAAGCACCACATTACCTAGTTACTGGAAGAAATTGAGAATAATCTAGACTAAGCTACCAGAACTCAGAATTACATCTGGAATTGAGAGAGGAGAGGAGGAGGAGAGGAGAGAAAGAGAGAAAAGAAAAGGTTTAGACTATTTCATATCATACTCATGGAAGCTACAATTTTTTTAATTTCATAAGTTGTTAGGAGATTTTTCAAAAATACAGGATCTTTTTCAAGTGAGGATCCTACCAGTGTTGATGTTTTAGTATTTAAACTAGCTAAGCTTTAAACAAAAGCAAATGAATAAGTAATATGAACTCTGAAAAGACCTTGCTATTGCCCTTTTTGTTGTTTGTTTTTCTCTTTTAAAAAATATAGGCACTGTGTATCTTTCAGGAATTAACAAAGCCTGTCTTTTTCAGGTCTAAAGATAACAGGCTTTCCAGATCTGAAATGAAATATTGAGTGTTACACTGATTTAATGGTTTTAAACCATAGATGTCATTGTGGTCTGAGGGTGTCACAGACAACTTAAGGAGGGGAAAAAATGGGGCACAGAGAAATCATTTTGTCAGTAATTATAATCAAGAGTCCTAAAATGTGGCTCAGGCTGCTCATTACTTCTTCTCTCTGTATCAAGACCCTTATTTACATTTCAGATTACATTTTTTATGAAACAGTAAGATCTATCAGAGCTGAGAGGACTGAAATAATGAGGGAAAAACATTTTAATAAAACGTGTTGGGTCTGTATTACTTCCGTGACAGAAAGAAAGGCTTCCTCTGTAGTGATAGATCATTTATTCTGCTTCTAAACGAGAAGCAAAAAGATGAAACTGATGAACTTTTACTGCCCATTTGTCTTTAGCAGACAATTAAGACAGAGAAGATCAAAATGGATTATCATACCACGCAGACAACTGGCCCAACAGTAATACATCTCCGGGACCACAGATTTGTAACTCTCTTTTATCCCTCCCCTTTCTTCTTACTTCTTTTTCCACTCTAAAGGCAGTGCTAGCTTTGTGGCTCAAGGAGAGCCAAAAGGCTGGTCATCATTATTCAGTCACAGATGTCAATCTAACCTCCCTTTTTTCTCAGTTTCTAAAGCAGTGAGCCACAATAATTTGTGACAGATTCTTTTACTGTAAGGTACAAAGAACACACAGAATAAAACATCTAGCAGCAGCAAGCTTCTCTGATCAAGTGTGCTGGTACATGGGAAATACACTATATGTAAAAACAAGCACTGATAGTTTAGGCGAATGAGGAGGGAAAACTGGGGGGAGGGGGAAATTGTACGCATGTGTATGTGTGTGTGCAGTAGTAAGTGCTATACTTTGTGGTCAATTATCTCAAATATCCCTTAAGGATCACACTATAAATGTTTTAATACTAGAAATGTCTAGATTGAGCATATTCAGCACTTAAAGTTTGTAAGCAGTAGAAATATTCCCAAGAATTTTTTTATAACAGTACACCAAGGAGAAAGTTTGGTTTATTCCAACAATTGCTAAAATGAAAAAATACATATATAATTAGAATCTAAATGATGAGAAAGGTAAATAAGAAATAAGCCATTCTCCTACATAGCAATAGATATAATGCTCAAGTAAATTTTGGGTAATTTAGAGGTAACATCTTCAAAAACAAAATACATCCTTCATTCTTCATTTCTTGAGTTATTTGAGGTTAAGGAGGGAAATCACATGTCTCAAGTTGGGGGAGCTGCTATGAAGAGTGATGTGCTCACTCTTAAAAGCCTACAGCTAGCCCTGGAGTACCAGTCTCCAAATTTCAAACTTATGTCATTGAGCTAAACAAAGAAAACAAATGCTACTAACCTATGAGCACTTGTACTAAAGCGAGTATTTTGGATTTCTACTATAATTTTAATTACTCCAACTTCAGTATATGAAATGCATCCACTGACCAAAGTGAAGAGAACTAAATTCATAACAATAATATCTAATAAGTGGGCTCCATATGCAGTGACAGAATAAAGGCTATATTTATCTCTGTACACACATATACATATATGTATGTATGTGTGTATATATATATATATATATATATACATATATACACATCCTCCTCAAACACATGTACATATATACATTCTCAGAGAAATAAACATGGAAAAATAAACACCAAAACATTACAGTAGTTATCTGTGGGTAGTAAAATAGTAGATTTATATTTTCTTTCTTTCCATTATTTTTAATTTATTCTTGCTTTATCTACATTTCCTGCATTTTTGTTATGAACATATTACCCATGCAATTTTTTAAAGTTATACTAAAAAAATCATGTTGCTCAAAAATTTTCAGATATAGTAAGAAACTATGTTTAAAGGAATAGACCCAGATGGTAACTATGCTATTTTAAGTTTTTCCACACAAAACTTTCTCTCACTGGGTAATTCAGAATATGGGGCCACAAAGGTTATCTATCTAGACACAAGATTTTAGAACAATAATTTTCTTAAGAGCTATGGCCACAAGTGTATTCCAAACAATACTTTTCCACTCTTTAGACATTATTTAAAGAAAAAAAAACTCATTAATGAAAAGGTTCTATAATCTTCGAACTGTGTAGTTTAAATCCAAAGGACTTAATCCTATGGAAATTTAAAACAAGATAAAAATTTAACTCTCCTGGTAAAAGATGAAGCCAGAGGTAGAATGGGAAGGTTTTAAGATTTTTAACGAATTTATTTTAGTTTGGAGATAAGATACAAAGCAAACCAGACCAGTATCCCTACGTTCTTGAATTATCAAATCTCATTATAAAACCTCTCATTATACTGATTATCCAGTTATACTGCTAATCACAGTATGATTCTTCTGTTCATAAAGATGTATCAGATACACTGCTTTCTATATGATGGGCTGTACTGCAAAGGTGTTATTTCTACTGTAATGGATATTTCTATTCCATTATGCTTATCCTCATTTAATGACTGTTAATAGAAAAAAATAAATGGATGTGCTTCAAAAACACACTCTGATTGTGTACAATATCTCTCATGTGAAAGGTTGCATAAAGTCATTTTATTCTGTGTCATCTAGGGTGCTTTTACTTAAAAAATGCTTTTAAAAATATACCAGATTGTATATTTGAACTAAAAATGTAAGATGCCAAATAAAGCTGCAAAACATCTTCAATATTTTTCAAGATAGAAAATGGGATCCTGAATGTATAATGTGGAATTTATTATAAAAAGTAGAGTAATATCAGAACTTCATCACTGTTTCATGAGTAAAATAGTTCCTTCCACTCCATTCTTTTTTCAGAATGCTAGGATTGAGATGGCAGAACCAAGTGGCCAATTTGAACTTTCACTCCCATCATCAGAATCATCTTCACCCTAAGACAATTCCTGCATGTGCCTCATCTTCTTCCAGTGCTACTATACCTGACAGTTTCATCATCCATTTCAGATTCCAGGAAATGTTATAACTTCACTCCCCTTTTGGTTATACTACTTCTTCACTGCTTAAATAGCATTAAAAGGGAGGGAAAAAAAAGTTCACAGGCAATCCAAAAAGGATTTCCTAATGAACTATACCACACCTCAAAGTAAAAAGTGAAAAGTGGAATTGGTGAAAATTTTCGTGCTTAGTTTCTGTACATTTTCCCCCTCTAAAGGAAACACCCAAATCTAGCACTAATGTTTTCAATCCTATTTCAATGTTCTACTTTTTGTCTTTGATTCCTAATTACTGCTTTTCTTTCCTTCTAAAAATTCATTTATCTCTTTCAGTAAAAAGAACAGTAATAATATGTTGAACAACTCTGAAATAAATTTTGTCATGTAAAAAATTAATTACGCATTCCAAACCTGGTCACTGTAGTCCTCCGGGAATTGCCTCTGCACCTCAGGATCTGTAAATAATTGACAGATAATATTAATTGGCTTTGGATTAGTGAGCAAGCAGAGGATCACACATTAATATTTGATCAGAAGATGATAGCAGCCCTGGCAGGGGATCCAAGGGGGGCAGCTGAGGCTGCTATGTTGATGAGCACAAGGAAGGGCTCGGCAAGGCACTCCCATTACCCTCCTCCAGAAATATAAAAAAGAAAAAATTTAAAGACCTGATGCTACTGTTAACTTTAGACTATTACCTAATGCAAAAATCTTGCCAGCTGCAAATTGCCCTCAATATATTTTTCCAGAGAAAATGAGTCTTAAACCTGCTTGACTTTTCTTCTCTAATCAGCTGCCTCCTTTTCATTGTTACAGATGTTGGCTTGATAAACCTTAAGCACCAGCTTCAGATTGGGGAGAAGGGGAAAATGAGAGAATTCTTTCAAGGAAGAAATGCAAAACTTGGTGCTTTTAGAAAATAAAACATATTCTCCCCCAAGCACATACGGACTCATGAAAATACAGATAAAAGTAGACCAAGTTTTCTTCAAAACGGAACAAACACTTTTGGCTTGTCAGTGTAATCAAATATCATGATATGAGAAATGTTCTCACTGGACATAATTAGACTTGCTCAGAAACTATAAAAATATACAGGTTTGAAAATACCATTTCTGACCATCTATTTAGAATGAAATTACTAAAGGGGTCACCTAATTCTTAAATCATCATGGCAAGACAATCCAATTCCATATCTGTAAGTCAATACATAGGTGTACTAATTAAAAGCTATTAGCACTCCTTTTACCATTGATTATGAAAACATTCAATCTTTTCTAATAAAAAAATTTGGTTCTTTAAAAACACATTAAGGGGAGTGATCAGAATAATATCAATGTGGGAAACCATGTATCAATACAAAAAGCTTATGGAAAAGCACAGTGTGTAAGGGTCTCCCATCTAACAGTGTTCTCACAATACATACTACTCACTTTTCATATCTAATACACCAATTTATAACACCAATTTACTTTTCTGTGACAGTGAATCCATGTATAAAAGTTAAATGCTTCTAAATCACAATACAAAAGCACAGCTGATGGTTATTTGGTGAAGAATCAAGAAAAAAGGAAGGGCCTATTTGCTTACTACATTTAAATTCTAGAATACACCAATTTTCAAGCCATTATAGCCAATGGATGTTATTTTTTAAATATCCAAGTCTCACAACAAAAGTAGAGAGACACAAAAAGTCATACCAAAAATAGAGTTTCCTAAAATGGGTGGTACAAAAATATTCAATCTATATGCAGACCATTTTGGCTCTTGGGTGTCTTCTGGTTGGCTTAAAGACTGGGGATCAATTTCTCTCTTTATACTCAACTTCAGCTACTAGCAAGGGACCCATGACATGTCTAGATAGAGACTAACAGAATTCTAGAGTAACGCCCCCAAAATACCATTCAAGGCTGCCCTCGTGGGTCAGATGAAGAAGCTATTGTTTACGGTTAGCCAGAAGGATAGAAACCACACAAGGATGCGGTTCCCATGAGACAGGAAACCAGATGGTGCCAATGGTGTGGCAGGAAAGGTACAGATTAAGTATCCCTTACCTGGAAATGCTTCAGACTAGAAGTATTACAAATTTTGAAGTTTTTCTAATCTTTAGAATATTTGCATGGACTTCAGTGGTTGAGCATCCCTAATCCAAAAATCTGAAATCTGAAATTTGGAGCATTTTTGATTTCCAGATTACTGATGCTTAACCTGTACTATACAAAGAAATAGCTAGTAGGATACAAAAGACAGTCTGTTGACAACAAACCTCTGAAAGTGTACCACAGGGAAGAGGGAGAAGGAAGGAACCTTAAAACATTAGGACTATAATTCCTAACATACACAAACAACTTAAAATCGAACTAGAGACCAAAAATATGCAGCTCTAAGTCATTGAGGGATATAATAAAATAGAGGTTGGAAAAGCCACAAAATCATCTAAGGCTTATTCTTTTTCTTCCAATTGTCATGTGGTTAACACTCACTCTTCAACTAGAAAATTTCATATAGATATGACTCCTATATAAATCTGTAATATCATGTTCTCTTTCTTGCAGTAGTTTGTGCTTCTTGGGAACCACAAAACACAGACAGAAATAAAACCAAAGGCTATTCTTCTATCACTATTTTGTGAAGGAATAAATATGAGGAACTAGCATTTTTGGTATATTCTTCAATTTTAAAAAAGTTGTTCATGGGTGAGGGAAGGTTCTTAAAACTCTTTAATCAACTCTGTTAGAAATTATATTAACATGAGATTTGTCACTTTAAAAATGTTATTTTATTCACAGACACACATAACAGAATTGAAAAAAAGAAGACACGGACAAAAAGAAAAATCTACCTATTTTAACGCACTGATGCTGAAGATGGGTATGGCACACCAACATATAGGCCATTCCAACCATATTATCCTAACCACTACCTCAATGTAAAACACCATCAATTAAAAAAAAGTAAACACCATCAATTAAACTCCTTCAATTGTCCTAAGGCTATCCCTCAAGTAAGAGTCCCAAATTTTAACAGAACAAGGTTCTAAGATAACATATGTATGATTATTTACTACAATTCAAGCATAAAACTTTTGGTTAGTTCTCTTTAAGGCCCCTGAGGCTTACAAAAAGCAAAACTCATGGGTCCTCAATATTCTCTAAAACAAAACTTAAAAAAAAAAAAAGCAATGCTTTTAAAAACTGAAGTCCAACCTATAAAGTTCCATTCAATTAGCTCAAAGATCCAGTCTGATAGTTAATAAAACTATGAAACCCATTTTATAAAAATTAACACAGAGACTGCAAACAACTTATTTGAATTTTCCTAAAATCTCTATTTTGCTCAGGAGGTTGAAATCTTGTTTCACATTGAGTTGATCACAATGCCATAATGTCACCAAAATATCGACACTGGAAACATCTGAGTTAAAAAGGTCCAAATACAATCTGCTTTTCTCAAGCAACACAACACCCGCCTTACTAACAGTTTCAGCATGGCACATGTACAAAACCTAGCACCCTGCAGTTAAGCAAACCGCCTTTAAATTTTCTGTCTGGCAGCAATCCACTTGCGTGTCTGTATGTTTTTACAAGTACTCTATGTATTTCATTGCGTCAGCTGCATTTCTTTGAGTTTTAAATGGTCTGGGAACATTTTATGAAATGTTCTATATCTTTATATGGAAAATAACATACACTGGAAAACTGCATTGGTCTAATATTTATGTATCTAATTCTTTATCCACCATCCAGTGCTATAATTGCTAATGTTCCAAAACACCTTCTCACATTCATATGCTCACCGCCAAATGCAGTGTCACCAAATAGCTAACTTTCAACACAAAAATCTGCAGATGAAGAGTACTTCCATGGAAGAAAGTAACCTAACAATTTGCTTAGGCAATTGGCAGTAAGAATAGAGTTATCGGCATATGTCAAGCTTTTTTCCTAAGAATTTGTCTCTGACAGAAAATTAAGAACATAGTAAAGTGATACACAGAACACTCTTCTTTCCTTATCCTCCTCTCTCAGCAACTTTCTCCTGATTTAAGTCATGATTTCTTACAAACTTAAAAACAATTTCATCATTTCCCAGGAAAATACTTTTCAACAGCAAATATAGTATTTAAAATATCTTGCCAACAATACATATTATATAATAGAGTCCACACATCTTTTACTAAACAGCCCTAAAAGAGGCGCTTGGCTCTTAAAGAGGTTTTACATCATGTCAATGAGATGGCTCACTACCTCTCCCAGCATCATGGCCATCTACGAGGTTGTCCCCACAGAAACGTGTGTACACCACTCACCTGAGGACCACAAGATGCATTTCCACATTTTAAACAAGACATTTCACAAGATAGGACTCCCAACAGCACAATCTCATTAAGGCAGAGAACATAACCACACATAAAAGACTACATCTTCACATCAGGGAAAAAAAAAATTTCCAGAACAAACATGTCTTACTTCTGCTCTTTTTTAAAAGAAAGGCTAATTTTCTTCCATCTCAATGGTCTATGCTTTCTAGTCCTCCCTACCTACTTTTAAATCTTTAAGATATACCAGATTGCCACAGGATGTTTAATTAATAGAATAAGAGTTTGGG
Source organism: Xerus rutilus (assembly GCA_028644305.1). NCBI lineage: Eukaryota > Metazoa > Chordata > Mammalia > Rodentia > Sciuridae > Xerus > Xerus rutilus. Next base: position 174,690,226 of record CM053399.1, read on the forward strand.
CAAGACTTACTGGAAAGGTGCTATAAATTATTTTACACAGGCTCCAAAATCCTTGAGTTCTGCCTTAGGCTTAAAGTTCCTAGAAAACGTGGTAGACAGATCTTTTACAACAGAAATACAAAATAATTCATATAAAGCACATAGTTATATATGAGGGCTCGTTTGCACATCAGTAACTAGTATGAATACACACAAACACACAAACAAGACCAAATTATTTCCCCATTTCCATCTCCGTCACACCAATGACTCCACTTAAAGAGTTAAGGCATGACATATTTTTAGTTGATTTAAAAACACACTGACTTCGTTTGTATGAAATATGTAATAACTGCATATTGACCAAATGTCACTAACTTCTATATCTGGAGCTCCTTTAGGAGATTTAAGAGAAGCTGCAAATGTAGCAGTTAACATGGGAATCCACACTGCTTTCACTTTTAACATGCCAAGTATCAAGGCAGAAAACATTACATTTAATGCCTACTGAATTTGTTCAATCATCATTTCTGGGATATTTCAGTCTATAAGAGACAAAATACTTAACACCTTTAAATTCACAGTTATAAAAATCTGCTCTTTAAAAAAGCAGAACTTTAACATTAGCTATAAATGATATAATCTCATTGTTCAATTTCATGGAGTTTAAGATACTACCTTCCTCTCCCCACAACCATAAATGTTAATCCAAGCTATAATCAGATTTAATTTTCCAGATGAGAAGATGGGAATATGCTGCAAACAGGATAATAGACCACTTCACTGTTCTTTCATTAATGGCATTTTCCAATTTCACACACCAAAAATGTAGAATCAGAAAATGGTCTAAGAAGTTGTGCCATCTTATGAAGATTAATCTTTCCCAAAACACATTCAGAAATAAACTGTCTTTTACTCTGCATGGAAAAGTTTTTAAAAAATTTGCATAATACAGAATTAAAATTTCCTGATAGTGTGACCACAAACTGGACTGGGCTAAATAAAGAACTTCAAGGACACTGCCTATTAAACCTATTAAAATTACAAAAAAATTCAGCTTCATATACTTTATATTGTAAAATATCTGAATTATTAGGTCAGCATTTTAACTGAATACAATTATTCTAGTAAATTATTCCTTTCATGATAGTTAAAATTTACTTATTAAAAATACCATATTTTTAAGAGAAATGCTTCAAATATTTTACATAGTTTTAAAAAATCAACATGTTTTCTTTTTTGTCTTTCAAATATTTCTAAATTAAAAATTACTATTTTTTTTAAAGTTACTGGTTTTAAAATGCAGATTTGGCCTTAAAATTTCAAAGAAGTCTAACTCACTAATTAAGAAAAAGAAACATTTTTAAGAACTTTAAATGAACATTTATTTGGTTTCAGTATACAAATGGAATCCGTAACTTTAAAAAAAAATCTATGTATTAACTTTTATTTTAAGATCATTTTTTATTTGTTCCTTTTAAATATATATGACAGTAGAGTATATTTTGACATATATTTTGACATGGAATATAACTTATTCTAATTAGAATGCATCATCCCAATTTTAAACTGATTGTGTTCTGGCATCCCCTTCCCCAACACTAGAATTTTAAATACTATTTCAACAGCAGCCAGCCTGATAACATAGAAACAGTTGACCATCTACACCTACAATAAAAGCACAAAAAGAATTTTTGAAGGAAAGAGCAAAACCCACCTCAGTACGGCAAGCAAAGGGACCATTCACATGCCCGATTTCTCCTCTGAGTAACATACTCTGCCTTTCCGACATATCCTGCTCGGATGTGACTATTTATGCATAAACAGCAGACACTGACCTATTGTTTTCAGTTGTTGGAGTTATGAATGTTGTACAGTTACCAATTAAGTGAATCAACAAGTACTAAATGCATCAGCTGTTCTACAAATAATGAGTCCATTGACATTATACAGTAAAATCTAGAGTTTCATCTTTCCTTCTGGAGAATGCTGATGGATTTCAACCAGAAAATGCCACTGTCTACCAATAATTTGAAATTTTTTCATAACTAACTTTATCAACAAAAGGAATATAAATCTGATCCTTACCCAAATTTATGTCATGTGTACCCAAAAATCAAAACATAAGTGAAATTCCAAAGAGGGCTTTACAAAGGAAAAGAGGGTAAACTTGTGCTAAATGGGGGAGGGAGTGTTAAAGAACACGTCTGGGGGCTGGGACTGTAGCTCAGTGGTAGAGCGTTTGCCTAGCATGTGTGAGGCACTGGTTCGATCCTCAGCACCACATAAATATAAACAAATAAAATAAAGGTATAAAAAATACAATAAAATTAAAAAAAAAGAATGTCTGCCTTTTCCCCGAGTATCTTAGCTTTCAACTTTGATTACTATTTAAATTTTGATATTTAGGAGCTTTTTAAATTAATTAAGAGTTTAGAACGAATTCCTAAAACTTACCAACTTGACAGATAACACGTAGATGAAGTTCATGTTTAATGGTTTTAGTATCAGTCTTCGTGTAATGCTTCAATAATCTAGGATTCATTTTAACCCATATTTTCATTTTATTTTGCAGTACTGGGTATTGAAACCTGGGCCTAGGCCTGAGGCAGGTGGTCTACCACTGAGCTAGACCCCGGCCCTATTCTATCTTTCTGAATGAGCAACCTAAGTGTCACATGTTTATGCCAATGTGAATAATTACTTTAGAGTTAACCTAAATGACAGCTGTGCCCTTTATGTATTACAAAAGTGACATCACTGCATATGGTCTTCATAAATAGATATATCACATCTGTCAAATTTGGTGAAAAGAGATGACTTAATTACTAATTCAAAGATTAAGCTATTGATGGAGTACCCACTATGTGCCAGTGCTGTGATCAGCACTGGTAAGAATTTCTGCTTTACCTTCATGAAAGCTATTCTATGAGGACTGTTGCAACAACTTTATCACAAAGAAATCAAGAGGTTTGCCTAGGATTTTTCAAACTTGTCTAAAGTTATAAAATTAGTATTCAATCATGTTTCCAACACTCGATGTGACTGGCCCAGTTGATGAATAAGCCACAGTCTCCTGTGCTCTAGGAGTCTGAAGTCTAACTAACCCTAACTGGAGAACACACAACTAAACAAGTAGTTACTGAAAAGATTTACCCAGCTCTGCGGCAGGGATTCGCAGAGGGGAACGTAGCCTTCCAGAGGGGGAAAAGTCTTCTGGGAAAAAGCAGACCAAAGTTCATTCCAGGATGCACTATACCTACTTCTAAACAGTATACAGTATCAAGAGAAGGTATTTTGTGAGGCAGGGTCCCATATTTTTCTTAGCTTTGCCTCCTACAAAATGTCCCAACAAATATCTGAAATATAACAGAATTTTAAAAATCTCATTAAATATGCTGTGGATAAAAGGCCAATTTCAAAACATCCAATTGAAAACAAGACTTTGAATGATATAGGCTCCCTACATATCATATTGGCATGTAATAAGCACACAATAAATATTAGTTGCTGTTAACCCCAATGGAGAAATAAGCAAGCACTATAAATTAGATGGCTACAGATGTATAGGTGTGCCTCAAACTGGAAATATGGGTGTTCCTGAAATAAACTTTTATAAACCCAATTAAAATTTCCCCATTGCCTTCTATTACTCACTTTGAAATGTTATAAATTTATCAGAAACTGATTTTCCATACATTGTCAGTGGTTCCCCAATCTTTAAGCTACAGTTTATTTTTGCCTCTTAGCCTCTGTTTGCTAATGATCTGTAAACATCAGATACACTAGGGATTCTCCCAGATTTACAGAAACCCTGAAATGAATATGTATAAATTGAAGGACCTTTCTGCTAATATCTTTGCTTTCTAAGTTTGCAGACTGGATTTCAGAAACAGTGGCCCAGTAAACATTTTTGCAGTAACAATTACACTACTACCAGCTACCATTTACTGAATGCCTCAATATACCAGTCATTGCTATAGTGGTTTAACTTACTTTATTTAATCACAACAACCCCACCAAGTAAGGAGATGCATCGCTATTTTATAAATAAGAAAAGTGAGGCTCACTAAGAGCAAATTCACAGTTAAGTAACAGAGCTGGGCTTTAGCCTGGATCCATCAGACTCCAAAGAATCCAACACTGGCTTTCTTTTTTGGCTTTATTTATATCCTCATGTTGATCTGTCTTCTAGTCATTATTATGACTCAACAATAAGAATACATCTGGACAAATAACTAAAACATGTTGTTGTGAAATATGCCTTAGTAGATTATGAATGAGAGCTTTCCAATTCCTCTATTTAAATTCCTTTGCCAAGTTCAGGATATAAATAAAATGACTACAAAGTAACTAGCACTCAACTAGTGAATACAATATTTAGAAGATGAACTCATTAAAAACAGAATAATTTTGAAGGCTAGATGTTATCTTTGCATCATCTATGAAAAAAATTAAACAGACAATAAGAACAGAGAAAAAAATGTTTTTCTACTTAAGAAAATGTGTTTCTTAGTTCCTGTAAACCACACTCAGAACCCCAGTGCTAAGACCAACCTAGAGCATATAGCACAGATAAAAGCTGACATCTCCACAAGAGAAACACACCATGCCTGTCAAAGAGAAGATTTTCTTTTACCAAAATTCTGCCTATCTCTCCTGGGAATATTGCTGCCTGCTACATCTGTACTATCAGAGAAGTGGTGCACATACCAAATATCATTTTTTACTGGGACTTTTTGTATGTGTGTGACAAAATAATGACATAAAACTTACCATTTCAACTAACTTTCAGTGCATGGCACTGTGACATTAAGTAATTCACACTGTTATGCAACAATCACTGCTAATCTATCTCCAGAACTTTCATCTTCCCCAGCTGAGGCTTTAGACCCATTAAATGCCACCTCTTCATTATACCCTTCTCCCAGGCCCTGGCAAACACCATCTGTGTTCTGTTTGTGTGTATGTGTGTGTGTGCACATGTGTGTGTACATGCACATGTGTGTGTGCATATTATTTTATTTTATTTTATTTTTTTTGGTACCAAGGATTGAACTCAGGGGTACTTGACTACTGAGCCACATCCTCAGCCCTATTTTGTGTTTTATGTAGAGATGGTCTCACTGAGTTGCTAAGTGCCTCTGTTTCTATATAATTTGCTACTCTAGGTACCTCATCAAAGTGGAATAATACAGCATTTGTCCCTTTGTGACCAACTTATATCACTTGGCATAATGTCTTCAAGGTTCCTCTTTGTTGCAACATGTGTCAGAATGTCATTCCTTTTCAAAACTGAATAATATTCCACTGTACGTCTAAGTCACACCATTTATCCATTAGTCCCTCAATGGATAGTTGGGTGACTTTTACCTTTCACCTATTGTTATTTGGTCTGCTAAGAATATGGGCATACATATATTTATTCAAGTTCCTGTTTCCACTTCTTTTGGGTACTTGCCACTAGTGGAATTGTTGGATCATATGGTAATTCTACATTAAAAATTTAGAGGATCTATACCACTTTTCATATGTTTCAAAACCTTTATGTTCATAACAGTCCTGAGTCCTTAGCCTCACCATTAAGACTTACCTACCCAATTTCATCCTCATTTCCTAATTATTAATCTCCAAGTCTAATTAGTCTAATCAATTCACTTTCCCACAAAATTGGACACATTCTTGTCATCCTTCTCCTCTTACCAGTATCCCAATCTAACCTTTTCAAAAGATGTGCTTATAAGGCATCACAATTTATTCATGTGGCCAATTGTCTTATATGAATTAACGTTCAATCACTTTTTTGAAAATTAAAAGACAAAGGACCATGTTCTCCATCAAAAGCAAAATAAATTTTAAATGAGGTTGCCAAAGGAACAGCAAAACATGGCACCCTCCCACACTCCCTTCAGCCCATGATGCTTGCTTTCTGGCACTTGTGGTCAGCCAGCAGCAAATTCTCAGCCTCCCCTGCATAAATTCCCTTCTCATTCTAACATTCTTACTGGGACCCCATGCTGGCTTCTTGTGGAGCCCTCTCAAGTGGTGATGTTTCTTCTCTGCCCTCCTCCCCATGACCTGGAGGTAGAATAGGTGGCCTCTGTTTCTTGCTGCCACTTCCAGACCATCCTCTCTTCCTCTTCTCTAAAACTCCAGATTTTAACTTCAATTCACCAGACCATTCCTTCTCCCTGCTCTGCTTTGCTATCATCTACTAATGCCAAGGTTATTCCTCATACCTTGAATGGTGTAGATCTGACACACTCAGACTCACTCAACACTACTCCCACTGTGTCCTACCAGTTTTACTATTCTCATGAACTATCCTGCCTAATTCCCAAACTCTTCATTCCTTGGCCTCATATCCTCTACCCAACCTCAACTCCCATACGCAAACACAAAACTCTACTGTTACCTATAATGAACCCCCCTCAGTAATCACAATTTCAAGCATCTCAGTCTCCAGTCATGACCTCTCCCAGTCTTGCTGATTCATTCTCCAAAGTGCTCTGTTCTCTTCACTCCCATAGGGATATACACTCTATCAGCCCTTCCACTGCCTTCGTCTGTCTCCAGTCTACACCGTCCTCCTAATCCAGCTTACATTCTATTCTTATAGCTGTTCCTTATGCATATCCTCTGCTCCCTTGTGCCTCTCACTTTGTCATCTTCACTTGGTCAACCTCCAATCCTCATTAAATCCAACGGCTCACTTTCACCCCATAGCTGACTGTGGCAATCTCACTTTAGATTCATGATTATTAACAGGAAGTCGGGTTTAATACAACTCAGCTAACTGTACCACATTATCCTTCCCTCATTTATCATCTAGCTCTTTTCAGTGACTATTTGTATTTTCTCCTCTCCCTTCAAACCTCCAATGCCCTCCCATCCTCATTTCTATTATCCTATTTGCCATTTCACTGGGAAAACAGAGCAATCAGAAGAGAACTCCCTCAGGACCCTTTCTACCATCTGTACCCACCCAGCCCCTCTCCCCATAGACTCTGCTTTCATCCTAATATGAGAATAACTGGCCTTGCCCCTCACAAAGTCCACTCGTATCCATTTGTGAAGGAGGATCCCATTACCTCTTAACAACTCTGACACAGCTCCACCCATTCTCCCTTTAATCAATTTTACCTCTCTATTGGATCTTTCTCATCAGTATACAAATATGCTATTATTTCCACAAACATTTTCTAAAAGGTCAAGCTCCCTCCCCAATAGCTACCACTTTCTCTCATTCTCTTTCTAGTTGTGTTCCTCCAAACAATGTCCATGCTCCCGACCACCAACTCCTTTCCCCGCCCCCAACTCTCTTGAACCCAAGCCAATCAAAATTTCATCCCATCACTTCTCTAAAACCACTTGTATACTAGTGGTATACTAGTGACCCCTTTTTTTGACTTCTAACATCAGTGATCCGTCTCCAGCTGACCTGTAAGCATCACCTCAAACATGTGATTGCTTCCACCTCCTCACATCACTCTTCTTGTGGTTTTCTGAGCACCCTGCTCCACTCTCCTGCCCCACTGGATTCTCTTCAGGCTCCTTGCTCACGCTCTGGACTCTTTCACTTTTTTTCTTGATTCCCTCCTTTGCTCATCTCTTTCAATTTTATCACTTCAAATCCAAATATGCCCTTTCTCATACCTCCCCCAACTCCAGACTTATTTATCCAACTGCCTACTCAACATCTCCACTTGACACCTCAAATTTAACATGTATAAAACTAAACTCCTGATCTTATTCTTATATCTCAGATCCAATGTGTCAGCTAATCCTGTTGATTAAATTTTTCAGACATATTCCAATGCTGGCCATTTATCTCCATCTGTACCACTACCATCCTGGTGTAAGCCATTATATATTTTCCATCTGGATTACTACAACTGTTTCCTAACATGTTGCCCTGCTTCTGCCTCCGATTTCCTGCAGTCTATCCTCAAAGAAGCAGCCAGAAGAATCCTATAAAACTTATGTCAGGTGCTCTTGAAAAGTGTCCTTCCTTCTCCAGCACCTCCCTGACTCACCCTCCTACCACACTCTTCTCCTAACTCTATCCCAGCCTTGGCAGTTACAGCCACTTGCTGTGCCTCAAACACACATGCCACACTGTATTCATGGCCTTTGCCTTGATGTTCACTCAGTCAGCTAAGTAGCAAGGAATGTTCTTTCACACCCTTATTTATAAGTTAACTTTCCAATGTGATCTTCCTCGACCACCTTTACCAGTTTAATTTTCCTATCCCCACCATTCCCTATTCCCTTTCCTGTGCCATTTTTCTCGGGGCATTTAACTATCCAACATACTGCATACTTATTTTTCCCCTACTAGGATGTTTGCTTTATGAAGACAAGCATTTTTGTCTTTTTGTTCACTACTATAACACTACTATAACGCGAGTACCTGAAACAAGGTCTAACATATGAATGCCAAGTGAAAGAAGGAGTGAAGAAAAGCAGCAACCAATACTCTTTTTGGCAAATAATTTGGCAACAAATCTCAAAAACATTAAGAATGTCCATAATAATTCCACATCTCAAAATCTATCCCAAGCAAGTAATCTGAAATGCAAACAACCTTTTAAATGCTTGTTTCAAGGACTGCTTCAAAAACTGGAAAAAGAACATCAATAAACTCAAATGACACTATGTTTATATCACCATTAAGATTAGGTGGTTTCAGGGCTGGGGTTGTGGCGCAGTGGTAGCGTGCTCGCCTAGCACACATGAGGCACTGGGTTCGATCCTCAGCACCACATAAAAAATAAAATAAAGATATTCTGTCCACCTACACCTAAAAAATACATATTAAAAAAAAGATTAGGTGGTTTCTGTAATAACATAGGGAAATACTGATGTCATTGCATTATGAAGAATTAACTCAAAATAGAATGTAAAAATTTAGAACTGGGAGAGTAGTTTAGGGAGACAGTGATTGCCTAGCATGCATAATGAGATAGAGCCCTAGCACTGAAAAAAAAGAGGATTCATCATACTGTAATAGTGATTAGTATTTTTAAAATGTTTTGCAACAAAACTAAAAGTTAACGCACTAAAATGTCTAGTCATAAGCCTTTGAGTTATAGAATTATACGTGATTTTCCTTATTTCCTATGTTTTTTAACAAGGTTCATAATTTTTTTAAAAAAGAAATTTGTAAATAAAGAAATATGCTCCTGTAGCTCAGTGGTGAAGCACTGCCTCGCACATATGAGGCATTGGGTTCGATTCTCAGCACCACATAAAAATAAGAAAAATAAAGGTATTGTGTTCATGTACAACTAAAAATGTTTTTTAAAAATAAAAATGGGGGGCTAGGGTTGTAGCTCAGTGGTAGAGCACTTGCCTAGCATGCGTGAGGCGCTGGGCTCGATCCTCAGCACCACATAAATATAAACAAATAAAATAAAGGTATAAAAATACAATAACATTATAAAAAATAAATAAATAAAAATTAAAATGAATAAAAATGGGGGCTAGGGTTGTAGTTCAGTGGTAGAACCCTTGCCTGGCATGTGAGAGACCCTGGGTTTGATCCTCAGCACGATAGATAGATAGATAGATAGATAGATAGATAGATAGATAGATAGATAGGATAGATAGGCAGATAAGATAGATAGGCAGATCAATCCATTAACAACTAAAAAATACTTTAAAAATAAAATACAATAAGTAAAAATGACTGCAACAGTTTATAATGCACCTACCCACCCCTTCCTACCCACTGCTTCAATTCACACCCACTGCTCTCCTCCCTAAGCACCCACAATAGTCAAAATACAGCACCCTTTCATGTTCAAAACACTAGAAAAACTAGGGATAGTAGCAACATACCTCAACATTGTAAAAGCTATGTATGCTAAACCCAAGTCAACATCATCCTAAATGGAGAAAAATTAGAAGTATTCCTTCTGAAAATGAGAACAAGACAGAGATGCCCTCTTTCACCACTTCTATTCAATATAGTCCTTGAAACACTAGCCGGAGCAACTAGACAGATGAAAGAAATTAAAGGGATATGAATAGGAAAAGAAGAACTCAAATTATCATTATTTGATGACATGATTCTATATTTAGAGGATCAAAAAAATTCCACCAGAAAACTTCAGAATTAATAAATGAATTCAGCAAAGTAGCAAGATATAAAATCAACACCCATAAATCAACTGCATTTCTATACATCAGTGATGAATCCTCTGAAAGAGAAATTAGGAAAACTATCCATTCACAATAGCCTCCAAAAAATAAAATAAAATAAAATTTAACTTGGGAATCAATTTAACAAAAGAGGTAAAAGACGTCTATAATTAAAACTACAGGACACTAAAGAAAGAAATTGAAGAAGATCTTAGAAGATGGAAAATTGTCCCATGCTCTTGGATAGGCAGAATCAATATTGTCAAAATGACCATACTACCCGAAGTGCTATACAGATTCAATGTGATTCCGATGAAAATCTGAATGCCATTTCTTATAGAAACAGAAAAGACAATCACGAAATTCATTTGGAAGAATAAAAGACCCAGAATAGCCAAAGCAATCCTTAGCAAGAAGAGTGAAGCAGGAAGCATCACCATACCAGACCTTAAATCATACTACAAAGCTATAGTAACAAAAACGGCATGGTACCAGCACCAAAATAGACATGTAGACCAATAGTACAGAATAGAAGACACAGAGACAGACCCTCTTAAATACAGTTATCTTATACTAGATAAAGGAGCCAAACACATACACTGGAGAAAAGATAGCCTCTTCAACAAATGGTGCTAGGAAAACTGGAAATCCATACGCAACAAAATGAAACTAAACCTCTATCTCTCACCATGCACAAAATTCAACTCAAAGTGGATCAAGGACCTGGGAATTAGACCAGAGACCCTATGCCTAATAGAAGAAAAAACAGGTCCAAATCTTCATCATGTCAGATTAGGACATTACTTCCTTAACAAGACTCCTATAGCCCAAGAAGTAAAATCAACAATCAACAAATGGGATGGATTCAAACTAAAAAGCTTCTTCTCAGCAAAAGAAACAATCAGTGAAGTGAACAGAGAGCCTACATTCTGGGAGCAAATTTTTGCCACACACACATCTGATAGAGCACTAATCTCCAGGATATAGAAAGAACTCAAAAAACTTAACACCAAAAAAAATAAACAACCCAATCAATAAATGGGCAAGGAGCTGAACAGACACTTCTCAGAAGAAGATATACAATCGATCAACAGACATATGAAGAAGTGTTCAACATCTCTAGCAATTAGAGAAATGCAAAGCAAAACTACTTTAAGATTTCCTCTCACGCCAGTCAGAATGGCAATTATCAAGAACACAAACAACAATAAGTGTTGGCAAGGATGCGAGGGAAAAGGCACACTCATATGTTGCTGGTGGGACTGCAAATTGGTGCAACTAATCTGGAAAGCAGTATGGAGATTCCTTAGAAAACTTGGAACCACCATTTGACCCAGCTATCCCACTCTTCGGTCTATTCCCAAAGGACTTGAAAACAGCACACTATAGTGACGCAACCACTTCTGTGTTTATAGCAGTTTAATTCACAATAGCTAAACTGTGGAACCAACCTAGATGCCTTTCAATAGATGAATGGATAAAGAAACTGTGGTATATATACACAATGGAATATTACTCAGCAATAAAAGAGAATAAAATTATGGCATTTGCAGGTAAACAGATGGAGTTGGAGAACATCATGCTAAGTGAAGTAAGCCAATCCTGAAAAACCAAAGGCTGAATGTTCTCTCTGATAAGTGGATGCTGATCCATAATGGGGGAGGGGGAATGGGGAGAATGGAGGAATTTTGGTCAAAGGGGAGGGAAGGGAGAGAAGGGGACATGAGGCAGGAAAGATGGTGGAATGAGATGGACATCATTGTCCTAGGTACATGTATGACTGCACATATAGTGTAACTCATGTACAACCAGAAAAATAAAAAGTTTTGCTCCATTTGTGTACAATGAATCAAAATGCATTCTGTCATATATACCTAATTAGAATAAATAAATAAAAATAAAATAAAATCCTGAGACAACGCACTGTCTTGGTAAAACATTCAAGTCTAAATATCCTTTAACAGAAAATGACCCCAAAGAAAGCACTTCTTTCTCATTTTCCCTGTGGTCAACTACTAGATAGATTAACAGGCTTCTCACAAGAGACAGAAAATTTTAAATTCCTTTCAACAACTCCCAAGTCCTGGTACTACAACAGGTGCACATCACCACACTCAGCAAAATTCATTTTGCTTTCTTTACTTTTGTAGTGCTGGGCACTGAACTCCATACTTTACTCATACTAGAGAAATGCTCTGCCACTAAGCAATACCCCAGCCCTTTAACTTTTTGTTTTTAACTCACGATTATATTTTTGAGATCTTATTCATGTTATTTCAAGTACATTGGATGCATTCATTTTAATTGCTATATAATTCTCCAATTATGAGTAAGTGATAATTTATCCATTTTCAGAATTTTTATTTAAAAAACATATATAAAAAGATGCTATGAACATTCTTCACTATGTCTCCTTGTGAACAGTAGAGAATTTCTCAACAATGTATCCTGATGTCATTGCCACTCCTGTGGCCTGAGCACCTTCCACTTCACTAGGTATTGCCAAAGAACCTAAGAGTTTCTCCCACATTCTTACCAATATATCACATTATTCAACTTCTAAAAACTTCTGCCACTCTCATATGTGAAATAGTAGCTCATGGTTTTAATTTGTATTTCCTTAATTGTTAGTGATGTAATTTTTTAAATGATTTTTAATCATTTCAATTGTTTCTTTTGTGATCTCAGTTGTTTAATTATTTAGCCATCTTTAAAATTTATATCCTTTAAGTTCCTATGTATTCTGGATCCAAAGCATGCAGAAATTCTTCGAATCTGATAATTTTCTTTTTATTCTGTTCAGTTTGTTTTGCCATACCAAATTTTCAAATCTTGGTGTGGTTGTAATCCCAGTGGCTCAAGAGGCTAAGGGAAAAGGATCACAAGTTAAAAGCCAGCAGTTTAGCAGGGCCCTAAGCAACTTAGCCAGACTTTATCTCAAAATTAAAAAAAAAAAAATAAGGCTGGGGATATGGCTCAGTTGTTAAGTGCCCCTGGGTTCAATCTCTGGTACCAAAAACAAAAACAAACAAAAACTTGAGTTTATTCAAACCAAGTCTTTCCAACATAATTTGTGGTTTTTAAAAATATCTTATTTGTGAAATATTTTCCTACCTAGACCTCTAAAAACATCCTCATATTTTCTTTTGTTCTTTTATCCAGCTGTAATTTATTTTTATAAAGGCTGTGAGCAAGTCATTTTTTTTTCAAATGGATAGTTAACTGTCTTTCAAATAGCACAACTGCCTGGTCATACATAGCCCTTTATTACCAACTCCTAAGGACATCTTTCAAAGTCCTCAAAAAAAGGGGAGGGGAGGGGGGCTTAATATTGCTTAATATCATTTAAATATGACAGGTTCTACCTAGTGATATTTGTTGGAACAGAATATACTGGGTCAGTTTTTCTCAGACCTGGAAGAAAAAAAAAGAAAGAAAGAAAGAAAGAACTGATTCACCTTTATCCAATAAAAAAGCCAATGAATCCAGACAGGTACTAGATCATCTAGCAAGTAAAAATAGGTTAGGCAAAACCAAAGCACTGAAACAAATCTACCAGCTTTTTTTTTATACTTATGAAATACCAAGTATTAAGACAGTGTCACAGAAACACAAAACTAAACTTTTTAAAAATATTTTTTAGATGTTGATGGATCTTTATTTTATTCATGTATTTATATGTGGTGCTGAGAACTGAACCCAGTGCCTCATGCATGCGAGGCAAGTGCTCTACCACTGAGCCACCACCGCAGCCCACAAAACCAAACTTTTACCTAGTTTTCAAAATTTATAATCTCATACACTAGCTTCTTACTCCTTTCCAAAACTTAGATTTAGAAAAGGGTCATTTAGATAAATACCTAATCTCCATAGTTATAGTGTTAAGAGAAAATAACATCTTGCTTGATACTATTGCAATCCTTCAGAAACTTGATTCATAGTGATATTCTTGCATAAACTAATAAAAATTACTTTATGGATTCAAATCCCTATGTAACCACTTTAGAGATTTTTACATAATATTACATTTACCATAATAATTTACATAGCATAACAAGTATCAAGCAGCTAAATTTGAATTTTTTGTTCTCTTGAAAGAAAAAGAACACCACTTTAAATTAATGATATGTTTCTGAATATGACACCATAAAGCAGGCATTCTGAAGGAGGTTCACAACATGGACATTGATAATTTACCAAACAAATTCACTGTGATCAATTCTATTATAAAAATTCACAGGAACTGCTAATGAAAGCAAATGTTAATTTAATATTTTTACCCCTTCCTTTTCCAGCCATCTCTTAGAACCTAACTTATAGAGAATGTCATTTTTAACAGTATTTCTTTGCAACTGTTACAGTGTATAATTATCTTTTAGGCTGCAAATTTTTAAGCATTCTATATATTTTATACTGTATTTTACATACGCTTAAAAATGTAAACGCAATGATCAAGTAAACAAAAAAGGTACCCTTTGGTTTAAAAAATTCATTAAGCATAATAAATTCAATTAGACACAGTATGAGGTTTTCCTCAAAGCCATACAATAATAATACAAGTATTGTATTGTTCAAATATTTTCATTGTTACACAGCTTGTCACATTTCAGTTTTAATAGGATCTGACTCAAAAAGATCCTGGAACAAAAGTATCCTAACCAAATAGCAGTTCCCAAAGTGTCATGCTAAAAAAACATTACTCCCCAATTCACACAATTCAAACAATCAAATCAGAGAACAACCATTTCTTTATTAATAGAACAACGCAGACTAGCTTCCTGTGTCCAAGTGATGCTACCTAAAATATATATATATATTTAAACAAGGAAAACTAAAGAAACAATAATTGGAATAACATCAACACCAATAACATTTTTTTAAGTTGGTCGGTTTGAAAGACAGTTTTTTTGTTTTGTTTTTATTTTTTTAAAATATTTTGTTTTAGTTGTAGATGGACAGAGTATCTTTATTTTATTTATTTCTATGTGGTGCTGAGGATCGAACCCAGTGCTGAGGATCTTACCTCATGCATGCGAGGCAAGCACTCCACCACTGAGCCACAATCCCAGCCCTTGAAAGATAGTTTTTTTGAGTTTAACAATGATTCCAATTTTACTGAAAGCAAATGAATTCCAATTCCTTAAAGGAATTCCTAAGGCTGACAATCTTCTCCATTAAAAATATAAGCCTAAAAACAATGTCAACCCTGAAAGCCAAATCCTACTAGGAAAAAAAAAGTGATTCAGTGAAGCAGGAAATTAAATAATAGTCAAACAGGGTAGAAATAAAACAGTACCTTCACAGCAAAGATATCACAAAAAGCTGTATTCTTAAAAATTGTTCAAGATAGAATTTGCTCTCCTGCAATGTCAGATGCTAACACAACTGATTTTATACAATCTAAGCACTGTCTGTAGGTGCACCTTGTTTTCAAATCAGCAGGAACCATTGACCAGCATAAGCAGTATTCCTAGCAAAATAATCAACAAATGTGTGAAGTCTGACACCACCCTCCATACACATTTGACCACATAAGTGTCTCAATAAATTCAAATAACAGCAAACTATAACACACTGCACAAATATAATTCATAAACGATCAGAATGTCATTCATTGCAGTCATTGTGCTGAAGATTAGGAATAACTCCAAATAATTAACTCCACAAAAAGAAGGGGAAGTTTTATTAAAATCATGTTTTCTAAGAGAAATTTTAAAGATATACCTTATTGGGCTGGAGCTGTGGCTCAGTGGTAGAGCACTTGCCTCACATGCGTGAGTCACTGAGTTCGATGCTCAGTACCACATAAAAATAAAAATAAAATAAAGATATTGTGTTCAGGGCTGGGATTGTGGCTCAGCGGTAGAGCGCTTGCCTCGCATGCGTGAGGCCCTGGGTTCGATCCTCAGCACCACATACAGAGCAATAAAATAAAGACATTGTGTCCATCTACAAAAAAAAAAAATTAAAAAAAAAAAAAGATATTGTGTTCATCTACAATGAAAAAAAATTTTAAAAAAAGATATACTTATGATCTAATTTTTTCAAACTGACTTTTTTCTTTATTATATAACATTCTACAATGTGAGGAAGGTTAACCATATCTATGATTTAGTTTTTTAGAACAATCTAGTAGTCTATTCAAAAAACAACAAAACTTCTACAATAACTCAAAAAGAAAAGTTACAGCAATATGTTCAAAGAAGATAAGGAAAAAAGACAACGATTATCAAGGACATATGTGGCACTGGGACTCAAAGTAACTTTGAATTTTCCTTTTTCATCTTCATAACAATCCTACCACATGGGCACTATCATCCTTAATTTATAAAGAAAGAAATGAAATCTTCAGGGTAGTTGAATTCCCACAGTTATGCAGCTATTAGGCGACAGAACTAAGATTGAATATCATGTTTGTATGACTCCAAAGTCCAAAACTTTCATATGCATCAAATTGCCCCCTATGGGGTAGAGGGGGATGAAATAAGCTTTATGAACTAGCCTAAGAAGTTAAATGCTGTAGATGAAGTTATTTCTAAGAAAATTTATAATTCAAATTACAAATAGTATTTTTTAATTATTTTTTTTAGTTGTAGATGGACAGCATGCCTTTATTTAATTTTATGCAGTGCTAAGGATGGAACCCAGTGCCTCACATGTGCTAGGCAAGCACTCTGCCACCGAGCTACAACCCCAACCCCTTGTTTTGTTTTTCTAAATATTTTTTGTTTAGTTGTAGATGGACACAATATCTTTATTATACTTATTTATATGTGGTGCTGAGGATGGAACCCAGTGCCTCGCCCATGCTAGGCAAGCGCTCTACCACTGAGCTACAACCCCAGGCCCCAAATAGTGTTTTACAGAATTGTATAATATAACCCTTTCTTAAAGTATGAATGTGTGATAGATTAAAATTCTCTAAGTTTACAAAAAAAAAGTTGGGGAGAAATATAATCACCTGGCCTTGTAATGCTACCCCTGAGGCCACTGAGTGATTCACATCTAGAGCTCTTACAACAGAGCCAAACATCATGTTATTTTGAGTTCACAAAACACTGTACAATTTTTGAAGAGCTTTTACACACTTTGGAATTCATAAAATCTTCCCCAAAATCCAGTGGGCAAGTTAAAGGAATAAAGTAGATAACATAAAAGAGGAATATTACCTTATGTGAATATTACCCTCACAATATAATAACTTTAATGAGCCAATGCACTTATTTTAATGTAAGTAGGGCTGGGGTGGTGGCTCAGTGGTAGAGCGCTTGCCTAGCATGTGTGAGGCACTAGGTTCGATCCTCAGAACCACATAAAAAACTAAACGAATAAAATAAAGTTACTGTGTCTATCCACAACTAAAAATATTAAAAAAAAAAAAAAAGAGGAAAGTAAAGAAGCACTCATACACAGAGAGTAGAACCTATCAGTCCTAGGGATAATGCCATCCCTTCAGCTTTCCACAGCCCAAAAACAAGGGCACTGGGGATAGAAAGATCTATAGAGGGACAACTGCTCTCTCACCTATGATCTTCCCTCAAGGTTGGAGGAAGCAGAATAATACACTGTTTCAGCAATACTCAAACTCTCTATATAAACCCCAGGTTACTATTATCATTTCAGAGGTGATAAAATTGAGGGTTTAGAGATTAAATGCACTCCAAGGTCAAAAAACAAGTGGCAGAAACAAGATTCATACCCAGTCTTGGCCCCTTACCACTAGAGGTTACTACCTTCCCTGGAACTGCTTTGATCCCTATGAAAGATAATTTCATTTTTATGTAAAATTATAATAGAAAATGTAAAATTACAGTGGGAATTCACTGTAGGGGAGTCTAAATTATAAAGAGCAAGAAGATCCACATGTTAGGAGGTTTGCGGAAGAAGAGATACTCTTACCTAAAGAGGTCCACTTCATGCTAATCATCCATGTGCATCGTATAACTAATATACATTGGCCAACTTTTTATTATATTAGAGTTTTTATATCCAAATGAATATTACCTTCACAATATAATAACTTTAATAAGCCAATGCACTTATTTTAATGTTAAATTATTTTGATAGTCCCTTCTGGAAACTTCCCACAGAGACTTCAGAATGTTGACTTAAATCTCTCCTGTTTTCCTAGTTGGAATATAATAAGTCCAGCCTTCTGGAATATGATTCAGCATTACACACCAAAGGTCTTAAGAATGCACCAGCCCTTTGACCAGGTAATTCAATTTCTAGAAATATGCTATAAGAAAATGCTAATAAATGTGCACATGATGGCCATTATAATATTGTTTACCATGGCAAAACTATTTACATAACCCAAATGTCTTATAAGGAGCTGACTAAATAAATTATAATGCATTTATGTGAAGAACTACAATATATCCATTACAAATCATGTTGCAGAACAGAAGTCCTCAAATTGTGGCTCCTAAGCCAGCAGAATCAGCATCATCCAAAAACTTGTTAAAAATATGCATTCTGAGGTCCACACCAGACCCACTTAAACTCTGGGCATGAAGTCCAGCAAGCTGTGCTTTAACAAGCTCTCCAGGTAATTGTCATGCACACTAAAGTTTTAGAATGTTGCGGAATAATACTTAAGTCATCTACTGAGACCATTTCTCCATTCTAAATTTTAAGGAGGAGTATCACTATATGATTCTCCACCTCCTTTTCTTAAAATTATACCCAAACACATGTATACACATGTGTGCGTGCATGTGCACACTTACACACACAAGCGTACACACACTTTCCATTATTCAAATGGAATAATGGACATTATTCAAAGTCTCACCATCCTAAGAGTAAAATGTATACATATATACATATGTTTGGATGCATCCCTCACAAATCCAAATTCTCACCATAATCCAAAATTTTAGAACTGAATACTATACATTCAGATAATGAAGCAGCCTTGCCACTCAAACTCACAAAACAATGAGATTCAGAGAACAAGAGGGCAACATGAATTTGGGCTATGTATGTGTGTTAACATATCCCAGAATATTATCAATGGATTAGACCTAGGGACTGGAATTAGGATTATTTTAATTGTTTTTCTTTTTTACTTTTCTACATTTTACAAATAATCTTCAAAAACACAATTATTTTAAACTGAAAAGATTTGGAGAAATAAATTCATATCAATCATGCAGTGCTAAACAACATATTGCTTAGAGATACCTCCATAAATGGTAAAATGATCATGAGAAGAAAGTTAAGTTTAAAAACTGGGTGGAGACAGTGATTATCTGGAGGCAGAAGTGATGGACATAAGGAGAGCAGAGAAGGGTTACAGAGGAGCTTCAAGAAATCAGTAATATTCTGTTTAAGCTAGTATAGTAGAGTATCTTCAAAGAAGTCACCAATAACTAGTCCCATCCCTATGGCACATGCCACTGCTCCCAGACTGAGCAGTCTGTTTCCCTTCTTCTTTAATAAGTCTGATTTTCTAACTTGCTCCGAACAACATAATGCAACAAAAATTATGTTGAGCCCCCTTTAGGCCTAGGCTTTTAGAGGCTTGGCAGTTTCCGCTTCTGTTCTTCTAGGATCTGGTTACCATGGATCTGAGGCTGGACTTTTGAAAGAAGAGACAGCATGTAAATGAACACCAAAAGGCCCACCAGAATCCTGCTGTTCCAGTTGTGTAAGGGAAGTCTGACACACGGGTAAAACCATGCTGGACCTACCTGCCAGCTTTCAGCTGAATGACTGATTTCCAGAGGACATCACAAGAAAAAGAACTTGCAGGGGAATCCAACCAATCCACAGTCAAAAGAGAAATAATAAATCCTGTTGTGTTAATTCACTAAGTTTTGGAGTGGCTTTTGTAGACACTGATTACTAAAAATAAATTTTTGTTGTTTTCTATATCTTACAAGTGGTAAAATCTTTTATAGGATTATAAGTTAGTGAACACTATAAGGAAATCTTATATTTAAAATATATTTTCTTGTGGAATTTCAAAAAATAATTGGAGCAATAATAGTGCTATTATTGTTTATCCATGTCAGCTCCTTTGTCATAAATAAGATCAATATATTCTTTCTTTTTTCTTATCTTTTTGTCCTGACATTTTCATATGTTGGTTACAGCTTAGTAAAATGAAGAAGTATACCATTAGAAAAAAAAATATTTTAGAACAGTTTGAATAGTAAAGGCATTATCTGGAAGGATGTGAATACTGACAACTAAAACCATCTGGAACTGGCAACTTTTTAGGAATAGTGTTTTGACAAGTTTATCAAATTCTTCCATATATTTTTTTTTACTTCTTTTCAGTTAACTTTGATAATGTGTATTTTCCCTAAAAATATTCATTTCATATCAAATTCATTAGGAAAAATATATTCAGTGTTTTCTTGTGTATAAGCAGACAACAGATTAATATGTTATATATTATATGCATGATATATATATGTATATATGTGTGTGTGTGTATATATGTGTGTGTGTGTGTGTCACTAAAAGTGTCTTTGAGTACTGAGACAATTTTTATACTACATTTAAAATCGAATTTTCTAATTTTCCAGTATAAACATCACACTTGTAAAATAAAACTATTTATGTATAAAGAATGAACAAGAAGCCATTGTTTAGCTTCTAAGAATGCAACAGCATCTACTGATAGTTTGCAATGGCTAACAGAAACCGAAACAATAAGATGAAAACAAAACTCTGACTTAACCACGCTCTTCCTTATAATAGATTAGAGATAATTTGTATTATTTGAGCACTTGCCACTAATTCCTGCAAAGCAGATTAACTCTAAGGAAGGACACAACCTAAGCTTTCATGAGATTTTTATAAGATTCCCCAAAATAATTTTGTTCCATCAAGTCCAAGTGTTCTAAACAGACTACTTAATAGGACTGCTTTCTGATGCCTTTTATAATTCATTGTTGTCTCTAGCTTGGTGGGGGACAGGATCTAGTTCCCCAGCCCAATGATATGCAGAGGGCAAGCATACAACGTGCCATCCCAGTGGACACAATAATGCAGCAGCAACCACAAGCTCCAGCCCTACCCTGGCTTCTATTATCATAATTTATGCATCCTTGGAGACTATCCTATAAAACAATGATTAATGCTGAGAAAGTCAACAGCATCAAAGATTTTGAACTGACCATTGGCCTTAAAGGAAAAAAATCAGTTCAGTTATGCAAATGTTTGTCAAATCGATATAAGAAATTCAATGAAAAATAATTTACGAAGCTACCACATACATAACTATTATTGCCTTCATCCTTAAATGCTTTGGTTGCTTTTTGTCTGTTTCTGGCTTTCTATGACCCTATGTATAAGCTGAGTTTTCATATATCTGTACAGCATTTCATATTATCAAACTAGTAATACTAAAGTCTATAAAGCCACTAAGGCAATAAAATTTAATAACAGCAGTAATTTGAGCTATTAGAGAATTTCATTATGACAGTCACAATATAATGTCAACACCATCATCATATACTTCATATAAGACAGATGTCTCCATACTAAATATGAACAATATTGCAGATATATTTTCAATATAGTGTAAAGAAGAGACCTAGTATACAAACATGCAAAAGTAAAAAGTTAATTTTTTAAAAAAATCTATAGGTTTACAACAGATATAACCTCTTAAAAAGGAGGTAAAATCAGTAATCCCAAAAAGTTTTATAAATAGCATTTATGACTAAGGAAGATTCTAGGACCTTGAACACTGTGTCAAGTCAACAAGTCAGTAAACATTTCTTTAAAAACATCCTATATGTTCATTTTGCTGCCCTAACTCAAACATAGTACTGCCTAGAGGCAAAGTATACGAGAGCTGTATACAACAGTAGCTTTCAAATTGTTTTTAACCAAATTATTTTTTACCACATTAAGAAACATGTTACACTTCCACCTAGTACATACACATAATCACACCAAGTTTCAGAAAACAAGACTTTTTCTTGCTGTCATTTTCTCTGATAATTGTTATTCTATTCCATTTCATTTTAAAAATCAGGCCAGAACAGTGGCATATACCTGGCATCTCAGCTACTGGGGAGGCTAGGGTAGAAGGATCACAAGTTCAAGGTGACCCTGGACAACTTAGCAGGACCCTATCTCAAAATAAAAAGGGGTAGGGATTTAGCTCAGTAGTGGAATACCCCTAGGATCAATCCCTAGTAACAAAATAAATAAATAAATAATGCCTCAATTGGTCTTTAAAAATATTTCACTTCAAGAGACATTAAATTGCTTTGTATGTGGTGCTGAGGATCGAACCCAGGGCCTCACGCAAGGCAAGCGCTCTACCACTGAGCTACAATCCCAGCCCTGATAGGCCATTCTTAAAACTCAGGACCTACTGGGAAAAAAAGAAGAAAGGAACTAATGCCAAAAACTTATTTTGTGCAATCTAATGTGCAATAATTTAATGCACATGAACCCCAGTAAACAATAACATTCATTCATCTATTCATCCTTTCCACAAATATTTACTAAGTACAGTAATTATGTGCCATGAACTGTGCTAAACTCTGGGTATACTGAGTAGTAAACAACACACACAGTCCATATTCTCAAAAAATTAAGAGAAGGAAGACATTAAATGAGAAATAAATGCAAAGAAAAGGAAAAATCAAGCCAGGTGCGGTGGCGCACGCTTGTAATCCCAGCACTTAGGGAGGCCGAGACAGAAGAATTGTGAGTTCAAAGCCAGCCTCAGCAATGGCAAGGCACTAAGCAACTCAGTGACACCCTGTCTCTAAATAAAACACAAAATAGGGCTGGGGATGTGGCTCAGTGGTCAAGTGCCCCTGAGTTCAATCCCTGGCACCCCCCAAAAAAAGGAATGGCATGCTTTATAAAAGCATATGACAGACCCAACTTCAGCCTGCCTGAGAGGTTGAAAAAGGCTTCCCAAAGGAATTATCACAGGCACACAGGTTTCAAGGATGCAAAAAACTCAGACAAACAAAAGCAGAGAAACAGAATTTGGTCCGAGCAGAGGGAACAGCACTACTGACTAGAGGAAGCCTTGAGAGAGGAAGCCATTTGGGTGAAAGGGGAGAGGAAGGGAGGAGAGAGGAAAGGAACAGAAGTTTGTCCATCACTGAGCACAAGGGGGTGGGTGGTAGGAAAAGAGGCTGGAGAAGGAGGCCAGTGCCATGCCACTCAGGGTCTCATGTGGCCTTTATTTGGGTATAAAAGGAAGTCACAAAGAAGTTTTAAACATGAAGGAGTGGGAGATAAGGAAGAGGATCCACTAGATTATTCTAGTTGTTCTGTGGAAAACGGGAATAAGGCAAGAGAACATAAAAGTACATAGTCACAACAGTCTGAGTGAGAAGTACAGGCTTCAAGGAAGTGAGGGCAACAGGACTGAAAAGAAGTTAGCAAACTTGAAAGAAGACTGTACAATTAGATGTGAAAGATGACAATGTGAATGAGAGAGAGAGAAAGGGGGCAGAAAGGAGAGGGATGGGGGGAGGAAGAGAATAATTCCCAGATTTGGGTATAAGAAACTCTTAAGGTGGTGGTGCTATAGTTTGCATCTTAATGTCAGCCAAAGGCTCATGTTTTAAAAGCTTGGTCCCCAGGGTGCGCGACTGGGACATGGTAGAACGTTTGAAAGGTTGGGCCTTGTGGGCAGTCTTCAGGTCACTAGGGGCATTCTCCAAAAGGGTATTATTGAACTCCAGTCTCTTCCTCTCTTTAATTTTATCCCAGGTCATGAGGTGAGCAGTTGTACTCCATCGTGCCTCCACAACTGTGAGGCCAGTACGTCCATCATTGATTACAAAATAAACATCTCCTCTTTATAAGTTACCTCAGATATTTTGTGACAGTGATGAAATGCTGACTAACCCAACTGGGAACACTAAAGATTGAGCAAAATTTGGGAGGAAGATTCTAAGTTCCATTTGAGATGTTTATGAGGTGAAACTCACTAAGAGCCATCAAGTACAGAGTGTGATATCACAGACTTAATGTATGTCAAAAACAGAATTAGAATCCTGCCAGGTCTATTTAACACAAAAATCAAAGTTCTTTCACAACAATGAAGATGAGAATTATGATAAAAAAATGAATATGATATAGCCTCAGCTAACATTTATTGAATGTCTACATGTACTAGGTTCTCACAAAAATCCTACTGAAGGCTTAAGAGAGGTAAGATGGCTTGCAGAAATTGACAGAGGAGCAGCACTGAAATTTAAACTCGATCTAGACAGAGTCCAAAACATATGCTGTTAATCTTTAAACAACAATGCCGATAAATCCAGAGTAGAGATACCAATACCATTGACTTCCAATCACTAGCTAACAACTGACTGAAAGTTGTCTGAAAACAGAGCAGCAAATTCCACATCTTTATAAATCCTAGCAAAATGCCTTAATAGTTGTTTACCAAATGCAATGTGAAAAAATTATGTACTCTATTTGCTCGATTTTTAGATTTGAAAACTTGCCAATGGACTATATAATATTGTTGTTTTGTTTTGTGTTTTCTGTACCAGGGATTGAACTCAGGAGTACTGGACCACTGAGCCACATCCCCAGCCCTATTTTGTGTTTTATGTAGAGACAGCGTCTCACTGAGTTGCTTAGTGCCTCGTCGTTGATGAGGCTGGCTTTGAATTTGTGATTCTCCTGTCTCGGCCTCCCAAAGTACTGGGGTTACAGGTGTGCGCCACCATGCCCGGCTGATTTTTATTGGCAACATATCTAATTTAAATTCAAAACACATTGGTAGCTTCAAAATGGACAGGGCCACAAAGTAAAGGAAAGAAATGTCAAAACATTACTCCAGATGTGTTCTTAACGTGTTTCATCTGACATTTTTTTCTGGTACCAGTATATCTCCCAATCTATATCTAATGTACTATGACAAATTGTCGTTTTGTTTAAAGAGAAGGTTTTTACTATCTATCCAAAATAAGATTAAATAATTAGAAAAATTCAACTCCTTACCAAAAGTTTACCCTTTTGGAGAAAAAAGTTAAGTTTACTATGTGGAACCCAACAATGGGTAAATTTCAGTTCAAGAACATCTGCATTACTAACTTATATTTTTATAAATTGTAGTTAAAACTAGAATGAATAAAGTTAGTTCAAAAAGTCAATCACAATGTATGTATTAATACGGTCTCTCTTCACAAGAAACCTTGGTCCCATTTGCCCAAAAAATACTGAACATTCTTAACATTCTTGCTTCTTACGCAAGAAGCAAGTTACCATGTATCATAGAACCTATGCCAGTGAGAATAAAAGTTACACTTAGTGCTAGGAAAACTGGATATTCATATGTAGAAGAATGAAACTAGATCCCTATCTCTTATCCCACCTAAAAGTCAACTTAAGGTAGATCAAAAACCTAGGAATTAGACCAGAAACTTTGCAACTCCTTGAAGAAAATGTAGGCCCACACAGGAATCACCTCTCTTAATAAGACTTCCGAAGCGCAAGAAATAAAAGCAAAAACCAATAAATGGGGTGGCATCAAATTAAACAAAGGAAAAAATTAAAATTCTGCACAACAAAGGAAAAAATTAAAAGTGTCAAAAGAAAGCCTCCAAAATGGGAGAAGATCTTTGCCACCTGGTCCTTAGATAGGACATTAATATCGAGTGTATATAAAGAATTCAAAAAATACCAACACACACACAAACACACAAAAATAATCCAGTTAATGAATGGGCAAAATAACTAAACAGACACTTCTCAAAAGAAGAAATACAAATGGCCAAGGAAGATATGAAAAAATGTTCAACATCTCTAGCAATTAAATAAATACAAATCAAAACTACATTGGAATTTCATCTCACTCCAGTCAGAATAGCAACTATCAAGAATACAAATAATAAGTGTTGGTGAAGATGTTGGGGAGAAAGGTACATTCATACATTGTTGGTGGGAATGCAAATTATGCAACCACTCTGGAAAGCAGTATGGAGATCCCTCAAAAAAACCCCACCATGTGACCCAGCTATCCCACTCCTCAGTATATATCCACAAGATCTAAAAACAGCATACTACAGAGATGCAGCCACATCAATGTTTATAGTAGCACAATTCACAATAGCCAAGCTATGGAACCAGTCTAAGTACCCTTCAATAGAGAACTACATAAAGAAAATGTGGTGTACACACACACACACACACCCCATGGAGTCTTACTCAGTCTTTATAAAAAAGAATGAAATTATGGCATTTGCCAGTAAGTAGAACTGGAGACTATCATGCTAAGTGAAATAACTCTGAGCACTTTGGGAGGCTGAGACATGAGAATTGCGAGTTCAAAGTCAGCCTCAGCAACTGTGAGGCACTAAGCAACTCAGTGAGACTCTGTCTCTACATAAAACACAAAATATGGGGCTGGGAATGTGGCACAGTGGTAGAGCCTTTGCCTCGCATGCGTGTGCCACTGGGTTTGATCCTCAGCACCACATAAAAACAAATAAAGATATTGTGTCCATCTACAACTAAAAAAATATTTTAAAAAAATAAAAATTAAAAAAAAACACAAAATAGGACTGAGGATGTGGCTCAGTGGTCCAGTACCCATGAGTTCAATCCCTGGTACAAAAAAAAAAAAAATTAACGATGATTTCTTAATTTCTTATCATGTAAAAATGCAAAATTACCTTGTGCTTATTGAAACAGTTCTTTTTTTTTAACATGTCAGCAGAATGCATTCTGATTCATTGTTGGAGCACAACTTTTCACTTCTCTGGTTGTACACAATATCGAGTTACACCATATGTGCAGTCATACATGAACCTAGTGCATTGTTGTACATTGCATTCCACCATCTTTCTTGAAACAGTTCTTTAGAACAGATTTTTATATAAACATTGCACATACATAAAAATAAAAAGTACAATAAATTAGTGGAAATATCTCTAAAATTTCTTCATGTCCAAAGACCAACTCTTCTGAATCACTTTTCTATAGTGAGTCTTCGATCCAGGTTTGTCTACACAATATCCCTCTGTGCCAGTCGGAGCACAGATCGTCCAACTTCTATTAAGGATAACAAAAGAAGGGAAAAAAAGCAAGCTTCACTATTGCCTGAGACTTGCTGTCAAGCTGCTGACCCCCATTCTGTAACGGATGCTATTCTTTATCAGAGGGTGTCAACAGAAAAGCTTTCAGTTGAAAATCAGGACTCACATTCCTTTCTCAAAAGGTCCTAAATGCCAGGGGTTGCAGGTGTCCAGTCATACCACCAGGACTAGCAGCCAAGTTCGCCATGCCGAGGCAATGACATCACAACAGCTGCCTGGCTTGCAGTGCCTACAAGACCCCATCTATTGTAAGATGCATCACAATTTCCAACTAACTATGGGAGAAAACATGTGACTTAAAAATCAATGAAATAGCACATTTTATCTAAATCTATACGACTATACACTTACTACATGTAGGCTTGCATCTAGAAAAGAAGGCATGCTTGAATGTAACTGTATGCCCAACTCATTGCTCCTCCTTCCTAAAGAGAATTATACACATTGCCTGTTGACATATGACTTACAGTGTCCTTCTCTGTGAAAGCAACAGCCAAAGAAATGTGCATGCAAGCAACCGTGCACATTCGTAGCTAAAGCTTTACAAGCCATCACATAATTAATTATATCATGTCTGTCTCCCACCATGAGAAAGGCATGTCACAGATGAGGGCTGTGGGATCCTTGAGTGACAGCCAAAGCTGACCCCAAGCAGATTTATAACCAAAATGTACTGGGGGAGAGTAATAAACCCCTAATCTCAACTACTGAGATTTCTAAGGCTCCTTCTGTTAATTTTTTTGAGACAGCAAAACCTAAGGAAGGTTAAATAATACAGAAGATTACTGAAATGAACTCTAGATTCTAAGAAAGTATTTCCAAATGTCTAGGCCAGAAAGTCTATAAGCCACCATGTTCTCCACTTCACTGAGACTACCAGCAGCAAACCATTCCTCACATCACATTCCATGCTACTCTTCATTCTCCAGGTGAAAGTTCTCAATGCTAGATCACTCCTGCATTTTCGTCCTGCCCCTCAGGCATGGTTCAAGAGACCATCTCCCCATCGAATTATTCCTATCATCTATTCTGGCCCATCTACATGTCCCCAGAACCCTGCAACTTTGACATAAATCAGTACATAAACAACTAACCCATTCCTCAGGCATGAAACTCAAAGACCAACTAGATTCTCTTCACTCAAGGTCTATCCAAAGGTACTTAAAAAATTCCTCTTTCAAACTGATGATGGTTCAAAGCAGAAAGGAAACAGACAACAAAGTATAAAGTATGACTCTAAAAATTATTTCCTAACTTAAAGCTGGAAAATAATTTCTGTAATTCTAATAAAAATCCCATGATTAATCATACAGTATCAACTTAAAATTATATACATATATGTACAGTATTAGGAAATCAAAGATTATAGCTGGGGATGTGGTGGTGCACACCTGTAATCCCAGCTACACGAGAGCCTGAGGCAGAAAGACCACAAGTTCAAGACCAGCCTGAACAACTTAAGAAGACCGTGTATTAAAGTAAAAATTTTAAAAGAGCTAGGGATATTGCACAGTGTTAGAGTACTTGTGTAGCATGCATGAAGCCCTGTGTTCAATCCCCAATACAAGGAAGCAAGGAAAGCAGGCAAGCAGGGAAATACTGGAAAAAGAATGTTTCCATTGAAAAAGAGCTCAGCACAATTCAACCAATTATGTGGGAGGATTCACACACAATTATTCATGCATACAAAGTTAATTATAAGTTTTCTGTAGTCTACATTACACACATACACCCACATAATATTCATTCTATTTGGCCTCATTTCTACAGGCCTGTGTACCTACAATGTAATGAAAAAAGAGTAGCAGTTGGGGCTGAGGCTGTGGCTCAGTGGCAGAGCGCTTGCCTCGCACATATGAGGCACTGGGTTCGATCCTCAGCACCACATAAAAATAAGTAAACCAAATAAAGGCACTGTGTCCATGTATAACTAAAAAATCTTTTAAAAAAAAAAAGAGTAGCAGTTATCTTCAAGTCCAAAGTCTGAAAGAGAATGCTTAGAACAGAACTATTTAGTGCCTTGGGGAAAAGATTCTGTTGTGATCTTAGACAATTCCATTAACCTATTTAGGCACTAGTATTCTCATAAGGAAAAGTGGAATAATACCATCTTCCTCACAGAATGAATGTTAAGCTTTGAGACATTATGACAAACTTAAACCACTGACTGAATATAGGGCTCTTTGTTAAAAAGGCTGGCTGGATGTTTACTGAAAAGACTCCAGTGAAGGTGAACTAGGATGTATATCATTGTTCATGCTCAGAAAAAAAAAAAAAGAACAACAGATTAAAAAGAAAAAACAAAAAACTTGTTCAAGGCACCAAAGAATGACTAAAAACACAGAATACATACAGCCAAGATAGAGGAAAAGAAGTAATCTTAAAAAAAAAATTTCTTTTAAAATTCTAACATTTGAGGCCATGTCTCTTCAAAGGATGTGGTCTGATTACAGAAGAGGCAACTAAGAAGCTAAAAGTTTATCAGTTTCAAATCAACAGGGTGAAAAAGATAAAACTAGAATATCTTACAGGGCTCACAAAAGAGATGAGGTGCCAGGGAGCATCTCTGGCTTTGGACTGGGACCCCACATTATACCCCAGGGGAAGAATTCAAAGGAAAAACACAAATCCTCACAGAGACTAAGCCCATCTCTAAATCCCTGACTGGGAAGAAAGAAGGATGAGCTAAGGGGGTAGGAAATTACTAGCATAACTAGACTAAAAGCCAGAAACAAATCTTCTCTAGAGGAGGAAAATAGGCCTGAAAACTAAATGATCTCACAGACAATAAAAACAGAACCAGGGGCTGGGGTTGTAGCTCAGTGGTGGAGCACTTGCCTCGCATGCATGAGACACTGAGTTCGATCCTCAGCACCACATAAAAATAAAGAAGGGCTGAGGTTGTGGCTCAGCGACAGAGCGCTTGCCTCGTATGTGTGAGGCACTGGGTTCGATCCTCAGCACCACATAAAAATAAGTAAAAACAAAAATAAAGACACTGTGTCCATGTATAACTAAAAAATATTTAAAAATAAGTAAGTAAAGATATTGTGTCCATCTACAACTAAAAACTAACATTAAAAAAAAACAGAACCGGAACGGGTTCAAATCAATGGCATCAGATACTGAAACGGGAAGAAAAGAGAGGCAGGTGGGGAAGGAAGGAGGGAGAAAGTACGTGTGAGTGGACTGCAGCTTTAAAAATACAAAAAAATACCCCAAGTGAAGGCCTGAGAAGCACAGTTCCTCCCTGGCCTTCTCCTATACACCTGTCTCCTACTTTCCTCCTCTGCTCCAAGTCACAAAAACTAGAATTTCTCTTCCCCAAGGCAGGTCACAGAAACTAGAACCCCTTTTGACCAAAGCAAGCCATAATGCCTAAAATATCATTATAATCTTCCCCTACTTTTCTGTCTTAAAGGTGAGCATAGAGCAATTCTCTGACCTACGTTGTCTAATAGATCATAAGACACTCATTTCAGAAGAGGTCTTGCACGTATCTGGGAAGAAATGCTGCCCAGAGAAGACAGGAAGATTGAAGATACAGGCCTTGCTGGGCTTTCCCACTAGGTCTCTTAAGATTAGATCATATCCCATTTTAGTCCAAACATATTCCTAGATGGCTGTCCATGCTTCATGGAAGACCTAAACATAAAATGAATAGCTCACTCTGGGTTTTTAGGTCTTCATTCTGAAGGTCCCCATGTCACATAAAACTATGATCAAATAAATGTATTATGCTTTTCTCTTGTGAACCTGTCTTTTGATCTGAGGGTGTCAGCCATGACCCTTTATGATGGGCCTCATGTAGATCATGCCCTTTTGTAGGAGGAAAGAAAAGGAAATGAAAGAAGGGAGGAATGAAAGAGAAGGGGGAGGAAAATAAAGAAGAAAGGAAGAATCAAGAATTTTCCAGAAAATCAAAAATGCTAGGACTGTGCAGGGCTGGGGCTGTAGCTCAGTGGTAGAGCACTTGCCTAGCACGCATGAGGCACTAGGTTCGGTCCTCAGCATCACATATAAATAATAAGTGAATAAAATAAAGATCCATCAACAACTAAAAATATATTTTAAAAAAAATGCTAGGACTGAGGATCTTAAACAGTAGCAGATTATTTGCCTAGCATGTACCAAGCCCTGGGTTCAATCCCCAGTACCACAAAAACAAACAAATATTAAAAAGGCTAAAAAATTATATTTTAGAACTAGAAAAGTAATAACAAAATTGACAGATTTAACAAAAAATTATACTAGTCAACTAGAAAAATTAGTAAAAGATATGTCAGAATCAAATATCCAGATTAAGCACAAAGAGAAGACTTGAAAACAAAAATTAGGTAATAAGAAATACATAAACTACTGTGAATAGGTCTAACATATATATAATTGCAGTATCCGGGAAAAAAGAAGAGAATAGGGTTACAAAAAGAACTAAATAAATAATGATGGGATATTCAAAATTAATACAAAAATCAGATTCCAGATTCCAGAAACACTCCGAACCTCAACCAAGTCAAATACAAGAGTCATTTCTAGACAAACAATAGTACGACCACTAAAAATGAAAGATGAGTAAAAAAAAATCTTTAAAGTACTGAAAAAGAAAGAAAGAACAATTATAATTGAAGGACCAACACTATGACTTACAGCTGACTTCCCAGCAGAAACAGCTGAAGCCAAAAGACTAAGTATTTTGGAGATTGTGAAAAAAAAGTGTCAGGTAAGATTTCTATACCCCCATTATGGACCAGCATCCACTTATCAGAGAGAACATTTGGCATTTGTTTTTTGGGGATTGGCTTACGTCACTTAGCATGATATCTCCAACTCCATCCATTTACCTGCAAATGCCATAATTATATTCTCTTTTATTGCTGAGTAATATTCCATTGTGTATATACCACAGTTTCTTTATCCATTCATCTATAGAGGACATGGGAAGAATGGAGGAATTTTGGTCACAGGGGTGGGAGGCAGACAGTAAAGATGGTGGAATATGATGGACATCATAGCCCTAGCTTTATGTATGACTGCATGTATGTTGTGATTCTACATCACATACAACCAGAGAAATGAAAAGTTGTGCTCCATCTGTGTACAATGAATCAAAATGCACGCTATCATGTATACCTAATAAATAAATAATTTTTTAAAGAAAGATTTCTATACCCAATGAAAATATCAAAGATGAAAGTGAGAATCAGAGAAGAAAGTTTCAGGATATTCACAAAGTTTTTGAAACCTTTTATTTGCAAGAACAAAACTCTTCCTGGACAAGGTGCTATAGTGAAAGAAAATCTCTGGGAGTAAAATCAAAATTGAACATTCCAGAGACGACAGACAGAAAGAGAAAGTTCATGTAAAAACCTGTGTTCCTGGGCTGGGGTTGTGGCTCAGCGGTAGAGCGCTTGCCTAGCAAGTGTGAGGCACTGGGTTCGATCCTTAGCACCATACAAAAAACAAATAAAATAAAGGTATTGTGTCCATCTATAACTAAAAAAATATTTTTAAAAAAACCTGTGTTCCTTTTAAAAGTTCAGGGAAACTAATTATATGTATATAAATAACAAAACACTATTAAGGTAAAATTTCATGAACAGTTACAAGAAGAAAAACAAGAATAAGATTCCAATTCACATTCCTACGGGCAATGAAAGCATACCAGAAAAACACGGCCACAAAATAAAAGCTGCAAATATCTTTTCAAAATGCTTAAAATACATTTAAAAATTATTTAAGATGTGGAAGAATAACAAATCAATTCTGAAAAATGTGTAAATAAGGGGATAAACTTTGAAAATAATCAGAATTAAAATAAAAATCATATAATTAATCAAATTAAAGGAAGCACAAGAACAAAAAATGTAACAAAGGAAACTGAAGTCAAAGGGGGGTAAATTCCAAAAGTAGTGAGAAAACAAAAAGGATTCAAACTAAAGTGGCAAATATTGAAGATAAACAAGAAAACAGAACAATGAAAGACAAAAGAAGATGAGTGCAAGAAAATAAATACAAAAATATATACAATGGAAGAAAACTTTTAAAATAAAAAGACTTCGAAATACATATTGAAAAAGCACAGGTATTTGTACCTGAGAGTAATGACCTAGGATATCCAACACCAAGACACGGTCTAGTAAAATTATTTGGTGTTGGGTCATAGTAGAATAACAAAAAAAGAGGATTCACATCATCTGAACATAAAAAAGAAGGGGAAAAAGCCAGCCAGACAAAACACATGAAGCCTCAGTTTTCAAGACACTAGACACACGAAATGAAGGACAGGAGCACCCAAGAGATAAGAAACAAACAGAACCAATCATAATCAGCTAACCACCTAAACAAAGTTTCCTAACCCAGACACTGTGAGGGTGAAGCCAGAGGACCTCAGCAGATTCTTCCAGTTGAAGAAACAGCTGATGGGGTCAAGCAAAATCAAGATAGCCAGAGTTAATAGGACAAAGTACCAAAGAGGAACAAGCTGCACAGAGAACTCTGGCAACCTACAGATGACCCCCTCAAGTATTCAGGAGAGTGCTGGTCTGCACATGCTGTAGGAAAAGAACAATCCAAGAGATTTAGAAGAAACAGTGTCAGCACTCACACAAGGCCAAGAATAGTGGCTGTTCCTCACAGCTAGACTGGAAAAACACTCAAGATTCACTGGGCAGTGGATTGGGGGGCGGGGGGGGGGGTGGAGAAAGCCCTGCCTCACTAAAGGGGAATAATTAATTTGTCCCAGGCTAAATGCTTCTCCCGTCCTGATTAACAAAGCTTAAAAGCCCAGCCCAAAAGAATCAAATTGTTTCCAACTACATTAACTGTGTTCCAGAACAAAGCTCAAAAACATTTATAGGAATACAAAACATCCTCAACAAGGTAAACTTCACAATGTTTGGCATCCAACCAAAAATTATCAGACATGTGAAAAAGTGGACAGGGCCTATACAAACCAATTCATTGACTGAAAACTGGTAAGGGGATGGAAACAACTATTTATCCTGCCTTTATGAACAGTAGTACATTGACAAAATAGTAGACAAAAGATAACAGCTCTAAAAGTATTCCTACTAATAATTAAAAGATCTAAACAGTAAGCAACACCTGTTAATACCACAAAAAGAAATAACTAGACATTACATGCCTCCAGATGAAAAAACACACCAGTAACTATTGTCAATGGGATCCACTGACAATAAATTCAACAGCCAATTTGCAGGTAATACGAAGCAAGGAACAATTTAAACTGCACCATGAGCATATATATAATCAGCAAAATATAGGCTGTGGGAAACTAACAAATCACACGACTAAAGTTAAATATCTAATTTAAAATCAATTAAAATAAATACTCTAAAAAAATTCAAATAAGCAAGTCTAAACTATACTTACAAAAACATTTTTGAAGGATAAAATTATAAACACAAGGAAAAGATTACTAAGAAAGCTAGGATATAAGTTACTTTTAAGGATGAGTTGAGATTGAGATGGGCCAAATTGAATTATTCGTCTGTTAAAAAGGAATGCAGTGCTGATAAATATAATATAGATCAATCTTAAAAACATTATGCTCAATGATAGAAGCCAGTCACAAAAGGTCACATATTGTATGATTCACATATGTTGGGTAGACAGAGGATGAGGTGGGACTACTAATGAGCACGAGATTTCTTTTTCAGGGTGATTAAATGTTCTAGAATAAGACAATGGTGATAACTATATAACCTTATAAATAAACTAATAATCACAGAATAAGTACACTTAAAATGGTAAATTTTAGGTATGTTAATTACATTTAAATTTTTACATACTGGATGAAAACAGACTTTAAGACAAAGTGAGCTGGGGGTGTAGCTCAGCGGTAGACTGCTTGTCTAGTATAAGCATAAGCCTTGGTTCCATCCCCAGCACTGCAAAAAAAACAAAAACAAAACAAAACCAAAAAAAAAATACAAGGAAGATTGCTAGATATAAAGATCATTTCATAAGAGGTTTTATTTACTAGGAAGAAATGATTCCAGACTTATATGCATCCCTACTAATACCACCCAGATATTTAAAGCAAAAACTGACACTTCAGCAATAGAAGAAAAAAATCCATAATCATAGACTTAAGATTTGAATATGTATTTCTCTGAAACTGAAAGTAAAAAAAAAAAATCAGTACAGGAACAGAAAAATGAAAAAACGAGACCTAATTCATATGCTAGAACATAGTAACCAACACTGTACAATATCTATTAAAGTACCATGGAACATTTACAAAACTTGACCAGTCCTAGACAATAAAGCAAGTCTCTTTTTGCTTTTAGTCCAGAGTTAATATTTTTAACTCATAGACTACATGGCCTCTGCTACAACTATTCATACCTGTTGTTGTAGCATTAAATCAGTCATAGACAATACAAAAGCAAGTGGTAGGGCTGTGTTCCCATAAACCCTCATCTTTCAAAACATGTGACTGACCTATAGGAAATCTAACAAACTTCTAAATAACATGTGGATCAAAATCAAAATACAAATTATAAAACACATTACATTAATAAAAGATTAATAAATCTTGTGTGATGCAGCCAAAATCCTGAAAAGAAAGAAAACTGTAGACTTAATTTGAAAAACATTAGAAAATAAGAAAGGTTGAAAAGCCATGTTATAAGCCAAGGATAGGCACATTTCAGACCCATGATCAAATCCAGCCCACCTCCTGTTATTGTAAATGACATTTTACTGGAACACAGCCTTGCCTTTTGTTTATAATATTGTCCATGGCTGCTTTCCTGCCACAGCAGCAGAGGTAGTAAATAATTGCAGCAGTAATCACAATGACACAAAAAGCCAAAAATATTTACTATTGGGCCCTTTACCAAAAATATTTGCCAACCCGATATAAGAAGCCATCTCAAAAAGCATGAAAAACAGCGAAGTAAACCCAAGGAAACTAAAAATAAAAGCATAAATTAATGAAACAAAAGCAATAACCAAACAAAATTAAATATGAAACAAAAATTAATAACCAATAAAATGTAAAGTTGGTTTTATGACAATATCAATAAAACTGACAAATCCCTTCCGGAACAAGTCTGAATGTGGATAGTCTGTGAGTTAGAACACATAACAGATCTGAAGACTAAGCATGAGAAAAGAAAGTAGAATATCTCAATTTTATAATAATTGTATATTAAAATAATATTTTGGAAACACTGGAATAAACTGCATTATTTACATTAATTTCACTTTTTAATGAGACTTGGAAACTTTTAAATTACAAATGTGATTCTCCATATGCTTTATGTGTTGGTATGCTAGACATTAAAAAGATTATTGGAAAATATTATTAACTATTTAACACGAATAAATTTGACTACACAAATATGATTGGCAAATTCCTTGAAAAATACAACTAAACAAAACTGACACAAGAAGGAAACCTAAACTATTTTGGGGGAGCGGGGTACCAGGGATTGAACTCAGGCGCACTCAACCACTGAGCCACATCCCCAGTCCTATTTTGTATTTTATGTAGAGACAGGGTCTCACTGAGTTGCTTAGTGCCTCGCTTTTGCTGAGACTGGCTTTGAACTTTAAATCCTCCTGCCTTAGCCTCCCAAGCCACTGGGATTATAGGCATGGGCCACCTGAATACTGTAACTATTAAGGAAAGTGAATGATAATTAAAAGATGCCTAACAAAGAAAACTAAAAGCTCTGATAACTTAATTGGTGAATTCTTCCAGTCTTTTAAGGAAAAAAACACCACCAATCTTACACAAAATATTTCAGAGAATAAAGAGGAAACAGTTCAAATTTATTATATGAGGCCAACAAAGCCCTGATATCAAAATCTGAAAAATGGCAATGTAGGAAAGAAAAGGTTTGGACCTATCTCCCTGATTTACATTGATGTAAAAACTCTAAACAAAATTTTAGCAAAAGAAATCCAAGAATATATTAAGAGGATAATACATTACAGTAGAGTTTATACAATCAAGTTTATTCCAATAATATAAGAATGATACAAGTATTTAATGCCATTCACATCAACTGAAAAAAAGGAGAAAAACCAATCATATGATTATCTCAATAGAAAAAGCATATATGAAATTCAACTTACTTTCATGATAAAACAAACTAGAAACACGAGGGCCAATATCTGATAAAGGATATTTACCTTTAAAAAACTATGCCTCCTCTGAATAAAATAAATAGTATTCATACAATAGGACCGCCTATCAATTTAAGAAGATTTTCTATGTGTAGAAATATAAGTGATTCTCAAAAAAAAAGAAAAAATACACTCACTCACACAAACACACACACACACACACACACACACACATATAGACTGAGTGAAAGCCAGAACCAAGATGTACTACAGAATCTGCATTATATAAAGTTTCAGAGAGCAAAATTAATCTACAATTATATGAAGGTTTGGGAACAACTGGAAAAGAATATAGAAAGTTGATCTATATTTTGATTGAGGTGTTAACCACACAGACATACATCTTTCAAAATCCAAACTGTGTGCTTAAGATCTGTTCAATTTACTGTAAGTGAGTTATGATCAAAGAACTCAACTTAAAAACAAAAAACTATGGACAAATCATACTGAAAGTTGAAATGTTAAAAGTTTTCCCTCCAGGGCTGGGGTCATGGCTTGGTAGTAGAGTGCTTGCCTAGCATGCATGAGGCACTGGGTTCAGTTCTCAGCACCACATATAAATAAGTAAGATAAATAAAGGTCCATCAACAACAACAAAAAATTTAAAAAAAAAAAAATTTCCCTCCAAACTAGAGGAAAGGGTAGGAATTTCATCATTAGTCCCATTCAACATTATATTGCCAGTCCTAGCCAATGTAATAAGAACAAGAAAGGAAGATGCAAGAATTAAAAGAAAACTTACTTGCAGACATGATTGTATATATAAAAATATAGAA
The DNA here is from genome assembly GCA_028644305.1 of Xerus rutilus. Classification (NCBI taxonomy): domain Eukaryota; kingdom Metazoa; phylum Chordata; class Mammalia; order Rodentia; family Sciuridae; genus Xerus; species Xerus rutilus. Next base: position 174,728,339 of record CM053399.1, read on the forward strand.
ATCTACAGATAAATTACAAGAATCAATGTTAGTTTAGCAAAATTGTTAAATACAAAAATCAAATTTCAAAATTTTATTGTTTCAATATATTCATAAAAATTTAGAAAATTATAAGAAGATACCAACCCCAATCACAGAGAACTCCAAATACCCAGAACATGCCTAATGAAAATGAATAAGACTTATACACAAAGTAATTGAAAGAAGTGACAAAAGACCTAAATTAAGTCAAGGGACATGGTCGTGTATGTTAAGATTAATATGTAAATAAACAAATCTTCCCATATTTACAGCAACTCAATAATACAGCAATCAAAATCCTAGCAGTGTTTTAAGGAAATTAACGACCTAATTCAAAAATTACATGAAATTACAAGGCCCAACAATAACCAAGAAAAAACTTTTAACAAAATAGGACTTGGTCTACTAGATACTAGAATGTGTTATATAAAGCTTCGATAATTCATTCAGTTGGTACTGGTACAAGGATAGATAAACAAATCAAGGAGGGACCCATGCATGCATTGACATTTGATTAATGCAAAGTAGCACTGCAGAAAAGTATAGAAAAGATAATCTTTTCAATAAATAGTGCTGCCTCTATTGAAGAACCATATGGCAAGACAGTCATACTAAACCCTATATCTTATATCGCAACAAAAAAAAATCAATTACAGGTGCATTGTAGAACTGCACAAGAAAGGCAAAATTAAATTTCAGAACTTTCAGAGATAACATAGGAGAAAATCTTTAAAATCTCTAAGAACAGGAAAAAGTTTTTAAAAATACAATACAGAAAGCACTAGCCATAAAGAAAATATTAATAAACTATGTAAAAATTAAAAATTTATATTCAGAAAAAGACTCCATTAAGGGTGGAAAGAAATGTTCACTGCAACATTATTTCCAAAAGCTAAAATAAGAAATCAACCTAAGGGCCTGGAGTTGTAGCTTCATGGTAGAGCATTTGTCTAGCATGTGTGAGGTACTGGGTTCAATAATCAGCACCACATATATATAAATAAAATAATGCTCCATTGACAAATAAAAAAAAAAAAACCTAAATATTAATACAACTAAAAAAAAAAAAACACCTTAAAGTGTCCATTAACAAATGAATGGATAAAGAAAATCGGAAATGTACACATAATGGATTAGTATTCAGACTTTAAAAAAAAAAAAGAGGAAATTCTGTCATTTAATCCAACACAGATGAACCTGGAGAACATTATGCTAATTGTAATAAGCCAGGCACAGAAAGACAAATATTACATGATCACCCTTATATGTGGAATCTGAATTTGTTGAATTCAACATACAAGGTAGAATGATGGTTACCAGAGGCAGGGAGACACTGTTGTTGGTCAAAGGATACAGGGTTTCAGATAGAGAGGAGGAACAGGTTTTGAGATCTACTGCACAGCAGGGTAATTATAACCAGTAATAATGTATATTTCAAAATAACAGATTAAGTTTCAAATGTCTCACCACAAAAAAATCACAATAAGATATGTTAAACAGCTTGTTTTAATCATTTGACATTGTGTGTGTATGTGTACACATCACACTGTATCCCACGAATACATACAACTTGGATTTACCACTCAAAAATATTATTAATTTTTTAAAGCATGGAAAGATAAGCCACAGATTAAAAAATAATTATGTAAGCAAAGGTCTTATACCAAGCATATACAAAGAATTCCTTCAAAATTACAAGATAGACAAATCATCAATAAATATATTAAGGGATGAGGGAAGGACATGGGGAAGTACTGGGAAACAAAATCTACTAAATTATGCTATGTCCATGTACAAGAATGGTACATATTTAAGTATTTAATATTAAATATTTAATGCCATTCACCAATGAATCCCACTCACATATATTATATATTTACAATCCACTAATTGTAGTAGTAGTAGTAGTAGTAGTAATAGAAGGGAGATTATTAGAATAGAGCAAGTGGAAGAAGGGGAGGGAGAAGGGATTAACCAAATTATGTGCATATACAAATATGGCATAATGAATTCCATTATTATATGTATTTATAATGCACCAATAAAATATTTTAAAAAGAAAAATAAGTATATTAAAAGATGTTCAACTTCATAAGTAATCAAGAAAATGCAAATTAAAATAAAAATGAACTACACTATACAGTCACCCAGAGTAGCTAAAATTGAGACTTTTTTTTATTGCTAGGGATCAAACCTAGGGCCTCAGCCATGCTAGGCAAGCACTCTACCACTCAGCTATAACCGCAGCCCTGAAAATACTTTTAATACTGTGTTGGTGAAGATATAGAGCAAAGCAAACTCAAAGCCAGCCAACAGGAATGCAAATCGATCCAACATTGGAAAAATATTTACAATTTTACCTAAAATTACACATATACATACACTAACTCAGCAACTAAGTATATACCTAGGTGAAACAGAAATACATAAACACAAGATATATTCACAATGTCATAGCTGCATTACTGGAAATAGCTTTTAAAACCAAGAGGGAAACACAAATGTCTATAAACAGTAGAATAGATCGACTGCAGCATATTCTATGATGGGATATTACACAACAATGAAAATGAGCACACCACAGGTAAACACAACAGGGGCAATCTCTCAAATATGATGTTGAGCAAAAGAAACTAAGTAAAAAATGAAATGACATCACCACTCTATATAAACCCACTTATACAATTCCATTTATATATGTTCCAAAACAGGCAAAAATGATCAATGCTATTGCAGTCAAGATGATGGCTATCTCTAGTGAGAATTAAGGGGGTGGTGACTGGAAGGATCTGTGAGGAGAGATTGCTTACCAGTGTTCTATTTCTTGGTGTGGGTAGAATTCTGTGGATGTTTTAACTTTGTGATGTCATAAAGCTGTTAATTTTTATTTCTGCATTTTCTTGTCTGTCCCTATTTTTTATATTGTAAAAAAGTTTTTATAAAATAAAAACAAAAATGATTAGCTGGAAAAAAATTAGAGTACTACATGTTTTGGCAGCCAATTTTCCTCTCCAATTCGGGGAAGGGGTGAAATTTCCTTTAATGATCAAATGAAGACCCTGCTAATTCCTAGTCACCAGGACATACTCTGAGCTTAAAGGGCATAATATATGGTTTTCAGAAATGGGTTAGCTGAAAATGTCATCAGCAGCTTCAATAGCAGTGGATATTATTCATATCCTCCATGTTTAACTATTTAACCAGGGCACAAAAATTAGTCCACTGTAATTTTCTACACCCAAATTTTCAAGTAGGCATATAAAAGAATTCACCTTTGAGGGGCTGGAATTGTAGCTCAGCGGTGGAGCGCTTGCCTCACATGCGTGAGGCCCTGGGTTCGATCCTCAGCACCACATACAAAGCAATAAAATAAAGACACTATGTCCATCTACAACTAAAAATATATATATATATATAAAAAAAAAAAAGAATTCACCTTTGAGACTTTAAGATCATTTGAATTAACAACTCACACCAATGGTTCTTTCCTTTCTTTTTTTTTTTTTTTTAGTTGTAGATGGACACAATACCTCTATTTATTTTTATGTGGTACTGAGGATCGAACCCAGTGCCTCACACAACAACAATGGTTTTTTTTAAAAAAAAAAAATATTTTTTAGTTATAGATGGACACAATGTCTTTATTTTATTGCTTTGTATGTGGTGCCGAGGATCAAACCCAGGGCCTCACGCATGCGAGGCAAGCGCTCTACCGCTGAGCTACAATCCCAGCCCAACAATGGTTCTTAAAACAACACTCAAGCAAAACACAGCTATTTGTTTTTTATCACTACTGTTAAATAAGCACTTGATTTTTATATACTTGACACAAACTGAGATATTTGAAGATCCTTTGCCAAGAGAAAAATAGATTAAAGAACTTACCTCCTCCAATATTTAGCAAGCACCAAAAGAAGTTAATTTATTCAACACATAAGGATCTCAACAGAGTAATAAAGTGGTCATTGTTTACTGAGTTTTACCACGCACTGGGCACTTGCTAAGTGTTAAGAAACTTTATCTCTACAACAACATTCTGAGGAAGACAGCATTGTTTTCCCCATTTTTCAGATGAGGAAATTTGAGGTGTACAAAGTCAAATAATGTACACAATTCACACAGTAAGGGACAGAGGAGCATTCAATCAGTTATTTAGTGTGAAAGATCAGTTTTCCATTTATATTTTCTATTTTTTCTTTCATCTTAAAATTTATAACCTAAGAACCATAAACTTCAAAGAATGTGCACATATATGTACATATATACATACAGATAAGGATTTTTAAAACCCAGACTGCACACACCCACAAGCCCCCGTGTAGCACTGCACCCGAACAGAGCTTGGGTTTGCTCAAGAAACAAAACGGACTTCTCAATGATAGCTGAGCAAGCCAAAGCACTGCATATAGTAAGTCCACAAAGCATTAACTGGATTAATTAGCAAGGGATTTGAGAAGCAGCTTGGAGCTAGGAAACCAAAACACTAAATTGTTTAAATACTTTGGCAAAAGATCAAGGTTTCTAGGCAGCACTGGGTCTCCTTCCATCCTTTTCATTCCATGTTTTAACACATTTAACCTGTCTGAGGTACTTTTTCATGAGATATGAATGACACTGTCAAAATACCAAAAAGAAAAGAGAATTTAAAAAAATACTGCAAGCTGTTACCAATTCTGCCAACATGCGAGAGCCCAGGCAACATTAATTACAAATCAATTGCTTAGGACATAAACGGCTCTTATCACTGGTAAACTCTCCCTCTAAAATAACTTGCTTTACAGAAAAAAAGAAAAGAAAAAAGTAAATGTGTCTGCTATTATACTTGGTGAACTAATCAGGACAAAGGAATAAAATAAAACAGGAGAAAATGCACCAAACAACAAATGTGAAAAAGGAATCCTAGCTAGATGAACGCCTGGAATGCTTCAGACACAGCACTACCATTTAGAAATAACGAAGAGGAAGTGGTTAGGGCAGGGACATTTGCTGAATGGATTTCTGGTTTCCAGGAAGTAAAAATTTTTACAACGCAACTGATTTTTCACAAACACATAAGGCAGCAAAATGATAAAAGAAAGCTTCAGCTACACAATCAGGAAGCCAGGCTTGGGGTGGGAGGATCTGTTGTAGCTCCAGCGCTGAGGGGAGTTCTACCTGGCAAGGCACAGGTGGCACAGCCCACCACCACCACACACACACACACACACACACACACACACACACACACACCCACCCACCCACCCACCCACCCAAGCATGAACTAAAAAACCAAAGGGGAAAATGGAACCCTTGTACATGAACAGTGGGGCTGTAAATTAGTAGAGGCATTTTGGAAAACAGAATGGAAATTCCTCAAGACTAAAAACAGAATTAACTTACGATCTAGCAATTCCACTTTTGGGTATGGACCAAAAGGAACTGAACTTTGGGTGTTGAAATGATACCTGTACTCTCGTGTTCACTACAGCATTATTCAAAATAGCCTAGTATAAAAGCAACCAAAATGCCTACCAATGGATGAATAGATTTTTTTCTAAAGTGTCATATATACACAGTGGAATACTATCCAGCCTTTGAAAAAAAAAGGAAAATTCTGTCAAAACAACATGAATGAACCTAGAGGACAGTGTGCTAGGTGAAATAAGCCAGCCACAGAGCAAGAAAAGATCTTACTCATACGTGGAAACTAACCAGTCAAATTCCAGGAAGTATAGAGTGGAATGGTACTTAGCAGAGGCTGGGGGTAAGGGAAGCACCAGGAAAGGGGAAGTGCTGGTCGAAAGATACAAAGTTCCAGATGCCCCACAGCTTCAATAGTGGTAGCAACTCCCTCTGGGCTTGAGCTGTACCAGCACCTCCCTCAGAAGACCATTGCAGTCACCCAGCCACCACCCCATATAACCATGTGGGACCAAAAGGTGGTGATAAAAAATGCAGACACGTAGGAAAGAGATGCAAGAGGATTCAGTGGAGTGCGCTACTCAGGCGTTGGAGAAATATAAAATAGAAAAGGATACTGCGGCCCACCGCGAGGAGTTTGACAAGAGGTACAACCACACCTGGCACTGCATTGTGGGGAGGAGCTTCACTTCATCTACTTCTGTGGCCATTTTTCTGTTCAAAACATAGTTAAAAGCATGGACTGTACCACATATCCAGTGATCCATCCAAAAATAAGGACTGCAGCCTAAATTCCAAATACCAGAGAGTGAAATCTTTAAGCCTTGCTAAGGGAACAGCTTGATCTTTGAACATTTATTGTGTTTTGTACAGGGCATTCTATGTACTAGTTTGTTGTGGTTATAAAACAATTAGCAAAACAGCTTACATTTGTATTTATTTTCTATTCCATACTTCTGTGCCCCATGTTTTTATCTCTCAGTAGAATTCTTTAAAAAATAAATCTGGCCGGGCATGGTGGCGCACGCCTGTAATCCCAGCACTTTGAGAGGCTGAGACAGGAGAATCACAAGTTCAAAGCCAACCTCAGCAACAGCAAGGCACTAAGCAACTAAGAGATATCCTGTCTCTACATAAAACACAAAATAGGACTGGGGATGTGGCTCAGTGGTTGAGTACCCCTGAATTCAATCCCCAGTGCCAAAAAGTAAATAAATAAATAAATCTGTTGGAGATGCAAAAAAAAAGATACAAAGTTTCAGTAAGATAGAAGGAATAAATTCTAGTAATCTATTGCACAGCATGGTGACTATATTTAATAATAATATATATTTCAAAATACAAACTTGGCTCAGCAGCGACTTACACACCTGTAATCCCAGCAGCTTGGGATGCTGAGGCAGGAGGATTACAAGTCCAAAGCCAGCCTCAGCAATTTGGCAAGGCCCTAAGCAATTTAGAAAAAAACCTATCTCAAAATAAAAAATAAAAAGGGCTAGGGATGTGGCTTAGTGGTTAAGTGACCCTGGGTTCAATCCCCTGGTACCAAAATAAAAAACAACAAAAACCACCTAAAAGAGGAGTTTTGAAGCTCTGATCAAAAAGTATCGATAAACATTATGAGGTAATGAAAATGGTAATTTGCCTGAATCGATCATCCCACCACATATACATATATGGAAACACCACATGGCACCCATCAATATATACAATTACGGTCAAGTAAAAATTAAATTAAAAATCAAAGGCCTCTTCTGAAAGTCTAGTTAATCAAGACCCTGCCCACAAACTACTAATTGCCCTCATATCTTATCATGAATATCTTTGAATTTTCCTCTCAATATCCACAGAAGTTTAGAGAAAATCTAAGTACCGTTCAAAAGATTCTCAAAATGCCACACAACACAACATTCCTCCTTCACACTTCTTTCCCATGAAGTGAAAAATAAGAGAATCACTCATTTCCCATCAAAATACACTGATTTCCTTTAGCTCCATTAGGTTTCTGTGAAAGTAGGACATAAAAGTAGGAAGAGTTTCAGGTATGACCCTGGCAAAAACAATGTAGTTGGGGCAGTTTTCATGGCCTTCATCAATGAAATAAGAAATGTGCTCTATCTTGCAGAGTTATGAGGATTAAAGATGCTATGTGTAAAGTATCCAGCAAGGTGTCTGACACACAGTAGATGTTCAGCAGTTACTATTATTTCTCACTGCATCTAGACATATGATATGTTAAGTTTCAAGTACAGCACAAATTTTTTACTGAACCAGATATTTAATGACAACTTCATAAACAAGTTATTTGCTGATTATAATAAGGTACTGTATGTTGGTCTTAAACAAAATTTATATCAGTAGTTCCAAGGCACTGTGTCTCCAAAGCATTCACATCACTCTCACATTGATGGTGCATCTTCACAAAATAACTCAGAGGAAAGACTAATGGGCAGTAATATCCCTGGGTTCATTGATGAATGAACAAGACTGAAGGAAAGGAGGGAGTAAGCAGTATGGGTGTTTCACTCACTAGACTTGGCTGCCTATAAAAGAAAAAATTATGTAAGTTTATTTTTTCAAATAAAAGTATAAAGTATAGTTAAAAAGAAAAAAGTGCTAGCATAGTTTTAAAAATTATTAAAGAGAGAATACTTAATAAAATATCAAAAGTAGCAAAAAAGTGATTAGGTAAAATGTATTACAGTTTGAATCTAAGTAATGTATTACAGATTTTTTTAAAGTGACAGTATCACACACTATTCATTTCAAATGTGAGGAAATACTAAACTACCACTATATATAACAAATTTTTACAGATGTCGTTTAAAAATATTTAATGCTGTTGTGCAAATACGAGTTGTTTATTCATATTACAAAATTCACCACATTTTTTGCTTTCTGTTTCGCTTAACAGTGGCTACTTTTAAAAAGGGTTAATATAAAATGTCACAGAATATTTATTGCATAAAACAGGTTATAACAATATTGTTGTGTTCTATAGTTTCCTTACCAAGTATTTATTAAATGTCTACTATGAAAAAGGCATGTTGAATTCCTCATATCAATTATTTATATGACTAAGTTCTCAAACTAATAAAATAGGTAGGTGAAGTAACTCCCCATTATTGACAAAGAAACTGAGATCCAAAATGTTAAGTGCCTTGCCCAAGTTAATTTCCTGGCCAAAGGGCCAAAATTAAACTCCAAACCAAACATAAAGCCTGCACTTCTTATATTATACATGCTGCTTTCCTATGGTCCTATATTGGCTATAATTAATCAAAGCAATACACCACTCCTCCACATTCACAGCCAACAGTGTCTCATCACTCAACAAAGATACTCTACAATTTGCCCTCCCTTGCTTAATCCCAAAGGACGAAGCATCTTTCAACAAACCAGGTCAAGTGAAAGGAGAAAAATACAACTTCAAATAGTCTTGTTGCATCAGCAGAACCCAGAAATAATAAGAAACTTTTTTTTTTTTTTTTATACTGGGGATTGAACCCAGGGGCACTTAACCACTGAGCCACATCCCCAGCCCATTTTATTTTTTATTTTGAGACAGGGTCTCGCTAAGTTGCTAAGGCTGGCTTTGAACTTGTGGTCCTCCTGCTAAAGCTTCCCGAGCCACTGGGATTAAAGATGAGCTCTACCACGTCCGGTCACAATAAGATTATCCAGGGGTAAATACATGGATACAAACATTATTTACACACATGTACACACACATGACTTTCTGAGCATTGTAAAACTACAACATTTTAAATTATTGTTCAAAACCACATAAAGAAAGGGTGCAAGCACAATTTGGGAACCCTGGCTCTATTAATACCAATTTCATCCCAAATCTCAAAGTCAGAACTTCTCTAAATAAAGACCTCCCAAGATAAGACAAAAACTAAGAAGGCTAAAAACTTGCTCAAACATAAAGACCAAGAAAAACAGCCTAGTGACATCAGGTAATGTCACTGGTATGGCAGCATATAACACAAACCAAGGCAACTTCTACATTATTCTGACATCACTCCTCTTTATCAAATGCCTGAGTTAATTTACATTATAGAAACATATGTTGTGACAAAAGACTGTACTGTCTCTTTTATCCTCATACCAAGCCTCTAAAATGGGCCCCATTAATAATCTCATTTTACCAATTAAAAATAAGAAAAAACTAACTCTCAGGGTGCACACCTGTAAATACCAGTGACTGAGGAAGCTGAGGCAGGAGGATTACCAAGTTTCAGGCCAGCCTCAGCAACTTAGCAAGATCCTGTCTCAAAATTTTAAAAGGGGGCTGGATATGTAGCTCAGTTATAGAGAGCCCCTGGGTTTGACTGCAGTAACACATACATACATATATACACACATACCAAAAAAAAAAAAAAAGGAGGGGACAGCCGGGCATGGTGGCTCACGCTTGAAATCCCAACACTTAGGGAGGCTGAGACAGGAGAATCGCGAGTTCAAAGCCAGCCTCAGCAACGAGGAAGCGCTAAGCAACTCAGTGAGACCCTGTCTCTACATAAAACACAAAATAGGGCTGGGGATGTGGCTCAGTGGTCAAGTGACCCTGAGTTCAATCCCTGGTACCAAAAAAAAAAGGAGGGGGCAAGTTAAGTTGGGGGGTGAGGAACAGCAGCAGCTAACTTTCACAGCCTATTATGACACAGTTTATAAATAGCTATACCTGAGGGGGAAAAAACTTGAATAAAAATGGCTATACCTGAACTAGAACTTATGTTTTTAACCACACTACACTGAAGTAAAACTTTGTCCCAACAGAGAAATTGAGCACTCCAGAAACACAATATAATCATTATTTTTAAAAGAGATATAGACATGGACACACACACAGGCATATTCTCTAGGAGGCAGCACAGTAGAGGCCTAGAATCAAGTCAGCAATCCACTACTAGCTTTACTGCCTAAAGGCAAGTTACTTAAAAATCCATGCCTTAGTTTGTACTATCTATAAAATGGACAGAATAATTCGTCTCTAATAGACTGTAGGAAGAAAAAATACCCACATAAATACGTGTGCGTGTGTGTTTACCTGTATTTATAACAAAACAAACAAACAAAAAAAAAACTCAACAAATATTAACTTATATCCAGGCACTTATCTGCCCCTTGAACCTTGTTACACAAAAAGATAGTATTCCTTCCTTATCCGTAGAGGAAACTTTTGAAGACCTCTAGTGGATGCCTAAAACTGAGGACAGTTCCAAACCCTATACATACACTACTGTTTTTTTCTTTTTTCTTTTTTTATGTCCTCATTTTTATTGGTGCCTTACTGTTGTACATATTGATGGGATTTATTATTACATATTCACACATGCATATAACATAACAATATAATTTGGCCAATATCACTCCCCAGCATTCCCCCCTCCCTCCTCACCTCCCACCCTTGGTCCCTTTCCTCTACTGATGATCTCCCTTTGATTTTTAAGCATCTACTCCCACCTTTGTCTTCCTTTTTCCTCTCTAGCTTCCACATATGAGAGAAAACATACAACCCTTAACCTTCTGAGCTTGACTTATTTTGCTTAACATGATGGCCTCTAGTTTCATTCATGTTCCTGCTGATGGACACCTATGCTGGTTCCATAGTTTGGCTATGTGATTGTGCTGCTATAGACATGCGTTTGGATGTATCACTGTAGTAAGATGACTTTAATTTTTCAGGATAAATACTGAGAAGTGGCCAGGTCATATGGTGGTTCCATGCCTAGCCTTTTGAGGAACTTCGATACTGGTTTCCATCACAGTTATACTAATTTACAGTCCTACCAACAGTGTGAAAGTGTTCCTTTTTCTCCACATCTTCTCCAGCATTTATTATTATTTGTATTCTCAATGATTGCCATTTTCACTGGTGTGAGATGAAATCTCAGTGTAGTTTTGATTTGCATTTCCCTAATTGTTAATGACGTTGAACATTTTTTCATGTATTTCTTGGCCATTTGTATTCTTTTGAGAAGTGTCTGCTTTGTTTATTTGTCCATTTATTAATTGGAATATTTGATTTTTTTGGTGTAAAGTTTTTTGGAGTTTTTTTGGTACCAGGGATTGAACTCAGGGGCACTCGACCACTGAGCCACATCCTCAGCTCTATTTTGTGTTTTATTTAAAGACAGGGTCTCCCTGAGTTGCATAGCACCTCACTGTTGCTGAGGCTGGCTTCGTGATTCTTCTGTCTCAGCCTCCCAAAGTGCTGGGATTACAGGCGTGTGCCACTGAGCCCAGCAAGTTTTTTGAGCTCTTTATATATTCTAGATATTAATCCTCTGTCAGAAGAGTAGCTAGCAAAAGATTTCCTCTCATTCTGTGGGTTTTCTCTTCACATTTCTAATTGTTTCCTTTGCTGTGCTACTACTGTTTTTTCTATACATACATATCTATGATAAAGTTTAATTTAAAAATTAGGCAAAGTAAGAGATTAACTAATAGGACAATTATAACAAAACACTGTAAAAGTTACGTAAATGCAGTCTCTTTCTCTTGAAAGAGTGACAAATATTAGTATTTGTGGACTAGTTGACTGTGGATAATTGAAACCATGGAAAGTAAAACCACATATAAATGCAAGTACAGCAAATATACACAAGAAAAATGATGAGGATGATGATGATGGCTGGAGGCAATGGTACACACCTGTAATCTCAGCAATTTGGGAAGCTGAGGCAGGAGGATCACAAGTTCAAGGCCAGCCTCCAAAACTTAAGACACCTTGTCTCCAAAAAAAAAAAAAAAAAAAAAGCTGGTGGTGCATGCTTGTAATCCCAACAGTTTACCAGGCTGAAGCAGGAGAATTGCAAGTTCAAAGACAGTCTCAAACACATAGCAAGATCCTGTCTCAAAATAAAAAATAAAAATGGATTGGGGATGTAGCCCAGTGGTTAAGCACCCCGGGTTCAAACCCCGGTACAAGAGGAAGGAAGGAAGGGAGGGAGGGAAGGAGAGAATAAGAAAAAGCACTGCAGATGTGGCTCAATGACAGATTATCCCTGGGTTCAATCCCCAATATCCCCATCCCTCAAAAAAAAAAAGATGACGATGATATTGAGTAGTTATAGATTCTACTAGTATTGTAACTACTCAATATCATCATCATCAATTTTCAAATTTAATTATTTTCAGTACTGGAGATTAAACCCAAGGGCTCATACATGCTGTGCAAATGAAGTACTCTATACTTCCTTAAACTGCATTAAATATTTTTGCTAATCATTCAATGTGTTACCTGGAAAGAAACACTAACTAAGAAAATTTCTTTTTGTTACTAAATGCTGTTTCCTTGCATAGTTGCAGGCAGGATACAATTACAAATTTAGAATCTTGGAAGACCCATCGGAAATTTCATTTCAAGGGCTGGATATAGTGGCACACACCTATAATCCCAGCAACCCAGAAGGCTGAAGCAGGAGGATCCCAGGTTCAGAGCCAGCCTTAGCAACTTAGCGAGGCCCTAAGCAACTTACAGAGACCCTGTCTCAAAATTTAAAAAAACAACAAAAAGGGATGTGGCTCAGTGGTTAAACATCCCTGGTTCAATCCCCAGTACCAAAAGTAAAAAAAAAAAAGAAATCTCAATTCAAGATAAAATAATTCCAACTACCTTCAAGAGCATCACCCAAAGCCTCCCACTTCATCAGTTTGCAAGTATTATAGGTGGCTGGTGTACATTTTTATTTATAGGGAAGTCCTTAACACATTAAATTTAAAAATTATCTGTTTTATTTGTATTATTATGACCATAGCACCTGGGTGACCAGCTGAGCCACATGCTGGACTCAACCTTGGGAACAGACACATAAAGTATCTGCTAATGGTGGGAAACCAAGCTTGAAAGATCATACAGACTACTTTGAACCCTTACCAAAATAAGTAGTTAAAGCCAGTGGAGAACAAAGAACTAGCAAAGCCAGGATGAAAGAGATGGAGTCACCCTAGCCCATGATGTTCCAGTTCAAATCTGTCCTCATGGAAGCCCAGCTGCATTCTGCTTCCTGTCCTTCACTGTACAACAGATCTCCCCACCTCCAACCCTGCCTTCTTAAGTTTGTGTTAGTGAAACTTCATTCACTTCATTCAAAATAGCCATAAGAAGGACATCATTCCCTGGGACACAGAAGGGATGCAAATAAACATTAAAAAAAAAAAAAAGAAATACAAATGTCGTAAAATGCCTGATGTTAGATAGGCATTCCTATAGTTACAGTTCCCTCAACAGACCAACCAAATTTCCCTTACTCCACTTATCAAGTAATTGTTAAGGAAATAAATAGTATCTGATACATGACACTTTATTCTAATTTATCATCTAATAATAATTAAGCATTCAAAGCTTATGTGAAAGCACAGATCTGCATTTCATATTGTTCCTTTAAATCAAATAATTTAGAATCCTGTGAAGAATTCCATTTACAGTATATTCCCTCATTCTTGTGCAAATACAATCTATCAACATATTAGCATTTCACTCACACTGGCTTTTTTCATAACTAGGAGAAGCAGTCTTCACTTATTCCTATTGAGCATCTACCACCTATGAATTATTTCTGAGGCTAAGCAGTAAAATAGAATTTAAATCCAAGTAAATGAGAAACTGAAACTATTTTCAAAACTAAATGCAAGACTTTGGTTCCAGTTACATACTCCCAAATACTGTAACTATACTCTTCAATGATTAATTTACTTTAAGCTGAAAATAATTTCCTCTGAATTAAGTTGCTATAATAGTTGGAAATGGAGGGTTGGGGTTGTGGCTCAGTAATAGAGCACTTGCCTAGCATGTGTGAGGCACTGGGTTCAATTCTCAGCACTGCATATAAATAAATACATAAATAAAGGTCTATCGACAACAAAAAATATTTTTAAAAAATAGGTGGAAATGGAAAACCACCCCATGTTTCAAGGGTCTCCCCACAACTTCCTATTTATTTATTTTTAAGAATCTTGGATCAATTTATATTACTGGAGTAAATATATCCACCACTCAAAAAAAAATTTTTTTTCTCTTAGTCTCCTTTAAGCATTTGTTTAAGGCACTGACCATAAATGGTATAATTTGCCCTGGACATCATTAAAATGTAAAGTTAATGAGGATTCAGCTGAAAACAGAAGGAATGTAACCTATTTTCAGGCAAAAGTTCTAACACAGCAATCAGAAGAAAAAGCTCTTTGATGTTTCTTTGTCTCTTCTCATTAATTTTTTTTGTCTCAAAAAAAAAACTATTTAAACTAAAAAAAAAAAAAAAGCACCAAAGTTTAAACATGATAATTATAACAGAACTCCAATGAGGTCGTTAGAATTTTTTTATGAGAGAAACAAGAATCAGTCCTATATACATGGGGATAACACCATTTACTTGGCAGAACTGTTAGAAGGCTTAGATATAAGAAGCAATGTGTGTAGCAGAATAACTGAAACATAGAAGGTACTCAATGATGTTCTTTTTTTGTACCTTCCTGGTCCCCAGGGACCTAGTACAGTGCTGATAACAAAAATAGTACTCAAAGAGCAGCCATTATTATCACATATGATGCATTCATTTTTCCTATTCAAAAATTCACTATATTAACCCTAACCATCTTTCTAAGATTTATGCAAGACTCAGCACCTCCTGTCACTAGGCAGGTGGAGCATTACCCAAATAACCAGCATGGAGTAAACAGTCCCAAGTGACATTTTATCATGTGAAGTGTCTGCACAGGTATAAATATTATATCCTCTCTGGTTTTATGGCCTCATTTTACAATTATACTACTAAAGAGCAAAACAGTATGCAGAATGTTAAGTGGCATTCTGCTGCTTGGAATTTCTTCCCAAGGCTCCATTCAAAATAATAAATGTGGGAGCTATTTCATCTCTGCTCTATTGTGAAGAAAGTCATCACCTTTGCTTGAATATATATGAGGATTTGCCTTTCTGCAACCCATTTTGTGCCAAATGAAATCTTAAACCAAATGTGATAATTACCCAGAAGGTGTCATTTAGAAAGTATTATGGTGCTTTCCACAGAGACATTACCCTACACTTGTTACTGTTATACCAATTCCATAATCCTAGTAAACAAAGCCTAATCAGAAATAAGTGGATCTACCCAAGATGATCTACCCTTAAATGCCACAAGAATACCTCTTCCACTCCCCCCAAAAAATTATAAATTCAATGAGTTAATCAGATTAAAGTTAAGAGATAAAAATAATAAAGTTTCTCCAGCAATTTTCATCTTCAAGGCATTCCACATAAATGATCTCATTTTCACTGGTTTGTTCTTTCCATAAATTTCATTAAATTTTCTTAGTACTAAGCACTGGTCATATGATGGCAAAAGAAATAGTAAGAGACTCCTACCTTCCCAGAGTTTAAGGTCCAGTAGAGAAGTTCAGGCAAACTAATAATCACACAAGTAACTTAATCATAGGCTACAGTAAGCGCTAACAAGAGCAAGCAGTATATGAGAACACGTTTACTTAGGGGATTAGACAAGATTTCCCTGGGGATGTAATTTCTGAGATGAGATCTGAAAGAACAGCAGAACTAGTAAGTGAGAACGATATAGAAGATGATAGTTGAGATGGAAAGAAACACCTAGGGGTTGGAGTTTTTGTTTGTCCAACTGGGGATTGAACCCAGGGGAGCTCTACCACTGAGTCATATCCCAAGCCCTTTCATTTTCTGAGACAAGGTCTTGCTAGGTAGTGCAGGCTGGCCTCAAACTTGTGATCCTCCTGCCCCAGTCTCCCAAGTAGAAATATCCAATTTTTAAAGACATTAGCGTAAATCAACCAAATTTTTTCTGATACACTGAATATGGAGGGTTAGCAAGAAGGAAGGTGACCAGGAAGAAGGCACTGGATTTTTTTTTTAATGTGAGGTACATTGGAAAGGAACCAGATTTTTACTAAGGTTAATGGGCACAGATATTTTGAATTTCAGATGCCTTTGAGGTATCTCAACAGGTAAAGAGCTTAGAGGAAAGGGCTCACATAACATGTATTTATTCAATATATAATTCCTAAGAAACAATTTGTATCCAGTCCCATACTCATTAAGAAAAAGGAGATGAACAAAATGCTGAGCTGCCCTTTTATTTTTGTTTTTTGCTTGTTTCTTGAGGTACTGAGGACCGAATCCAGTGGCACTCTATAACTGAGCCATAACTCCAGCCTTCTGATTTTGTATTTTCAGACAGGGTCCCGATACATTGCTGAGGCTGGTCTCAAACCTGCATTCCTTCTGCCTCAGCCACTCAAATAGCTGGGATTACAGGAGTGTTCCACCACACCTGTCTCTGAGCTGCCCTTTAAAACACAGGCACAATGACAGAAGTGTAGAAGTTCACTGGAATTCAAAGAAAGAAGAAAAGGTCTGCTTGGACAATAAGGGAAAAATGCATGAAGAAAATTATCTTGAAGATCAATTACAATTCCCCAACTGCATCAAGAAAAAAAGGTATTTCAGACAAAGGACCAGTATCTGAAAATAGCAGTTGGTTCACAGTAGCTTCAGCTACAAAGTGTATGAGTGAGATATAAAAGAAAGTATGATAATCAATTTACATAAATAAAAAGAATTTTAAGAAGTCCATGAACAAATGTAATGCAACAAATTAGATAAGTTAAATAAACAAATTCCTAGAAAACTACAAGCCACCAAAACTGACTCAAAAAGAAGTAGAAATCTGAACAGACTTGTAATAAATAAAGAGATTTAATTACTAATTTTAAAACTTTCCACAACACAAAAAACAAAAGACTTCACTGGTGAATTCTACCAAACATTAAAAGAAGAATTGGTACCAGTTCTTCATAAATTATTTAAAAAAGCAGAATAGAAAAGAAGAAAAATTTCCCAACCAATTCTATGAGGCCAATATTAAACTGAATCTAAAAGCAAACTAACATATCACAAGAAAATCACAGAAATAAAAAAATCCTCAACAACCATACCCACAAAACAAATCTAGCAATACATAAAAAGGATTGTACACCATGACCCTGTAAGATTTATACTAAGAAGCCAGGTGTGATAGTGCATGCCTGTAATCCCAGCTATGCAGGAGGCTGAGATAAGTGTATCAAAAGTTGGAGGTCAGGGCTGGGGATATATAGCTCAGTTGGTAGAGTGCTTGCCTTGCACGCACAAGGCCCTGGGTTCAATCCCCAGCACAAGAACAAAAAAAAAATTGGAGGCCAGCCTCAGCAACATAGTGAGACTATCTCAGAGTAAAAACAATTAAAAAGGTCTGGGGATATAGCTCTGGTAGAGCACCCATGAGTTCAATACCAGGTACCAAAAAAAAAAAAAAAAAAACTTGTCCTAAGAATGCCAAGTTGATTTAACATCCAAAACTTAAGATTGATATAATAAACCACATCATGAAAATGAACAAAATCACATGATTACAGACACAGAAAAAGCATTTGACAAAGTGTATAGCTAATACTTGATGGTGAAAGAAAAAATGATTCAGGCACAGACATTTATTCCTGTCACATCTATTCAACACTACACTGGAGGTTCTAACCAGGATAATTAGGCAAGAAAAAGAGATAAAAATCATTCAGAATGGAAAGGAAGAGGGGCTGGGATTGTAGCTCAGCGGTAGAGCGCTTGCCTCGCATGCGTGAGGCCCTGGGTTCGATCCTCAGCACCACATACAAAGCAATAAAATAAAGACATTGTGTCCATCTACAACTAAAAAAAAAATATTAAAAAAAAAAAAGAATGGAAAGGAAGAAGTAAAACTATCTCTATTTGTATCTCTATTTCTTTATACCTAATCTTGAATAAAGGAAATTCTAAGAATGTCACTTAAAAACTATTAGAACTAGTAAACTAGTTCAGCACAATTATAGAATAAAAGATCAATATACAAAAACTATATTTCTGCTGGGCACAGTGGCACACACCTGTAATCTCAGCACTTTGGGAGCCTGAGACAGGAGAATTGCAAGTTCAAAGCCAGCCTCAGCAATGGTGAGATGCGAAGCAACCCAGTGAGACCCTGTCTCTAAATAAAATAAAAAATAGGGGTGGGGATGTGGCTCAGTAGTCAAGTACCCCTGAGTTCAATCCCCAGTATCAAAAAAAAAAAAACAAAAAACTATTTCCATACACTACCAATGAACAAAAAGAAAGATTTTAACTCTAATTAAAATAACATCAAAATTAATAAGATAAATGTAAAATATTTTCTTAATTTTTTAATGTTTTAATTAGTTATACATGACAGTAGAATGCATTTATGCACTTTGATATATCATACATAGATTCAGTGTTCTGACTATACATGTCGTAGAATCACACTGCTCATGCAGTTATACATAAAGCAATGTCTGTTTCATTCTACTATCCTTCCTATCCCCATATGCCCTCCTCTCCCCTCCCTATACCCCTCTCTACCTAATATAAGGTAACTCCGTTCTTCCCTAGTGCCCTCTTCCCCACCCCCAACCTTATTGTGAATTAGCAACCGCATATTAGAGAAAACATTTGGCCTTTTGTTTTTTGGGATTGGCTTATTTTGCTTAGCATGATGTTGTCCAACTCCATTCATTTACTAGTAAATGCTATAATTTCATTCTTCTTTAAAGCTGAGTAATACTCCCTTGATTTATACCACATGGATAAATATAAATTAAATTTAACAAGAAAATTGTGAAACTTATACCCTGGAAACTATAAAAATATTATTGGGAAAAAAAATAAACATTATATAAACAAATGGAAAGGCATCCTGTGTTAATGGATTGGAAGACTTAATATTAAGATGGCAATGCTCCCCAAGGGATCTACACATCCAATTAGCCTGTCAAAATCCCAGCCAACTTCTTAGAAGAAATTGACAAACTGATTCTAAAATTCACATGGAAAGAGTCAAATAAGCTTGAAAACAACAAAATTCATACACTCTATTTCCAAATTAACTATAAAGCTGCAGTAATTAAGACAGTGTAAGACTAGTATAAGGATATGAATAGTATTGAAAGCCCAGAAAAAAATATTGACAATTATCAATTTTAAAGTTCAATTTGGCTTTTACCAAAGGAGTCAAAACAATTCCGTGGTGAAAGAATAGCCTTTTCAACAAATGATTCTAGGACAACTGGACATCCACATGCAAAAGAATAAAGTTAGACTCCTTCTTCCCACCATACACAAAAATCAACTCAAAATGTTACTCAAATGTAAAACTTATAAAAGTCTTTGGAGAAAACATAGAAGTAACTTTAGGATAAGCAATAGTTTCTTAGATACAATACTAAAACACACACAACAACAAAAAGATAAATAGGACTTGATTAAAATTTAAAACTTTTGTGCTTCAGATGACACTATTAAAAGGAAATGTCAATCTCCAGAATGGAAGAACATACTTGCAAACCATTTCTCTGATAAGAGACTTGTATCCAAAATATAAAAGGAATGCCTACAGTTCAGTAAAGAACTCTTACAACTAGATAAGGAGAGGTGTCAATCAATAAATTGTAAAAGAGCTGAAGAAGTATTTCTCCAAAGAAGATATACAAATGCTCAATAAGTACATGAAAAGATACTCTACACCATTAGCTATCAGAGATATGGAAATCAAAATTACAGTGAGATACCACTTCATGTCCACTAAGATGGCTATAATAAAAAAAGACAATAGCAAGCAAGCATTGAAAAGATATGGAGGAATTGCAACCCTCATATATTGGTAGTGGAAATATAAAATGGAGCAACTGTTATGGAGATGTTTGGCAGTTTTTCAAAAAACTAAAAACAGAATTAACATATAATCAAACAATTCCACTCCTAGGTATACACCCAAAGGAATTGAAAGCAGGACTCAGATTCCCAACAATAAATGACATTTTGTTCAATGCAGCATTGTTTAGTTTTGTTTTATTTTTCCCGCTGAGACCAAAATACCAGAGAACAACAATTTAGAGGACAGAATGTTTATTTTGGCTCACAGTTCCATAGGTTTAGTCCATGGTAGGCCAACCCCATTGCTCTCAGCCAAATTGAGGCAGAACATCATGGCAGAAGGGAATAGTGAAGGAGCAAGGTGGTGGAGGCCAAGAAGCAGAGAGGGGGGAGGTGGAAAGAATTACATGAACTCTTCCAGGGCATACTTCCATTGACCAACGCCTTCAGCCACACCCCACCTTCCTACAGTTACCACTCAGTCCATTTAACTAGGATGAACTGATTAGGTTACAGTTGTCACAATCCAATCATTTCAACTCCAAATATTCCTGTATTAACACAGCAACTATAATAAGCATTATTCACCATTGCCAAAGGCAGATACAATCCAAGTTTCCACCAACAGATGTGTAGATAAACAGCATTCTGGGCATGTATATAGTGGATTATTACTTAGCCATAAAAAGAAACAAAGTTCTGATACATGCTAAATGGTTAAACCTTGAAAACATTAAGTGAAATAAACCAGACATGAAAAGACAAATATTGCATAATCCCATTATCATATGAAGTACCCAGTATAGGCAAATTCTCAGAAACAATTAGATTGGACTTACCAGGGTAAGAGGGGAAATGAGTTATTGCTAAATGATTATTAAAGTTTTGTTTGGGGTGATGAAAAAGTTTTGGTAATAAAGAGTGATAATGGTTGCTCAACAGTGTGAATATAATTAATTCCACTGAGTTATATACACTTATGAATTGTTAAAATGGCAACTCTTGGGAGATAGGCGCACACACACCTCCATAACCTCATAATTCAAATAAATTAATATATCAAAATCATTGAATTATGTTCTTTAACCAAAGTATATGGTATATGAATTCTTTCCTAATAAAACTGCTGAAAAATAATTAGAATTAAACACAAAATTGATGGTAACTGGATACAGATGAAGACAGAACTAAAAGAAACTGAAAGTTGTGTAATGATCTGAATATGGCTTGAGTGTAAAGGTTCATTTGCTAGATGCTTAGTCCTAGGTATGGTGGTGTTGGGAGGTGGTAAATCTTCAAGAGGTGGGGCCTAATGGAAAATAATTAGGTCATGGGGACTTTGTCCTGAGAGGTGATGAGTCCTGGTCTCCCAGAGTGAATTAGTTCCCTTAAGGTGAGCTGGCACCTGAATCTCTCTGGCTCCCTGTATCACATGTGATCTCTTTTCCATGAACTCCTAGCATTGTGTTGCCATCAAACATCATGAGAGGCCAAACAGATGGATCTTGGACTTTCAGCTTCCAAAACTGTGATCTAAATAAGCCTCTTTTCTCAGCTTCAGGTCTTTTGTTAAAGCAACAGAAAACAGATCAAGACAAGTAGTCCCTCAAACACTTGTTTAATTTAATGAATAAGTACATAAGTACACAAGAAAGTCCAGTTTGTCATAGACGGATCCATACAGATAGATGTACCACCACATGCCCAGAGCACTTCTAAGAGAACCCTCATATATATATATATATATATATATATATATTTTTTTTTTTTTTTTTTTTTTAGTTATACATGGACATACTGTCTTTATTTTACTTATTTTTTTTAATGTGGTGCTGAGGATCGAACCCAGTGCCTCACATGTGCAAGGCAAGCGCTCTGCCACTGAGCCACAACCTCAGCCTGAGAACACTCATTTTAAAATTTAAAAATGTTAAGCAATTAAAAACAAGAATGAGGGCTGGGGTTGTAGCTCAGTGGTAGAGAGCTTGCCTAGTATGTGTGAAGCACTGGATTCAATCCTCAGCATCACATTAAAATAAAGGTATTGTGTCCATTTATAACTAAAATATATTTAAAAAAAAAAAAACAAGAATGAGCCAGGCATGGTGGTGCACGCCTATAATCCCAGCACTTTGGGAGGCTGAGAAAGTAGGATTGTGGTTCAAAGCCAGCCTCAGCAACGAGGAAGCGCTAAGCAACTCAGTGAGACCCTTTCTCTAAATAAAACACAAAATAGGGCTGGGAATGTGGCTCAGTGTTTGAGTACCCCTGAGTTCAATCCCTGGTACCAAAAAAAAAAAAAAATCAGGCTGGGATTGTGGCTACTGAATAGAGCTCTTGCCTAACATGTATGAGGCACTGGGTTCGAATCTCAGCACCGCATATCAATAAACAAATAAAGGTCCATCAACAATTAATAAAAATATTAAATAAAAACAAAACCAAGAATGTCCACCTTAAAGACCACAGCAGTATATGGAATGAAACTCAGGACAATCCTCGAAAACATCCTGAACGCACTATCATAAAAACTTGTATTTTAACAGCCTAATAGCACAAAAGCATTGGGGGATATAGTAAAACTGATTTTTTTTAAAAAAAAAATCTTCAAAATATAACTTTTTCATTGTAAATAACCATCAGTGTTAGGTTATCAAAAGGGCAAGTAGGGTTGACTCCCCTAGTTATTGTGCAAAATAACAAGGAGGGGAAAAATATTTCATTTAAAACAACAAGTTCTAGTTATTTCTTTGTGCTAACACTTCAGTTTTAGGAAAACATCTTTCTATGAAGGTTTCCAAGAGATTTCTCTTTTTTTCTTTCTTTTTCTTTTCTTTTTTTTTTTTCTGGCATAATAAGGGCCCAATGATCCCCAGGATCCCACCAGGGTAGCTTCAAGAAACATCTTTATATAAGATGCCAGCTTCTCATGAAAGGCTACTGTCCTCTCACTAGAGTGGAATACTTCTATCAGATTAAGAAGCATCTCTCTTTGCTGATTATTACAACATACCAAAATGATTCTTCTAAGATAGTGTCATGGAAGAATAATTATTAAACATACACCATCACCTTTCCATAATGATTTGTATTGTGTGAGCATTTGCAAAAGAGAAAGCTTGAGTAAAACAAATTCTAAGCAGTGGTAACTGAGGCAGATGAAAGGGCCTACAAATCAATTTTTAATTTATTACAATATCTCAATTTGAACATGATCATTCTTAGCACTTTTCTGTCCACAAATCAACATTCCTGGTGTCTCCTAACAGATGGCAAGCAGAGAACATTAATTCCAGCCTTCAGCCAATTCTGCTGCCCAGGAACTAAAGACTGTTCCTGGAACTCAATAGCAACCTTTATAGGGAACTACCGCATATATACACTATAGGATCCAGAGACTTAATACTTTGCCTCAGATCTTAAAAAAAAAAAAAACTAAAATACAAACTGACACAGAAAGTGGAAAAAAAAAAAAACATCAAGTGAATTGACTTGGTTTAATCAACTTCAGAAAATGGTTAACTGTCCAAATGCCCTCTTCTGTCTCTTGGTCAAGCATATATCTTATCAGCTAACTAGACAGCAACAGACACTGTCGTAGCCTATTTGCATACACAGTAGTAATAAATGCAGTAGGACAGAAAGAGAAGATAACAAACCAACTCTTAATATACCCTAACTCTTTTCTACCTTGCTAGGAAAACAACAAGAAGTCACTAGAGATTCTCCAAAAGTAAATGTAACCATAGGTAAAACTCTAGTCTAAAAACAGTAATTATAACATCTAGTTCTTTGTCATGGGACTCACAAACGACTTATAATTACATTACCTTGCTTATTTGGACACAACAAATTCCACTGAATGAGAAATTCTATAAAACAGAAATATTTTACAAATGTCTCTTCCTTTAGTCAGCTACCTACAGAATAGGAATATTCTTCAGTGAGGAATTCAAGCAACAAGGTTCCCACTCTCAAGAACAGAAAGGAGGGCTGGGACTGTAGCTCAGTGGTAGAGCGCTTGCCTCGCATGCGTGAGTCACTGGGTTCGATCCTCAGCACCACATAAAAATAAAGATATTGTGTTCATCTACAACTAAAAAAAATATTTAAAAAAAAAAGGACAGCCAGGCATGGTGGTACATGACTATAATCCCAGCAACTCAGGAGGCTGAGGCAGGAAGATCGCAAATTCAAAGCCAGCCTCAGCAACTTAACAAGGCACTTAGCAACTCAGAGAGACCCTGTCTCTAAATAAAACACAAAAAAGGGCTGGGGATGTGGCTCAGTAGTTAGGACAGTAATAATAAAATATGCAGGGGGCCAAGAGGAAGAGGATTTAACCAAGTGTGTGAGAGGCAGTGGATAGGGGAAGTGAGGGTAGACAGAGAAATGAAAGGACTAAAAAAAGGCCTTCTAAAAGAAGTGGCATCTCCTCTTAGTCTTGAAGGACAACAGAAGTAAACCAAAAAAAAGGGAGAAGATGAGAAGGAGAAAAAGGATGATACAGAAAGCAAAAAGACCAGGTACTAAATTTTGAAAGCAAAAGAGACCGAAGTGACTCAGCTAGAGTACAAAGTCAAAGAGTAAGGACAGGGGAGAAGAGATGTCAGCCAGGTCATGAAGGACCTGGAGCTCCATGCTCAAAGGTTGAGTACTATACTGTAGATAATGGCAGGCATCACCAGGGTTAAGTTCAAAATTTCAAGTTGCATTTAATTTTAGGTCTCTCTAGTCTCTCTCAGTCAGTGGCAGTTCTCAATCTTAACTGTCATGACCTTGACCTTTGCAGATTACAAGCCCCAAGTTTGAGTTTGTTTCCTTATCATTAGATTTAAGGTAAGCATATTTGGCAGGAATATCATAGAACCAGTGCTTTCAGAAGTGTGCTTCAGTTTTCTGAAACTTCAATTTCTATTTCTTATATCAGATAATGCACAATTTCAATTTTCCCATTAATGCTATGATCACTTGGTTAAGGCAGTGTGTGCCATGTTTTCTATGGAAAAGTCATTCTTTATTTACCCTTTTGTAATTAATAATAGTTTTTTGGGGGGAAAGTGCTTTGAAATTATGTAAATGTTCATTTCCTCATTAAACTTTCATTTTATTTATTTGTTTATTTGATTTTGGACTCATCGTTTTCTTTTTAAATCAAGACTTATTGAATTGTTCCAATTACTATTTGAATAATTGTAGTATTGAGTTTGTTCCAGCTTTGATCAGCAGGAGCCAGTTTGAAGGGACTCTTGTGTTCTTTTCATTTGTTCTCATCATTCTTTAGATACTTCTTTGTTTTCTGGCACAAGATGTTCTATGTTTCTCTTTTCCTTAGCTTTGAAATCTGCCATTTCTCTAAGGAGCTCTTATTCCTTTTAATGGAGAACACAGTTTAAAGGCCCAAATCTGGATGCTAGTTATGCTTATTTCTTATCATGATGTTTCTGCTCCTAGGCCTTTTAAGTGGACAGAACGAGAGAGTATATGTTGTTGTGTGTAGACATACATATATTTACATCTCTATATTTCTCTTTCTGTATACAGAAAAGCATGAGTTCACATCTAATTTCAACCAATACTACAAGATTCATTTTAGTTTTCTCCTTTTGAATATTTGTTACTTTATTTTCCAGCACGAATAAGCCTGGATCCCATTATTCTTAATGGTTATTATTTGATTAATTCCTTCCCCATGGATGGCTTCCTTACCCTTAGTGGGTTCTGATATCCTACCCTACTCTGCTTTCCTACCAGATGTCTTATCCAACTTGGGTTTTGACAAACCATTTAGGCTGTTCCTTCTTTGTTCCTACCTTCTTCACCTAGGGTTTTCATACCCTATGCATGGCCTCCACCTTCTTCTAAGTTGTTCCCCACCTCATCCTGCTTGGGCTCTGACTCTATTAGGTGGCCCCTGCATGAAAGGCCCCCTAACCCTGCTCCAGTGCTCTGACACCTCATACCAGATTGTCTGTTAACATGCATATTCTCAGACCACTTTGACTCTGACACCCCGTCTAGGCAGCTGTCCCCCATGGATGGATGTCCACTTCTCCCTGCTTGGGCCTTGATTTCCCAGACTAGCTCACTCTCCTGTGAGGGTACTTTTGTCACTTTCAGGTTCTGTTGCTAGATTGCCCCTGATAGCATGGACATTCTCCTCACACTCTGACTCCCCATGCTGCTAAGCCTTCCTATGTGAATGCTTTCCTTACCCCACTCTGGAGCACTGTGGTCATTTCTCACCAAGTGTGGATGTATGTCTTGATTTCAGGATGAAGTTGTCAGGAAGAGGTAGGGAAGTCTAATTTCTCCATTTCTGTCCTTTGTTTCTTTTCTTTTGACATTCAACTCTATTGTCCTTGTCTTAGTTCTGACCCTCCTAATTCTTCCTTGAATAACTGCCACTTAATTGGTTTTCTTGGCTAGAGCCATCTTTTATCCTGCTGTCAGACTGATATTTGTGTTAAGCACTGAGGCCAGTGGGGAGGAAGGTGTGTGTCTGTATGTGGAATTCAATCTGAGGTGCCTGTGGGGCATCCAGGATCAACTACTGACAGAGTGAAGGATCCAGATCTAGCAATAAATGAGTCTAGGCCAAAGATGTAGGCCGAGCAACTGTCAATGTGTAAGTGATAGAAGCCAACAGACAACTAAGATCACACTAAGAGAGTTTATACTCCACCACATCCCATAAACAACTTGAGATCACTTTCAAAAACACAAACAAGCAAAAGAATTTAAAAAATACATATGTAAACACCAAGGAAGTATGGACAAAAGGAAATAAAAGAAGGAAAAATAACATTAGGGGTAATAATAGCATATAGAAATACACACAAAAATAATAGCATACCAGAAAAGTCACCTGTAGCTTACAGAACTGGGAAGCAAATATGGCCCTAAGGTTCTAGAGAGCCACCAAGAAGAACATATATGGCAGTAGAATTTTTTTTTGGTACCAGGGGCACTTAACCACTGAGCCACATCCCCACATCCCAGGCCTTTTTATTTTTTATTTTGAGATAGAGTCTCACTAATTTGCTGAGGCTGGGATCACAGAGGAGCATCTAAACACTGCATCTGAATATCCATCTACAATGTAGGATGTGCTCCTCTGCTAGCATTTACTAACAGTAAAACCTGACATTTTCCATAAGAAAGAAAACAGGAGTATGCTATTTTCTATGTTCTATCAAAATAGGTGTATGCTTTAAATTATATAAATGAAACCATTCTGATGTTCTGTTTGTCAGTAAAACAAAAATCTGGCTGGGCAGGGTGGCACATACCTGTAATCCCAGCAGTTCAGGAGGCTGAGGCAGGAGGAACAGAGTACAAAGCCAGACTCAGCAAAAGCTGAGGAACTCAGTGAGACCCTGTCCCTAAATAAAGAAATACAAAATAGGGCTGGGGATATGGCTCAGTGGTCAAGTGCCCCTGAGTTCAATCCCTGATACCAAGAAAAAAAATCAAATCTGTATCTGTGACAGCTTTCTCCTCACTTACAGGACCTGTAACAAATTTTGAATCTTAGCAATAATATTTGCATAGTGTTTACAGTTTGAAAAGCATTTTTTTTCTACACATTATTTCATATTGTCCTCATATCCTCTAGAGTGACAAGCAAGACAGGTATAGACCTAATTTTACCAATTAGCAAATAGGTTCTTGGAGGTTAAATCATTTATCCAAAATTACACAGCTAGTAAGTAGGATTCGGAGCAAAAATTCAGTCTCCTAGATCCACAGTTCACTCATTCATTTATTCATCTATCCATTCAAATATTTATCAAGAGAATTTCAGAAAACATTGCCCATTCTGTATTGTTGCTATAAAGATTAAATAAAAGAACACAGAAGTGCTTACAAAGTAGAAAGCTCTACAAATGTTAGCAATTTTCAAAGCATCATCATTATATTCCCCATGTTAAAGATATTAACCCTTTTTACATTTTTTTCAAATATGATATAGAAATAGAAAATATGCATGAAATTTGGTTGGAACAGGTTGGAAAATGCATATTTAGGAGGAAGGCAGTGGCTAAGATGAAGCTGGATAGGTAGGAGATGTATCATGGAAGACCTCATTCGCCCTGCAGACAAACTTGACTTTAGCTTGGGGCAGTAGAGGACAAAGCAAGGTGTAAGGGACAGCTCAAATAACATTAAATATGGTTGTGAAGGAAAGCAAAAAGGCCAGATAGGAGGCTAGGATAGCCAGAGAGGGAAAAAAAAGAGCACACCTGAGCTATATAAGAATGGCCCTTTAACTTTATGCTCATTTTAATCTGCAGTTTTATGTTGTCTCTGATCTCTATAGACCTTAGGGAAACTGAGGTAGTCCAATAAGCCCTCAGAATGAATTTTAAACAACCCATACAATACTGTAAGGACAAGTGAAAAATTAAATCAAGTATCCTCCCTGGGACTTTGTTTCCACAATGGAGTTACAAAGTATAATTACTATTCTTATTAATCTACAGGGAGCCTACTTTAAAGTCATTAGTTCATTGTTTCTTTTTAATCTGAATGACTCACTGTAATTAAAGTTTTTATCAGTTACAGAATTCTCCATAGTGAGATAGAACAGCTGACTTCACATGCATTATGCTTTAAGCAAAAACTAACACTCATTAACAAGATTACCTGTTGTGATTAAATAAATACAAACTGTTTGCAAAGTTTGTAAATGAGCACAACAGCATAAAAGTAAAAGTTACCATTTAGCACAAACCTTATTTTCTTAACTCTTCTAGTCCATGGAGGAGAAGAGCAAGCCCTCATTTTGCACATCTCCCATTTCCCCAGTGCACTGCCTAATAAACATTTATACTTCACTTTCTGCTACTTTAGTTTATTCAATTGTACCTGCTAATAACGTCTAAGCATGTGGAACCAAACAGAAGTGCACGAAAGCAAGCCTGCATCCTCTGCTTTACAGTGCTCTGCACCACACTTAAGAGTTTCTAATAATGCACGGGGTCATAATAGTTGTACATATTGTGAAATCTCAAGATGGTTCTTTTGTGGAAAACATATTAATTGCATTTACAAAAAGCTCTTAAATCTTTAGTAAAGGCTGCAATTAATTTATGGAGCCATGAAAAGTCTACAAAGGGTATCAGTGATGATGCTAGAAAAGGGGAAAGAGTTTCATCTGGCCTTAAACTGCAAAGTTCACGTCTAATTTGACTGTTAAGAGTCAGACCACAGACTCTTTATTAAACTTGGAAGGGATCCTAAAAGTGGTCCGGTCCTAAGCCTACTCCCTGCTTTCAAGGTAAAAATCCCATGTGAGACCCTAACCAATGCCTATACAGCCTATTCTGCCACCTCATTTAAAAAAATTCTCCTTCAAATATTCAAGTTTCAATTTGGCAGTTAATTTCAATCTGCAGTTAAAAGGCACTAGCTGTCAGTCAGATCTCTCACCCAGTTCCCTCCTGAAAAGAAAAACTGACAGATCACAGGAGCTTTCTTTTGTAAACCAATTCTGGAACTTTCATGCTTCTTATTTGTTAGGTTAAAGGTTAAATTGCTGACCTGTGCCCTCCTGCTTAGCGGCCTTCCCCTTTTTCTGTAAAGCTTTATTTTGGGGCTGTATTTACATGGATTAGTCCCTTTTCACGCTAAGAAGGAATCTGTTCACAGCCAAAGCCTTAGTTCTGGTTGTACAAAAAGCAGCCACAATTATTCACCACCAGACAATGACCATATTGTGGATTTACAAAAAACCCACCCCAGCCATGGAAAGATCTGTTCTTGCTGCACAAAACAATAGAAGAAAAATCTTATCAAGCATTCAAGAGAAAGCAAACAAAGCAAGCCCACTGTGAACTTGATGAAGATGTCAAGCTCCTTTAAAATATATATATATAAATCAACAAAGAGGGGTTTTCTTGTAAAGTCTTGGGAGTGAGACTTTTTCTACTCTGAGTTTCCCTTTCTGGTTAAACACAGTAGGAGCAGCAGACATTGACAACCAAGACTAGCAAATGCTGCCATTTTCTAAGCACACTTACACTTTTTTTTTCTTTCACAAAGCCAGGAGACCCTGGCTCCAAATACACTCAGTGCAAATGCCAAGCAAACCGTTTTCAAGCTAATATCACACTACACAAGCTCTTTTAGCAAAATCAAAATTAAGGAACAAACATAGGTTACCTCCCCAAGCCCTAACTTACTAATACATAATAAAAATTTTTTTCTTTAATTTAAAAGGGCATTGGGCCTAATTAAAACATAGCCCCAACAAGTTTTCTTCATCTGACACCCATGAAGTATTATTCACACTCTATCTATTTTGGGGTGTGTCTGATTGTCAATCCCTGGCCATAGAAACAAATTTACCAAGAACATTTTATATTTACAAGGTGAGGATTTCACAGTTGTTGCAAAAGCAAAATCGGGGCCGGGATTGTGGCTCAGTGGTAGAGCACTTGCCTCGCATGCGTGAGGCACTGGGTTCGATCCTCAGCACCACATAAAAATACATAAATAAAATAAAGATACTGTGTCCATCTACAACTAATAAAAAATATTAAAAAAAAAAAAAAAAAGCAAAATCCAACCCTGGGTCTAGGCCACGGCTATCCAGCAAAACATCAGAACAAATACGAAGAATTTCCCCCATCAACAAATCTTTAGGTAGATTATTTCTATACTCTTTAGTTTAATATGACTTACATCCTCCATAAGCAGAAATGTTCAAGTCATATAAAAAAGTAAATGAGCAATACGAGCTGGCATTAAACTCAACATACGAATATCTAAAACTTTTAACTTTTTAAAATAGTACTTTAATCATTATAGAGCAAAATACTAATTAATACAAGCAGTTAATACTTTTTTTTTGTTTGCTCTCCAAAAGATGGCTCACTTTAAGGTTTCTTACAAATTTTGAACTAAACAAGACTTTTCATCTGTAATATAGCTTATTTTTGACATAACCTTTCTCAGCCCTCTGTCCCTCTACCCTCCTCTACACATACACACACACACACACACACACACACACACACACACAGCACCACCAAAAATATTTGGTTGCGAAAGTCCACAAAATAGTAAAAATAGTAACAATCTTATTTCAAAAAGGGCTGAAGTTGTGTGTATAATAGGGAGTTGGATGATTAAACTATAAAACCCTGATGCAGCCTCAAAAACTGATGAAAAGGTTTTATGATAAATATTAAGATCTTAACTTTTTCTCACTTAAACTGTACATCAACTACAACTACGTCAAATGAGAATACTCAAAACTCAGAATATTTGAAACTCAGAACTGTGATGGAAGTGACTGTATTCTCTTTTCAAACTTTCTGCAATATTTTGTCTTTTTATAGCATTTCTCAGTATAATAGTAAATTGTGTGAAAATGAGACAATTCTGGCCAATGGCCCTACTTACAAAACAACACTGATACAACAATTACAGAAAATATTTCTATGTACAGCCAAGATACAATATCCCAGAAGTTGGCTTCTTTTGAATTACAAAATTTATGATCCCCCAAGAAAATTAAGATGGCACTACAAGGACCAGAACACAAAGTAGGAAGTACTTAAACTCCTTACCAACTTCTAGGAGGAATGAGATTAGGGCACAAGCTACACTCAGAGTCAATTCAAATGTAAATGCTCTGCTTCCTCTCAAACAATGATAAACTCCCTCAGAGTTAATAGTTTCTCCCTAAGAGATTCATCTCTCTTTTCAACTTAGAGGTATGTTTTGGAGAAAAGGAAGAAACACATGGTGGGGCTTAGAGCAAAACCTTTTAAATTCTTTGTCATAAAAGCTGCAGAGTAAACTACATTTCCTTTACTAATCCTTCGAACACTTGTTAAACTTGAGTGTGCTGACAACTTTGCCACTGCAATCACATTTTGGTTTCTAACAAGTTAAAAAAAAAGAACTTTGGTTGTACTAAATTGTATTACCATCTTCCTTGAACACCAAGTGAGAATTTATGCTGCCTTCACAAACTGTTGAAAGAGGCGCTCCCTAGGGAGAAATAACTTTTGGCACATTGCATAGCAAAGCTAACGTTACAAAAGCAGGCTAAAATATCTCTTTCACCACACATACATTTTTCTTTCTTTCTCTCCCTCTTTCTAAATATTGGCATAGGAACTATCTTAGAAGAGACCCTTACTTTAAGTTCACAGTCTGGAAAACTCTTTAAGTTAGTATTTGGGTTTTTTTATGTAAACAAAAAAGTAGCTTTTCCATGTTGTCGCAAATATATTTAAAAACTCTGTATTGCCTGGGGGTGCGGGGGGAGGGGGACCTTACCAAGTGTTTCAAAGCCTGCACAGTCTTCTATACTATGAAAAATAATATAGCTGTCTTTTTGTGTCAAGAGGTTGAAAGAGTGGGAAGCAATGATCTGATGTGACAGGAAAAGAAAGGAAACTAACTAAGCAGAGTTAATTATTTTATAGTTAGTATTTTATTTAATCCTCACAGTAACCCTAAAAGATAAGCACTGTCAAACTCTGCAAATGAGAAAACTCAACAAAAAATATATATATGAATAATTCCCTAAGGTCAGAAGGCTACTAGTTACAGAGTCATAACTCAGATCCAAGTCTCTTCCCATTACAACCAAGTCTGCTTTTGCTAGAGGAGCGAGCGGGGAAACTGCTTTTAGTGATATAAATTCCCATGATGCCAGACCACCAGGCAGTTTCCCAGGGGTGGCAGAAAAAGCCTAAAATGCAGAAAGTATGGGCTGCTGCTGAGGCTTGGGGTAAATGCCTCATTGTACTCTGAGAAGTCTGATGGACACTTACTAAATGGAGAGGAAAAGGCATCCCTAGCCTGGTGAGACAAATGTGAACCCTCCTTCCTTTAAACCTTTCATCCTGAGCACATCTGCTTATAGAAAAGGCAAAATAGCAACTTCCAGAAAAATCACTGGAGAGAAAATGGCAAAAGAACTCCTGCCTCTAACATAAATGCCCTCCCCCTAGATGTACCTACAGGTTTCCATTAAAAAAGAGATTAGCACAAATCAAACAGTCATTCCACCCACTGGAAACGAGATATTTATCAACAGCAAAACTGTAAAGAATAATCAAAACATCAAGGTTCTCTGCGTTAAGTTGGAATGAAGTCAATTCATTCATTTATCCAACAAACATACACTAAGTGTCTACCATGTACCAGTCACTGTTCTAAGTGCTAGGAACACATCAGTGAATCAAATCAAGCTCTCTGCCCTAGTGGAGCTGACATTCTTAAGGAGCAAGATCACACCCTCATGCTCATCAGAAACTGACTCAAAGTAACATTTATTAATAAAAACAGAAATCAGTAATCCTCCATGGCTTTGCAAATGGCTTTTCCTTCTGCTAGGATGTCCTCCCTGATCTCCAGCACCTATCAAACAGTAAGTTTATAATAAATACTGTTAAATGAAGAAGTGTAACATTTTTAAAAATCTTTCAAAACAAAAAGGGAACACATAACTATGGTCAGCTCTACCAATTTTCTACTTAAAGTGGATCTAGAACCAAGCTTTGATCGTGCAGCAGATCCAGAAAAGCCCAAGTAAAACCTGAGTCTACTCAATTTCCATTCAGCAAACATAAGAGAAATCAGCGGGTGTATTCCAGGGTTCTCCAGAGATTATGAATTTTTTAAAAGCGTAAACTAAACTTGCTGGGGTTGCTGGAGGCAAAAAATGAAACCCAGTAAACTTCCCAAAGGTCCTAGGCCTTAAGTGCCTTAGGACTGGTCCCAATGCCCTACTTCTACCAAGTGTGCAGAATCAGATAGTCTACCACAGGAGCAAGTGGCACTTCCCCAATTCAAGGTCCTGAGGATTCTGTTTCTAGTTTGAAGGATCAAAACAAGTTGAATTCAGTCTACTTCTAATCCCAGCTACTCAGAAAGCAGGCAGGATTGTACATTCAAGGCCTGTCTGGCAATTTACTGAGACCCAGTCTCAAAACAAAAAGGGGCTGGGGTTGTGGTTCAGTGGTAAGTGCTTGCCTAGCATGCACAAGGCCCTGGGTTCAATCCTCAGTACCTTAAAAAAATAAATAACAACTAAATGCAACTTTTTTCTTTTAACATGAGAGCTATTGTGACATGTCCTGTGACTATTTTTAAATATTTTTTTCTGATTTAATTCTCCCAATACTATGAGATATTATTATCATCATCATCATCCCCATTTTACTGTTTAGGAAACTAAAAGAGATTAAGTAATTTCCCAAAATCACACAGATATGTCCTAAGTGAGAGAGCTGGAATTTGAACCCAGACAATCTCACTCTAGACACCACAATGTCAATCAGATTTTACTAATTATATTGGGGGGGGGCTGTTTTTGAGGGGATAGAGTTCTATTAACAAAAATATTTAGTAGAAAAAGAAAATAAATTTTCTGCTTAGCTGATTTTCTACTTCATTGAGGGCTGTGATGAAAATACATTACTTTTCACTTCAGTCTGTAGAAAATCTATCCCAAATACTTTCGTCATCTTTTTTTTTTTTTTCATGATAAGTACAAGCCAACAAACTAATAGAAATTTCCTTTGATGTTCAAGAAGCCAATTCCATCATTCTGAGTATCAGTGATCATTACTGTTGAGGACAGAAAACTGGGCTAAATGTATACTAACTACAGACGATATTCCAGAAATGGGCTGTTTTAATAAATCTCTGATACTAGCTTATTCTCTTAGCATCTGGATCTTCTCACAAGTAGACAATTTAAATAAAAACTCTACTTACTGAGGATTGATCACAGAGTTCTTATTAAAATGTAACTGTGACACATAAGTGGAAGAAAAAATATACAGGTTGATCATTTAAATTATTCATGTGCCCAAAGTGTGTTTTTCTGAGAACAATTCAGAATCCTACACTTCCTGAAAAAGAAAACTGGTCAATTCAGACAGCTTTCTTTTCATCAAGTTTTCATATCTTTAATGTAATAATTACTATTATCCTAATGTTTGAACCCTTTCAAAAAGGAATTCCAATAAATTCTACCTGGTTTCCTCTCTTAGTGACATCACAATTATGAAATTTTGCTTTAGTTTTGGTTTAGAGTACAAGTAATGTTTTTAACTTGAGGATGATCTTAAATCAAATCACCAGAAGAATGCTTTGTTTGGGCTGGGGGTTGTGGCTCAGTGGTAGAGCGCTTGCCTAGCATATGTGAGACACTGGGTTTGATCCTCAGCACCACATAAAAATAAAATAAAGTAAAAAAAAAAAAAATTTTTTTTAAAAGAATGCTTTGTTTGTGCTAGTTCCTGTGTTAGACATTTTAATACATATTATCTCTAATTTACAAAACAACCTGCCAAGTAGATATAAGTCCCATTTAAACAATGGGCAAATTAAAATTCTCAAGGTCAAACAATTAGTGAGTGGCCAAAGAAATCTGAACTTAAGTCTGTTTGATTTCAAAGCCTAGTGATTTGTCATTGCATTGTTTTTATTACAAATTATCCCTGAAGTCACTTAATGACATTGTTATAATCTAACCGCAATTAATCTGCATCTATTTTCTCTTCAAATACAGTTTCATGATAGCAGAAATGTCTAATTCCTAAGAACACATTAAAGGTTAAAAAAAAAAAAAAAACCCTCTCTTTAAATTGAGCAACTTATTAAAGTCTCCTGCTGGGCAAAGCAAGCTCATGGTGCTATCTTCAGTAAAGCTTTCTTTTTCTAATGAAAGCCTTCAAGCAGACTGCATGTTTTCAATGTAACATAAAGAAGGAAATGCAAAATGTGTTGTGAAATAATACCAAAAGAAGTTCAAAAGCTAAAATACAACTTCCTAAAGGTTTTTATTTTTTGTAAGTCTGCTAAGCATTTAAAACATGAGGCCTAGTTCCTGTTTCATAAAGCTAACACTCCATTCTTCACAGTCCAGTACAGTGATAAACCTAAAATAAATGTTCAAAGAATGGGTAATTAAAGAATTAAATGCATGATAATAAGTCATGTAGACTCCTGGGGAATCAGTTTTACATGAAAGTTTTCGAGGAAATTGAAGATCTACATTTTTAAGCATTGAAACTTAATCATTTGGGCTGAAAATCTTTCCAAACGAGATTTTATATCTCACTGCCTTTTTGAAAAGACTATTTTGAATATAACATTTTCTTGATAGCTTCAATGGACATCTCTTGGCTGCCCAGCATCCATCCATTCTCCAGATTTGTATCAGTACCAGATTTTCCTCTGAGGAACTACTAGCCTGCCCCATTCTCTGGCCATTGGATCCAGGTGGAAGTGACTCCCTCACTCCCCACCCAAGACACCTCAGAGTTTGGTTCATAGATGTGCACATGACTCAGACAGGACCTATCAGAATCAGCACTTGGACCTTGGCTCAAAATACTATGAGACACTCTTTTGCCATTTGAGTAGTTTAAATGGTAGAATATAAAATTGATTTGTTAGTAGCTATCTTTACCACTGCAGTGGGAGCACTTGCCCAGAAATGAACCCAACACAGAAGACAGAGAACCCAGAGCTAAAGGCAAATCTCTGAAAACATGAGTAGAAAACCTAGATCTGGCAAAACTGAAAACCAGTTTTACCATTGCACTTCTTAATATTGAAAACCAACAAATTCCCTTTTACACTCAAGTCAGATTTAGTTGGGGTTCTGACACTTGCAGTGAAAAAATCCTGATCAATATGATGATTTAATATCACCAACATAATCAAAAACTATGAAGAGGAATATAATACTGAGAAATCCTTGAGGCACAGGCTAAAGGCTTTCTCATGAATAAAAGACTTGAGTTTTAATGATGGACTCAGATACGTACTTAGGCTAGTCAGTTACTTCCACTTCTATTTTTTTAGCTGCTAAATTAATAACAGTTGCTGAATAACAGAGTTCTATGAGATACAAGCTCTTGCCTTAAACAAAAATAACTTAAAATAACAACCCCATTTATGAAGAATTTTTCATGTCCCATGCACTGTGCATTCCTATTTAATCCTCTCAAACAAATGAAGTAAGTACTATTAGTGACCCCTTTTTACAGCTGATACAATGTGATTCTGAGATTGGCATTTGGAGAGAATTTATTTTAACAAACTTCAAAAGCACACACATAGCAATCCATTTAAAAAATTCAACAAACTTACTGCTTGCATAGATTTTACAGCTTACTAGATCAATGAATTCCTGGTCCACTTAAAAGGCCAAAGGCCTAATAATGTGAATCACAAATACAGTAAGAAGAACCACTGTCATGAATAAACCAAATATTCTAAAAGTTCCCTATAATTTGTACCTAAATTGCACACTTTAGGAACAAGAAAAAAATCTGCTTCAAAAAAGTTAATAAGCATGGCTCACTTTCTGTTACTTCCTAGAACAGCAATTCAAACTCATTTGATATAACCAATTTGGAGCAGCAGCATAGTATAATAAAAAGCACAAATTCAAGCAGTGATATACAATTTATGTAAAATTCTCTACAAAGAAAGGCAAATGGAGCCAGGTGCTGTGGCACACACCTGTAATCCCAACAACTTAGGAGGCTGAGGCAGGAGAATTACAAGTTCCAGGCCAGTCTCAGCAACTTTAGCAAAGCCCTAAGCAACTAAATGAGACTGTCTCAAAACAAAAAATAAAAAAAGCTGGGGATGTGGCTCAGTGGTAATGCGTATCTGGGTTCAATTCTCAGAACAATAACCAAAAAAAAAAAAACCAAACGGGCAAATTGAGAAAGGCACAAAATGTTCTGTTTCTTCAGTTCCATAGCAGGTACATGCATTTACATTTCTTCCTTCAACTCCATACAAATGTACATATTGTATAATTTGTGTGATGGTTTTGTAAGAGTTTTTTAAAAGAATATACTCAGAATAGAATTCAAGTCCCAACTCCATCAATTAGACATCCCCTTATCTCTAAGCTTTATTTTCAGTACCTAAGCTGGGTTGAAGCTCAGTGGCAGAGTGCTATACATACAGAGGCCCTGGGTATGATACCCAGCACCAAAAAAAAGTAAATAAATAAACTATTCAGTACTTGTGGTCCTACTATTTGCCAGGCACTCTTCTATGCACTGAAATATACAGGTATAAACAAAACAATTTCTGCCCTCATGGAGCCCTATTTTTATATGTACGTAATTGGGATAATATTTTTTACTTCATTAAGTAGTGGGCAAAAGTTTTATTATAATGAGTTCTCACTAGACTCACCCTAATTTAAAGAAATAATCATTATTGTAAGAATCTTGAGAAAATGAGACCAGACACACTATAATTCTCAAAGCTACACTTGACATTTTAAAATCAGTTTTAAGGGCTGGGATTGCAGTGCAGCTCAGTGGTAGAGCGTTTGCCTCGCATGCATGAGGCACTGGGTTCAATCCTCAGCACCACATAAAAAAATAAATAAAGATATTGTGTCCATCTACAACTAAAAAAATTTTTTTTTAAAAAAATCAGTTTTAAAAGTTCAGTAGGATGAGGTTCCATGTCTACATGCCAAACAAGAGTTTTTCTAACTAGCATGTCAAGTACTTAGGAAAAATTACAAAAATGGCTTTAATATGTCTTTTGAGTGAATGACAATTTGTCCCAACTATGCTACTAAGAATCAAGATCCATACACTGAATTCATTTCACTGGAAAATTCAAAAGAAGAAAAAAGAAAAGCTTTTTCTTTTTTAGTTTATTTTTTCGTTTTTAGTTTCATCAGAAAACTGTAAGAACTCTTGTTTAGCTCATTTATGAAGCCACTTCTCCACTGATTTTCTATACAAGCCTGATTTCTCTTCCCTCACATTATTTGATTTTTCTAACCACTGCATGTATAGGTAATATCAGCCAATAATTTTATGGAAGATGCCATAAGACTGAAATTAAAACGCTGGTTCTACAACTTGGAGATTGTCCACCCTAGGTAAGTTAGCCGTTTTGAGCCTCAGTTTCCTCAAACCTAAGACCTATTTTATTGAATTATCCAAGATTGAAGAATATAATTTTATCAAGGAAAGTAACTGAAAGAGAATAAGGACTCAATAAGTTAGCTCTTTCATTATCCCCGTTCAAGCTTGTTGTGACTCACTATCCTTAATATTACTGAAAAAGAATATGATTATAAATTTAGTTGGTATCTCTCAGGAATATTTTAATCTGTAATAAAACTTAATTCTCAAAAGAGCTTTTGTGCACTCTCATACGTGCACACACACACACACAAACACACACCATAAAACTTCAAAACAGCATAATTTAAGTCAGTTTTTTAAATGTCTAATAGTGAGCATCCTCTGTGACCATAAATTTAGGCAAAGTTCCTTGACCACAATTACAGTCTTCTAAAGTGAAAGCTAAAGTTCAAACTAACTGAGCCATATCCTCAACCATTAAGAGAGATTTTAAGCAAAGGGTTTTTTTTTATTAATTTTTTTAGATGTTGATGATCTTTTATTTTATTCACTTATTTATATGCAGTGCTGAGAATCAAACCCACTGCCTCACACATGCTAGGCAAGTGCTCTACCACTGAGCCACAACCTCAGCCCAAGCAAAGGTAGATGAACAACTCAGCTACCAAAACACGGAGGCTTACGCATTCCTTTCACAAAATCCTCCCAAATTTCTCAACTTGATTAGCCCCTTCTTTTTAAATGTGGCCATTGGGCTAATGCATTAAAAATGATACAGAGAGAGTAGACACAGGAGGAAGCTGGGTTGCTGAGCAGCCCTAAAGAAGCTGATGCTGCCACTCTCCCAGTGCTAAGCATCTGCCAGGAAGAGTGCCCGCAGCAGGCTCAGAGATGCCAGCTATAATGGGCTATGGGTATTGAAAATAACTTCCCAAGTTTCAGCATGGCCAGCAGCATCTGATCATGGGAACTTACAGGCTGATCTCTCTTGCAAGAGCACCCTCTTCTGAGACCTTTGGTCACACAGGCTGAATTCAGCCTTGGCAGCTTTCCAGAGTGAGTTGACCGCCTTGGTTTTCTGGAATCCTTATGTAAAGGTGAATTCTTAAGCAAATACACCAGCTAGAGTATACAAAAATGGAATGTGGCAAAAAGAAAGCATAAAAAATTAAGAACAAAGTAGATCAAAAATCTCAAAATGATCCGGTTTCTGTTCAAAGCATTACAATCAGATGTCTAAATGGCAAGCATTATACACAAAGATGTTCACTGGTACCATTTATGACAGAATCCTGGAAGGAATCTAAAGACCTAATCATAGGTAAATATAGCACATACATTTCATACAATATTTCATAGCAACTAAATAATTTTTATAAACTATATTAATAATTTTAGGAAAAGCTTAAGGACTAATTAGACAAAGAAAAAAAACACATATATGTCAATAGTCCAGAAAAAAGAAAATACATTTTATCTAAACATAATATTCACACACACAAAAGAAGACTACAAACTGGGGACATTGGTGCACGCCTGTAATCCTAGCAGCTTGGGAGGCTGAGGCAAAGAAGAAAACTGCAAGGAAATAAATACACCAAAACATTAACAGTAGGTATTACTGAGTGATAATTTTTCTCTTTATAATTTTTCAAAAAATTTATATTTGATGCATACCCAAGAATTAATCACTAAGCAAGCTACTAAAAATCTGAATAGAGGGCTGGGATTGTGGCTTAGCGGTAGAGCACTCGTCTGGTATATGTGAGGCACTGGGTTCAATCCTCAGCACCACATAAAAATAAATAAATAAAATAAACGTATCATGTCCATCTACAACTAAAAAAAGTTTTAAAAAATCTGAATAGAAAACAATGCACTAGCAGAATCTACCAATATGTATTAAATACCCTAAGAAAAAATTTAGTGTATATATTCTTATTTGCAATGAGAACATAACATACCACAGTATGAGAAAAAGTATAAGATTAAAACTCCCACAGAAGTTTATAGAACAAAATGTATATTAAATCCTCCAATTAAAGACCTATAAAGTAGTTTCAGTGCTTTCTAACCTACCTTCTCACAGCAGAGATTTAATGCCTCTAGGGAGATGCAAACAAACTTCAAAAAGAAGATTGTGCCCAGACACTATTACTGTACAAGGTAAGGTTTATACCTAAGTTTGCTCAGATACTTTGGTACATATCAGAGATACAGATTCAAGAAACAAAAGCCAATACTAAGGCAGATTCTTCACAATCATCTAAAATGGCAAATAATACATTAAATAATATAGGAAAAAAGCAAACATAACAGTCTTGGTGGCTCATGCCTGTAATCCCAGTGACTCAGGAGGCTGAGGCAGGAGGATTCCAAGTTCAAGGCCAGCCTTATCAACTTAGCATGAGCCTATCTCAAAATAAAAAATAGGGCTGGGATTGTGGCTCAGTGGTAGAGCGCTTGCCTCGCATGCGTGAGGCACTGGGCTCGATCATCAGCACCACATAAAAATAAATCAATAAAGATATTGTGTCCACCTACAACTAAAAAAATATTTAAAAAACAACAACAACAAAAAAAAAAAAACTGTGGATGTAGCTCAGTGGTAAAGCACCCCTGGATTCAATTCCCAGTACCAAAAATAAAAAGTTAGTGAACACAAGAAGGTTACAGAAGTAGATAAAGGTGTCTAAAAATCAAATATTCAGTGACAGCTTAGTCACTGGTAATAGCAACCAGGAAATTTTACAAATTTCCAAAGAAAATAAGCAGTATCATGAGTTTGTCTGTCTGGCCAAACTTTATTTGTACAATCTCTGGAAGATGTTCCCTTCAGTGTTTGGGGATCTTACTACAATTTCTAAGACAGACTACATGTCTCTTCCATGGGTGTCACGTGATGTTCATCAGAGCACATAACCCATAAGAGTGAGTTTCATGTTTTCACTAGTATACACATTAAAAATAATCAATGGAAAAAAATAGCTATCTTTAAAGTTTAGTAATATTTTTCACCAGCATTTCTCAAATGTCATCTTTTTAATATTAGCTAATTTTGTAGGTATGATTTGAAGTACATGATTACTTTGTAAACTTACTCTCTCTCTCTCTCTGTGTATTTTTTTTGGTACCAGGGATTGAACTCAGGGGTACTCGACCACTGAGCCACATCCCCAGCCTTATTTTGTGTTTTATGTAGAGACAGTGTCTCGTTGAGTTGCTTAGCACCTCACCGTTGTTGAGGCTGGCTTTGAACTCGTGATTCTCCTGTCTCAGCCTCCCAAAGTGCTGGGATTACAGGCGTGCACCACTGTGCCCAGCTATAAACTATATTTTAAGTAGAAGCATAGCATACCTTAGTAATTCAGCTTTATTTAATTTTCCAAATTTTACAAATCATAGATGAGGAATCAAATTTAGAGTTTAACTTTTCTAGATATTAATCACATAACAGAAAACTAAAATCTTTGGTAAAGACCTAAATGTGAAAGGCAAAACTATAAATTTCTTTTTTTTTTTTTTTTTAAACATTTTTTTTTAGTTGTAGATGGACACAATATCTTTATTTATTTGTTTTTATGTGGTGCTGAGTATCGAACCCAGTGCCTCACGCATGCAAGGCAAGCGCTCTACCACTGAGCCACAATCCCAGCCCCAAAACTATAAATTTCTTAGAAGAAAACATCTTTATATTGGAAAGACAGGAAAAATATTAATTGTACTATATTAAGACCAAAAATTTATCAAAGATTCTAAAAACAGTAAAAAACAAATCCCAGACTGGAAGAGGATATCTGCAACACATATAATTATATAATTAATATCCATTTTAGGCAATTTCTTATAAACCAATGAGAAAAAAGTAAAAAAACTCAAATTTTAAAAACAAGCAAGAAACTTGAACAGGTCACTTTATAAAAGATAGATAGATATCCAAGATGTCACTAAGCATATGAAAACGTACTCAATCTCTTTATTCATCAGGAAAATATAAATAAAAACAACAGGGAGATACTATTACACAACCATCACGTTGGCAAAAATTAAATCAAACTGTATCAAGGACTGATGAAGTATAGAGCAATAAGAATTACTAAGCACTGCAGACAGGAGCATAGACTAGCACAATCAATTTTGAATATCAGTTTAGCATGATCCAGTAATCAAGCATATTATATATTCTATAGAAATTTCTGCTTACATGCACCAGAATTTGTGTGTAAGAAGGATCACAGCAGCCATTGCTTGCAATAGCCATGTTGCCAATAATAGAATAATTTATGATATAATTTTATACTGTATTACATAGTGATGAAAAATGAATGAACGCTGTTACATACAACAGAGAGGACCCTTATAAACATAATCAAATGAAAACAGCAGCAAAACTATATACAGAGGAGTTCTTTTTCTATAAAATTCAGAAACAGGCTTGATTATACTTTTTAGGGAGGTAAACTAATATAATAAAACTATTAAGAAAAACAAAGGAATGGTTACCATAAAAGTCCAGATAGTGGTAACCTCTGAAGAGGTGGAGTGAAGAGCCTGTGGGGTACTGGCCAAGCTCACCTCTAACATTTATAGGTCCTAGAAAGGGTACAAAGGGAGACCCCACAGATCACATATCTAATAATTTAAAAGTTATAAAACAAGCTTACAAACTATCATGCCATCCTATCATGATAAATATACATTAATAACTTAAGGCCAGAAGTCAGTATTTGTGGATTTCCTAGGGTTCCACACAAAAAAATGTGGTGGTACCAGGAACATGCCACTGTTCACTGCACACTGCCCCTTTCTGCGTCCGCTGCATAAGGGACCTTGCACACCAGTGCAATCACCCCCCATTCACAAGTCAAAAGCTTTGCCCTATATTCTACTCCTCACCAACAGCAACCCATAGGCCTTGGAGTGAATATAGTAGCAGCTCAGTCCATCCTCAGGGGGACAGACCCCAGAAGAGAACTGTACAGGTTCTAAAAGCCAGCTCAGAACCATTCAGGCAAGAAATTCTGAGATCCTGGATACTCAAAGCAGCGTCTAAGATGAAAGGGTTCAGGCTCTAACTGGGCAAGTCCCATACACAGGACCAGGAACTCCTTGTATCAGAAAGGCCCAACAAAGGCCCCCTAAAGTAGAAGGTAAGGGCCCAACCAGGGCCCCCTAAAGTGATAACCCCCTAAATAACAGGGTCAGGTCAAGGGTCCCTCCTGTCAGAATAGGTATCTCTACAGAACCATGCAATATTGTAACTCTTTTTTTTATATATTTTTTTATTTTTTTAGCTGTACCTGGACACAATATCTTTATTTATTTATTTTTATGTGGTACTGAGGATCAAACCCAGCGCCTCATGCATGCGGAAGGCAAGCGCTGTACCACTGAGCCACAATCCCAGCCCCACATTGTAACTCTTAACCCAGATAATGGTAACATGGCCACTCACTTAATACTTATTCTATTTTGTTGTTGTTGTTTTGTTGTTTGTGATGCTGGGGATCAAACTCAGGGCCTTGCACATGTGAGGCAAGTGCTCTACCACTGAGCTAACTCCCAGCCCATGAGCTATTCTTATAGGTTTT
The DNA here is from genome assembly GCA_028644305.1 of Xerus rutilus. NCBI lineage: Eukaryota > Metazoa > Chordata > Mammalia > Rodentia > Sciuridae > Xerus > Xerus rutilus. The sequence goes on from CM053399.1 coordinate 174,772,963, forward strand.
TCTTTCAAAATAAATTGTTTTTAAAAATCCTAAAGATTATCCAAGAAAAGAGTTGTACATTTAGAAAGGAGGAATTAGATGGCTAGGATAAAGGGGAAGGATAAAGACATTGTTTTATTCATTCTTTCATCTCATTTGTACCTTTCAAAATTTGTTTATATTCAAAAAAGTTAGGGCTAGGATTGTGGCTCAGTGGTAGAGCTCTTGCTTGCCTGGCACATGTGGGGTACTGGGTTCAATCCTCAGCACCACATAAAAATAAATAAAATAAAGGTATTGTGTCCATCTACAACTAAAAAAAAAATTTTTTTTTATTTTAGTTTTACCTTTCTCAGGGAAATCCTAGAATATTCAAAGAGGGAAACATTAGCAACTATAGAAATAAAATCTTTTATCTTTGAATTTATCTGTCAAATCATAGCCATCATGGAATAGTTACTCTGTGAAGTCAACCCATGTAGGAGTTGCTGCATGTGCACACATACCTGATAACACAGTACTTCCCTTCTAAACCCAATGCTCTCCATGAACAATAAGACGCAAGTTAATAGGGATGTTCACTTTCTATTTTAAGAACCAGAAATTTGTAATATGCTTCAATAGGCTTCCTAAAATAATCCAGAAGACAGAAGTTTTTCAAATTTTCTATGAAAGAAAATGCCTTCATCTAACAAATATTGGTTATCACTGCAGGTGACAGAAATAGACACATACAATATAGTCCCTGACCTCAAGAACGTAACTGAGAATAAAGAGAACTTGAAACAAAAATCTTGGCTATTTCACATAGTAGCTACACAAACTCAGTAAGTCATTTTACCTGAGATTCTGTTTTCTCACAGGAATGATGGGAATGTCAGTCAATTAACATTAAGGGTTGTATGATAAGTTAATACAGATGTCACGCATATATAGCAAAACAATAGGGACTCAACCAAAGGTAGTTAAGTTTGTTACAATCTAATTAAAATAACGAAATAGAAAATATGCCCAAGGTTGTAAAGCCAATTAAGGATATATATCATTAGAATCCTGATTACTTCAGATTTCCAATCCATGATAAATTCATTCTCCCTAAGCTAATAAATGCGGGTGTTTGTGCCTATGAACCCAGAGTCCCTAACATTTGGCAAAATGTATCTCTCTCTTAGGAACCAAAAAAAGAACACTAGATCATAAGGTTACTTTTCTCATTAACCAAGAAGGATTTTAGATCAAGAAGAGATATATACAGCCTGTTCAAGATCTCCTAAACTTATATAAGACCCTGGTGTCCAGGAATACATATCCGAATTAGACCAAAAGCTAAAACCAGAGAGGTGTTTCCTTCAAATAGTCTCCAAACTTCTTTTACCAGCAGACATTTGCTAAATTAAGTTCACTTTGAGCATCTCCTTTCAGTTTAGTGGCAAAGAATTCTCTATTAAATTGTACCCCATAGGGCTGGGATTGTACCTCAGTGGTAGAGCGCTTGCCTCGCACGCATGAGGCCCTGGGTTCGATCCTCAGCACCACATACAAAGCAATAAAATAAAGACATTGTGTCCATCTACAACTAAAAAAATATTAAAAAAAAAAAAAAAAAAAAAATTGTACCCCATAACCTAATTCTAAGCCTTGCACATTAGCAAGATGACAACATTTCACATTAAATAGTTGACTTCCAGGCATCTATGACAGATGCAAACCAAGATTCAATGATTACAATGAATAATGCCATACTTTAAGCCTGCTATGACAGTGACTCAATTCAGCATATTCACTGTGCGTTTATTCTCCATTCTTCCTAGGATAATATGGGCAGGGGAAAAAAGGGAAAGGCACTTACATAAAGACAAATAACAGTTTATTCATATATTGTTCCACATGCACGACTATCTCATACAACAATAAAACACACCATATCATAATTGAACATGCAAAGTACCTGAAACAGTGCCACCTGTCCGAGGATAGGCCACTTCCACATACACTTCAAATGTGGTCTCGGGGTTTTGCCTACAAAAGAAACAGATTGTGATTACCGACAACAACTGAGGCAGCATGAGGCAGAATCTATGGGCTTAAAATCATTAGCATACAACTAAATAGCCACTGAACTTCAGATAAGCTACTCAACTTCTGCACCACAACCTTCCTAACCCACAAAATAAAAAACAGCTAACTAGAATTGCCGTGAAACTTTTGGAAAATAGCAAAAATTGCCTAGGCATAATGTCTGGCAAATAATAAATTAGCCATTACCATTATTTGACAAATGTCATATTTCCAATTTCCATAGCTGGATCTCTAAATCCATAGGTAGAATTTTGAGGAAACCCAGCAAAAAGTAGTCCCCTCTGCTTTATTCCAGAATAAATCATTCATATGGTAAATAAACTTGCTATTTATAGCTTTTAAAGACTGAAAGAAGATAAGCAGTGTCCTACTTCATTAGACTATTGTGAAAACAGGATGCTAATCTAAATTTAAGATACTGTTCCCACATTGTGACCTTCATTTGTATTAATAATGGCAAGTGTATAAAAGTTCACTATTATTTTTTACCTTTTTATGCCATATATTCGTAACAAGTATTTAAAAGATCACAGCACTAACAGACTTAAGAGTTATTAATTCTGGATAATAAAGAATATTGTGGTTACATTATCTTCATGGTCTCTTTAATATCAAAACTACAACAAAAAAGATTACTTCTAGGTTGAATGAAAATCACTTGCCAGAAGAAAATATGCTTTCAAAATGTCTATAACTAAATTCTATTTTAAACTTGACAACAAAAGTCAGATAAGAAAACTGTGAGTTGCCTAATAGTGTCTAAGGGTTAATTTAAAACACAGAAATACTTTTGAGTTTTCTCAGTAAAGCCTACTTTTCAAAATAATTACATCATTTATCTCATTTCAACTTCATTACAACCCTGTGAGGCAAGTGTGCTGGGCATTACTTTCAACATGCAGGTGAGGAACCTAAGGCAAAGACAGTCTGAGTAACTGGTCTGTAGTCCCACAGATAATTAGAAACACAGCCAGCACCAGAACTCACATCTCTTGGCCCTCAAATTCCATGTTTCATTAACTCTAAGGTGAACTCTGATCCTCCACCCTTTCAGATCTCTTGCAGCCCCATTTTACAATTCTAAACGGCAGCAATTTTTTATTTCTTAGTAATACATAAGATAATAGTTTTATCTTAAAGTCAATAAAGTATGGTAATATTTCCTCTAATTCCTTAGAATTAAAAAGCAAGATGTGTTTTGTGAATTGGGAAGCTACTTATTTATCTTATGGAGGATCATCATCATTTCACTGGAAAGAAATGTAGACTTGCTTTAAATATGTGCCTAACGGAGAAAAAGAAATGACTGCTCTGAAATGCAAAGCACTTAAACATAACTTCTCAAATATAATTATTTTTTAAAATGAGATCCTAAATCAGAATCTTACTTTAAAAAAAATAAAGTTTGAAGAAGGCCTTAAAAAAATCTTGCACACTTTTTTTCCCTAAAAGAAGGTACAAAATGGCCTACACAGTTTTGCATCCTTGGGCACATTTGTGGAAAATACCATATTGGAAACATCCCTTTCATTCAGAAGATCTCGAGGTAGAGCATTTGATAAAAGAAAGGAGTGTTCTAATGTCACCTTTTGTGAATAATAGGTAGCTTAATCTGAAAAGCATCAGAACCTAAAAATATCCAAAACCTAAAAATGTCTTTAAGACTATCTTGCAACTGGTTGAATATCACCTCAGAATTTCATTCCTCTGCATTTACAAAGCAGCTTTAAGTGGTGGCACATGACCGTAATGCCAGTGACTTGGAAGACTGAGGCAGGAGGATTTCAAGTTCAAGGCCGGCCTCAGCAATTTAGTGAGGCCTTAAGCAGTTTAGTGAGACTCTGTCTCTGTTCAAAATTTTTTAAAAAAATTTTTAAAGGTTTGAGGATGTGGGCTGGGGCTGCAGCTCAGTGGGCTGTAGCTCATGCTTGCCTAGCATGTGTGAGGCACTGGGTTCGATCCTTAGCACCATATAAAAATAAATAAAGGCATTCTATCCATCTACAACTACAAAAAAATTTTTTTTTTAAAATCTGGGGATGTAACTCAGTGGTTAATCACTCCTGGGTCCAATCTCCAGTTTAAAAAAAAGAAGAAGAAGAAAAAGAAAGCAGCTTTTAAGATGTGTTCCACGGGACCCTAGGACTCCATGGAGGGTCTTCAGAATGTCACTCAAGTTTTCATCTAGACTTCTGTTTTTTAAATTTTTATACATTTTTAAATTTAAAAGAATGAACACAATGAGCACATGAAAGTGTTACATGCCAAATTTTAACAAACTAGGGCAGCAACACAATAACCTGTGTCGCAAGGTGTTTTGTACAGACCTAAGTGAAGAATGTCCTGTGTATACTCACCAGACATCTGCTGCTTCTCCCTTTCTCTCTTTAACACATTTCAATCAGGCTTCTGAAACCATCACACCACTGAAACAACTTGTCAAGGTCACCAAAGACCCCCACATGACTAAAACATGCTAAAAAGCACAATTCTCAGTGCTTGTCTTAGCCTTCCAGCTGTTCTGACACAGCTGATCAACTGGCTCTGTTCCTTGACACACTTTCTTCCCCTTCCTTCCAGGACATCACTCTGCTAGTATTCTTCCTTCCTCACCAGCTCTTACTTTGCTAATTCTCAAACATGTGAGCTCGCTGCTCTGAACTTGGTCAAGGACTCTGTCTACCCTACTACTCGGATGACTCCATTCAGTCTCATGGCTATAATTACCATCATATGCTGAAAAGCCCCAAAGTCATGTCTCCAACCTGATTTCCTCTCCAACTCCATATTTCCTTAGCCTATTCAACATTCCCATCTGGATATCTAAGAAGCATTTCTAATTTAATAGATCATACTTTTCTTTCTCAAACCTGCATCTCCTGAACTCTACCAGTAACTGAAATCAACAAAACAATATTGTCTTAGACTCCTCTCTTTGCTATATATTCCAGGATCAATCAACCAATTGGCAAATTCTGTTAATTCTACCTTCAAAATGACAAATTACTACCATCACACCTCAATTACTACACGATTCTGACTGGTCTCCCTCCTTCCACCCTTTCCCCTAGGGTTATACCTCAATTTAGCAGCCAGTAATCCTTTTATTTTAAATTTCAGATTTTATCAGCATCTGCTCAAAACTCCCTCAAAGCTTCCCACGCACTCAAAGTCAGTCAAACTTCTAGTTCTAGAGATGGATAGTGGTGATGATGGTCACACAACCATATGAATGTACTTAATACCATTGAACTATATACTTAAAATGGTGAGACAAATTTTCATTATATGTATATTACCACAATAAAAATAAATGGAGAAGGAAAAAAAAAAAAGACCTTACAAGACTGGCATGATTTAGCCTCTGCATACCTGTCCAATTTTATTCCAGACCTCTCTCTCTTTACCCAAAGAATTCCAACCACACTAGATTTCTTTCTGTTCCTCAAACCCAATTCATTCCTACCTTATAGCCAAAACTTTACACTGATCTCAATTTAAGCAGCCCTTTCTATCATTCAAAATTCACCTTCTACTTGCCCTACTCAGAAAGGCTTTCTCCATCACACTATCACTGAATTTTAATTCTCCACATTATACCTATCCCAACCTTGGTTATGGTCAGTCTTCCTCTTCTAAATGTAACCTGTTGGAGAGCCTGAATCTTGTCTATCAGGCCAAGTAGGGTTTTCCTAGTAGCTGCCCAAACAAATATTGGGAGCAGGTGCAGTGGCATGCGTCCATAATCCCAGCTACTCAGGAGTCTGAAGCAGGAAGATCGCAAGTTCAAAGTTAGTCTCAGCAATTTAGAGAGACACTGTCTCAAAATAAAAATAAAGACGGATAGAGATTATAGCTCAGTAGGCAAAGTATCCCTGGGTTCAATCCTTAATACTGTAATAAATAAATAAATATTGGGTAGAAGGAAGATAAGAGTCCTGTCCCTGCCTCCAGAATTTCTGAAGTAGGACCCAAAAATGAACATTTCTACAACTACCCAGCTCATACTGAAGCTGCTGGACTGGCAAGCATACCTCAAGAACTACAGATCTAGTTAAATGGAATTCTATAACATAAAATAAATATAGGTATACCTCAACAATCTATCATTGCAACAGTGCTTTTGCAATAAAAGATATACTTCAAAGAAAAAAGGCATTTTTAGAAACAATGAAGTTTACTCCTTTCTTCTACTGTTCTCCATTGTTACTGCCTCACAGTAATGAGTAATAAACAATAAGCCAAAGATGCTCAGTTCAAATTGCTGGCAGAGTTCTATTAAACGGGCCAAAGATTATAATAGTCTCTCAAAAAAAAGAAAAAAGAAAAAGAAAAAAGCTGACAAAAACACTAAGAACAAATTGGTCTATAATCATAAGTTACAGTCATGCTTATCCATGATCATCTACATGTTGCCTTATGGAAGCAGTAGTGACTGATGTTGTGACAAGTTATAACACACCAACAAATACACACAAGTTATTTTAAGGGCCAGTGAAGTCAATGCAGATGGAAGCCTTTCTCTGCAAATCAAAAAAATACGTGAAAAAGCATTTCCTCTAGATACAAATGGTCAAGTAACCCTTACTTAATGTTTTCATTAAGCCTGTAAACAATGAAGGTTGTAATAATTTCTAGAGGATCTCTGGGACTACCTTGAGATTGCTTAATCCTCCATTACTCTTCAACATGTTCAATATTTTTAACTACTTGGCTAAAGGAACTGAAAATCCTATTTCTGTCCTATTAACACTGTGCTAATTTAGAACACATAATGATGCTGAGCATAACATATTCAGAGCCAATTTTCCAATATGGACCCAAGTTTTCCCAGAACTCTTTATGATATATCTTAACATATTACCATGGAAATGTCCTTGGCTCTGCCATGATAGCCCTTATTAATTGCCTTATACTCCTATGCACTCCATGATCTGGAACTCTGCCCACCTGCCAAGCATGTTTTTTTTGCCACCCACCCCACCTCCTGCAGTCTTGCATCCTAAGATCCAGCCATACACAACCACTTGTAGCTCTCGACAAACCATACTCCAATTCTGTGATAATGAATCCACTACCATACTACTACCACCACCACCCACTGCTTCCTGTGTGTCAGGAGTGATCCTAAGCATTTTCCTTATATTATCTGTTAATCTTCAATCCCACTGCAAGTTATATTAGCCTGAGGTTAGAGATGAGGACACTGAAGCTCACAGAGGACAAACTGACCAATGATGAAGAAAGGAAGCAGCAGAATGAAACTAACTTCAAAGGCACCAACCACTTTCCTGTTCTTTGTTACTCAGCTGCTCTTCCATGAGGAATATCTTTCCAGCCTTTTTTGCTTGATCTCCTCATTCATTAAGCTTCAGCTCAGGCATGTCCTCTTCTCTTGGAAGTTTTCTCTCACCTCCTCACAACACATATAGCCCAGCTGGGGCTAAGCACTTCTCTGCTATGCTCCTAGGGCACCTTGTCCTTCCCACTCTCAATGCTCTTACCACACTCATCCTGGGGAGCTTTTAAAAATCCTGATACTCAGACTACACCCCAGACCAACTTAATCGGAATCCCCAGGCATCAGTATGTTTTTTAAACTCCTCAACCTGTGCAGCCAAGGTTGAGAACCACTTGTGTGTCTCTGATTAAATATCTCTCTTCCCCACCAGAATGGTAGCTTCTTCAGGCACAATTGTGTTTTTTTATAACCCTAGGCCAATACCTGGCACAATAAATGTGTTGTGGATGAGCTCTCCTCCAACATCTGACATGTAGTTTCCAGCTTCTCTTTCTCTGGAAAGAGGTAATTTACAGAACGTACACCTCTTTCACCTGCCTACTACTCTTTAAAGATGTTTTCTTTTGGAGTCAAAAGTATCAGTAAGTCAACCTGCTGACAACAGCCTGAGCTCTTAAATAGGGAAAAATGACAGGCACAAACAGCTAAAATGTGTTCAAAAGAAGGAAGTCTGCTCAGTTCTTGCTTCTGGGAGACCGAAGGCTGATAGTAAGCCATGAGAGCATTTCTATTCAATACTCTCTGCTGAACACAATTCTCCCTGATTCACTGGAAGGGCCCCCACACTCAGTGCTCAGAGCCATGGTCTCAAAATGATTAAGTACACTCAGCTTGAAGTCACCAAACAGACAAAGGCTTTGACAATATTCAGGCAGCAGGATAGCTTAATGGTTGTTTTTTTCCCAAAGCATCATGCTATTGATCACTCTGTTGGATCATCAGCTTTCAATTAGGATCCACTTTTCTTCAATTACAACATATTACAAGATTAGAAAAAAAATGTGACACTAACTCCTTGCAAAATGAATCTGGGCTGCATATGGTAACCCGGCCACAACGCTAGGCTCTTGTAACTTAGAGCTACAAACCCAAAGCACAGTATTAGGACCGCTCATTTCACACCTTCACAACTTCAAGTCAGCTCCAGCACAGTGCTTCTTTAGTTATAAATTTAGATGCTAAGGGGGCTACAGTATAATGTTTCAAAAGTCATACCAACAGCACTGTCTTAAAGTTGATAACATGGTCAACAGAAACTGTATACACTTCAGAACATGCTAGCAAACATCACCTAATAAACATTGATTTCTTTAAGCTAGGCAAACAAACAAAAAGGTAGTGTTAATATTCCCAACAAGTCTCCATTTGTTTCAGTGGACCCTGAAATTAAAGCCGTTTTTCCAAACTGAAAATGCTGTATCAAAGGTTGCTTTCTAACCCATAACAAGTTAACACCTTCACAGGAGAATGCAGTCATTGTTCAAACTTGTTAAAAGTGATTAACTTAGTCATGTAATTATACAAACAAGTCATTTCAAGATTTTACACTTAACTTTTCATTTATAATAATGTTCTCAGGATAAGACTAATAAAGATACACAGATACTGCTATGAAAAGAATTACAATGTTTTGCCTTCCACATTTTCCAATGGAAAGATTCTTAAATCTGAATGTACAAGCAAGGTGACTGGAAGAAGTTCAGCTGCATTCCAAGCAGAGATACAGGCTGAGCACCCCTCTGAAGCACAGTACTCCATGTAGTTGTGTTTTTCTTTTTGTTTGTTTGTTTTTGGTTTGGTGCAAGGGACTGAGGATTGAACCCAAGGGCTCTAACCACTAGCTACATCTCCAGCCCTTTTTATATTTTCAGACAGGGTCTTGCTAAGTTACTTAGGGCCTCACTAAGTTGCTGAGGCTGGCTTTGAACTTGGGTCCTGCCTCAGCCTCCCAAGCATCCAGGATTACAGGCAACTGCCACCGCATCCAGTTTTCCATGTAGTTTTAATAAATTCTCTGGTAGGCCAAGCTGCAGTGTAAAATTCAGGCTCTTCCAACAATAAAGATGTATTTGCAAGGATGGTGTCCATTTCATTATCAATAAACATATTGGAGTTTAAAAAGAGTTAAAAACTCCCCCTTCTGGGGTGGGACTGTACCTCAGCAGTAGAGCACTTGCCTAGCACGTATGAGGCACTGAGTTCCATCCTCAGCATCACATTAAAATAAATAAATAAAATAAAGGTATTGTGTTCATCTACAAAAAATATTTTTTTAAAAAAATTCCCTTTCCCTAACTCGTCCCTTTCGCTTTATGAACGATTTAGTCCTAAACCTGTTAGATGGGCAGAGCAAGGTGGATGCCCATTCTGGTGATGGCCCAACATTCAGATGGCTTAAGCAGCTGAGGAACAGGTGACCTGACAAGGGATGTATGCCTGTAATCCAGTGACTCAGGAGGTTAAGGCAGGAGGACCACAAGTTCAAGGCCACCCTCAGCAACTTAACAAGATGCATATCAAAATAAATGATAAAAGAACTGGGGATGGGGCTGGGATTGTGGCTCAGCGGTAGAGCGCTTGCCTCGCATGTGTGGAGCCCTGGGTTCAATCCTCAGCACCACATACAAAGCAAATAAAATAAAGACATTGTGTCCATCTACAACTAAAAAAAAAATTTAAAAAAAAAAAAGAACTGGGGATGTAGCTCAGTAGTAAAATGATCCTTGGTTCAATCCTCAGTACAAAAAAAAAAAAGAAGGATGCACTTGGAAAACTTCAGTGTGCCAGAGGCAAAGGTATTTTAAAAGAATGGTAAGCGTGTCAAAAAAAAGAACTAGCTTGAAAGGATTTCCACTGGCCAAATCTAGGGCAATTTGAACATCAAAATCACTATAACAGATTCTAACCCACTGAATAAAATAGGAAGCCATGAATCCACTCTGGTATGAATGTCTAAATTAGAAGTTTAATGAGAAATTGGGTGATTGGGTATTGTCGGTTTCAAAGTACCACTCAGTAAAATACTTATTAAATCCAAGAAGAAAAAGAGTAACTTTTCAGTGTAGAAGTTTGCAAAAACTATCTGAATCAAGTTATCAAAGCAATCACCATCAGGAATAGGATGAATTGCTAGAATGCACTGAGAAGAGCGCAAGACCACTTTTGTGATATCCCTGTAAGAGGTACTTAACCTGAAAAAACAAACTCAGTGCAACCTTTTAAAAAGTATCTGGCTTATAATCTTCAAAGTGTCATGATCCTGAAAACAAGGTAAGAATGAAGAGTTGTTCCAGGCTGAAGAGACCTGGAACAATCAACAACTAAATGTTATATGTGACTCTGAACTGGATCCTTTGGCTATCAAGAATATCTTTGGGACAAGTACTGAAATTTGAATGAGATCTAAGCATTAGATGTAGTAATGAAACAATGCTAATTCCCTGATATTGATTGTACTGTGGTTATATAAAAAAAAGCATACTAAAATATTCAGGGGTTATGGGGCATTAGGTCAGCACCTCACTTTAAACTAGTGTTTTTTGCTTTTTAAAAGTTCATTATACTATATTGACAACTTTTCTGTAAGAACCTGCTTGGTTTTTTAAAAGAATTTAAGAACAAGACCAATCATTCATTACTACTGATATCCCTGACCTGCTTTTTACCAGGACTTTCTCAGAGGATTGGCATGTACCTCTATGGGAAGAACACAGGACTAAACATTAGAAGGCTCAGGTTCAAATTCCAGATAGATTTCTTATTCACCTGACATTAGAACAAGCTGTTTAATCAAAGCATCAGCTTCCTTCCTATCAAGAGACAACACCCAGGGGCTGGGGTTGTGGCTCAGTGGTAGAGTGCTTGCCTAGCACGTGTGAGGCACTGGGTTCGATTCTCAGCACCACATGTAAATAAATAAATAAAGGTTCATCAACAACTAATAAAAATTTTTTTTAAAAAAGAGACAACACTCAGGCTGGGGCTATAGCTCAGTGGCAGAATGCTTGTGAGGTACTGGGTTCAATCCTTAGCACCACATAAAAGTAAATAAATATAATTATTAAGAAAGAGAAAAGGAGTGGGGGACACCCGTCTGACTCATGACACGACCAAATAAGAGAAAAATGTAAAAGTAATTTGTAAACTAAAAGGTACTAACCCAGTGTAAAAGGAATTTTTATTAAAATGAATACCTTCCCTTTACAAGTGATCTTGTAAGTAAACTATACATTACTGTATATTTCAAAGACTCAAAACTATTAAGCTTTCAAATACTATTACTAAAAGCAATCCATAAAACCAGGAACTATCCAAAAAAAAGTTAGTCTGGGGAACAAATAAAGGTATTTTAAGTACATGGGGTAGATTGTGCAGCCTGAAAGAAATTCACTTTTTATCAAAACTGAAGAATAAAAAGTCTCTCTCCTCTACAAAAAATACAAAGGCCATGTATGAAAATCAATAGTCTCTGGATATGCAATTTCTATCCCCTCAGTAACAATGTGAGAATATGTATAATTCTGTATGTAAACTTGGAAATCTCATAGGTTTTGAAGCAGACGGTCAAACCTTGTCAGGTACAAGAGTAGTATTATTTTCCCTGTCATACAGTAAAGGAGACCAAGACTAGGAAGTAAGTAGAATTCTAACCAAATTCTGATTTTCATATTCCAAAACCTATGCCTTCCCCACCAATCCATGCTGCCTAACTGTTGGGATTGTTTTCAGTAGCAGGTATTCACAGTGGAGAAGCTGGGGGATGGCAGGCACAGTAGCCGCCAAGGAGCTCAAGAAAAGCTTCACTACCTCCCCAGAAAAAAGCACTTAAATTGAAATATTTTACATATAATTTCAGGGAGTTCACAAAGCTATTTATGGAAACATGCAACAAGAACTCCTTGTTTGTTTGATGCCTTACTTTTACACTCTTATTTAATCCTCTAGCCAAGCCCATGAGAAGAAAGTTATTACCATTGTCTATTTTTTTTTTT
>CM053399.1:174785813-174799193 GCA_028644305.1 Xerus rutilus
GCTCACGCTTGTAATCTCAGCACTTAGGGAGGCTGAGACAGGAGAATCGTGAGTTCAAAGCCAGCCTCAGCAATGGCGAGGCACTAAGCAACTCAGTGAGACCCTGTCTCTACATAAAACACAAAATAGGGCTGGGGATGTGGCTCAGTGGTCGAGTGCCCCTGAGTTCAATCCCCAGTACCAAAAAAAAAAAAAAAAAGGTTCCACAGCTTTAAAAACAAGAGGCTCCGGGGCTGGGGTTATGGCTCAACGGTTGAGCGTTTGCCTCGCATACGTGAGGCACTGGGTTCGATCCTCAGCACCACATAAAAATAAATAAATAAAAATATTGTGTTCATCTACAACTAAACAAAAAAAAAAAAAAAAACAAGAGGCTCAAAGAACATACATGCAGACAAAACAAAGCAAACATATAGCTATTTTTATTACCCAGGTTACCAGTGAAGATTTAAGGTACATATATGGTTAAAGTAGTTGCCTGAAGTCAGGCATAAGTAGAAAGTGAGGCAGCTGGGATTAGAACCCAGGCAGTTGAGTTCCAGAGTCCAGGCTCCTAACCACATGCTAGAGCTCAGTATGCTGTTATACAGTGACAAAAACAGAAAAAATCTCCAAGTCTCCACCTATGCATTCAGAAGTTTAAAAAAAAAAAATGAAAAAGTCATTAGCATGACAGGCAAGACTATTTGCAGTTCCAGGAAACCCTTCAGCCTCATCTGTCCACTAACCCTACCAAAACCCACTCTCCCCCATCATCATGGTCAGCTGAGCCATCAGACCTCACCCATTTATATGCCTCATATTTACTGAGCTAATTCAGAAGGGCCAAGTTTAACTTTATATGCTGCATCCTCAATTTATCCACAATACAATGAGGTAGGGAGTTTCTGCAGCATTTAACAAAAGTAATTGTCCTATAGAACTTAAAAATCAAACAGCTTGCCCAGAGACAAATATCTAGAGTGGCAGTGTGTGAACTCAACTCAAGTCTGTTCTTACTTCAAAGGAGATGATCTTGATCACAGTTTCCCTGCCTAAAATGTATTCTATCTCTTATCAATGCCTGATTCATCCAAGATGCATCTAGACCAGCACTTGGTAAGTAGCAGGCACTTAAAAGAGATTTGTCAAATGAGTGGATTAATGAATAAACAAATGCTTTCTCAGCCAGGCGCGGTGGCACACGCCTGTAATCCTAGCACTTTGGGAGGCTGAGACAAGAGGATCACGTTCAAAGCCAGCCTCAGCAATGGCGAGGCACTGAGCAACTCAGTGAGATCCTGTCTCTAAATAAAACACAAAATAGGGCTGGGGATGTGGCTCAGTGGTTGAGTACCCCTGAGTTCAATCTCTGGTACCAAAAACAAACAAAAATAAATGCTTTCTCCTCTTTGGAAGCTTCTCTTTTATAAAGCCCAGTTTTCTCTCCACATGATCACAAGGCTTGTTTCAAAGCTTCCCAAGTGATATGCTATCCCTTCTACTTATGTGTTCACATTGCCCACTAGACTGGCAGCCTTGTTTCACTTTACCTCTGTATTCCCAGACCCCTGACAAAAACCTGGTTTTTAACTAATGGCTAGGTAAGTTTGTTAACTAAACGAAAGTCCCTAAGGAGGAGAGACATGAGTAAGCAACTTATGAATCATATTAAACTTTTTTTTCCTGGAGTAATAAACACCATTCTGAGCTGTGATACACTCAAATGAGTGCTATATAAATATTTCTAGGTTCCAACTATTATATGAAGCATCTAAATTTAACTCATTCAACACATACTTATGAATAATCTAAATACAGATAATGGCTCTTGAGCTTACAATCTAGTCAAGGAGACAAAACATAATAAAATGCAAAGGTAAACAGGCAAACGTGAGCAGTCATAAGGAAATAAATGACAAGGTGCCAGGTAACTGGTAAAACAAAATGCTGTGTGTTTGCAAACTGAAGACATCATTCCAAGCTGAAGTCCTGGTCCAGACTATCTGTGAACAGTCTGTAATGAGGGACTGTCCAGTCATTAGCAAAATGAAAAAAAAATAGGAACAGTACAGTGTATTTTCCACATGAAGGCACTTAATTCAATTATAAAACCTGTCCACATCTGACATGTTCCCCCTTCCCCCCACCCCATGCTGGGGATTGAATTCAGGGCTTCACATGTGCAAGGCAAAAGTACTCTGCCACTGAGCGACATGCCAGCTCTCTTCCTGCCTTTTTGATGTAAAAATAATTTCTTTTAAAAGCTTATGGTGATAAGAGATAATCATTTTTAATATAGTGACACAAAATGTGTTTTTTTCAGTTTCTATTGGCACAAACATTCCAAACATTTGGAAACCAGTGAGCTGCAGCACTCAAGAGAAGCATCATGAAGAGGTGGAACATGAACACTGTGGCATGAAAAGGATGCAGGTGGGTGGACAGGAGAGAAGGGACTAAAAGTAGGGGTTAGAGCTTGAACCAAGCACAGAGATAGGAATGATCATTCAGAGTATGAAGAACAGCACCAAAATCAGTCTGACAAACTTGGAAAAAATGCAGCTGCAAATTCCATTCTGGCAATATGCCAGGCTAAGTATGTTTCTGATCCTCCATTGAAAACAACTATAAATAATGGATTTTTTCCATCTTCTCAAATACATTGATGAGCTTGCAAGAAAATAAGAAAAATTCAGAAGAAAAACTAAGTGAAGACAGGAAGCGAACTAGCCTTCTCCTGAAAGGCATTTAGAGTTCAAAGCAAATACCATTCTTTCAATCTGCTGGGGCTCAGATAAAACTAAGAGTCAGCCTATGGTGGAAAATCTAATAGATATCTACCATTATTTAAACTGGGACCACTAAGGTGATCAAGAAAGAAATCCATCCACACACATCTCAAACTGTAATAAAAACCATTAGTCTCCAAATTTGCACTGAGAAGGAAAGGGAAATATTCCCCTAAGTTCAACCACAAGCTGACCCTCACAGGGATCGCTACTGAGTGGTTCAGGAATTTAAGTTGAAGTGGTCCCAAACTAAAAGTGGCCACAGGGCACTAACAAAGGAAAGTGTAAATCTTCTCTAGAAAAATTCACTTCAACCTCAGCCTCAAAAATTTACTCATGGAAAGTTCAAAGAAACATGAGCTCATGGGCAAAAACTAGACGATCTTTAGCCAGGCATGGTGGTACAGTAATCCCAGCAACTTGGAAGGCTGAGGCAGTAGGATTGCAAGTTTTGGGGCCAGCCTCAACAAAATAAGAAAGGATGGGGATGTAGCTCAGTAGTAGAGCATCCACAGGTTCAATCCCCAGTACCACAAAGAAGAAAGGAAGGAAATCTTTGAAGAAACAAGACCATAAATAAGAATTTTAGTAAGATGGTCTTTGAATCAGACCTTCAAAGGTCTTCAAAAACTTCAGATATTAGAATTATCAGAGATAGGGTATGAGAACAAATATTTAATAAAAAATAAAAGACACTAAAAATCAGTAAAGAATAAGAAACTATGACATGACCAAGCCAAATTTTAAAAGAAAAAATTATTTTCAAAACAAGAATGGAGGGCTGGGGTTGTGGCGCAGTGGTAGCGTGCTCGCCTAGCACGCGGGAGGCACTGGGTTCGATCCTCAGCACCACATAAAAAAATAAAATAAAGATATTCTGTCCACCTATAACTAAAAAATAAATATTTAAAAAAAAAAAAAAAAAAAAAAAAAACAAGAATGGATAACTCAATGAATGGCTTAAAAGCAAAAAAGATACAACCATAAAAATAAGTAGGCTTAAAGAAATTCTACAAAATAGGGTTCAGAAAAAGTATAAAAATAAAAACAAAAACAAAAAGAATTAAAAAATAAAATGAAAGTCACAAAATGTATATACAGAAAGTATAGACTAATCAATATTCCAGAAGGGAGAAGAGAATGGGGCATAACCAACAGCTGGTTTTAGAAAGATGCTTTTAATCCTCTGTTTACCTTTTGGAATTACCACCTCCCTACAGTTCTTGGTCTGAAAATAGCTGTGAGAATTTCCAGAACAAACAACAGAACACATTTACACATTCAAGCTATCCAATGAACACATAGCAAGATAAAATAAATAAATAAATAAGATAAATAAAATAAATAACAAGAAATCTAGAAATTCTAGCTCCAAGTAAAATGTGGTAGGCACACTCCACCCTGTCTTTCCACAGCTATAAAACACATAAGCAGAATTCATGGAGCAGCTATTTGAAAACCTTAGAAAACAAAAAACAGCAGGTAGATTAGAGTAGAAAGCTAGAATCTGAAGTACCACCAAGCCAGTGGTGAGTTTATCATTTTTTTTCCTCCATTATCACTCAGCATGGATTCAAGGCAGTGTCAAAGCTGGAAGTAGGTATAGCATGCACAGAGTTCCAAGAGAAGTAATCTGGCTCAGGCTCAAGGAGGGATCTACAGGCTGCTAAACCACTGAGAGAAGGATCCTTCTCCAGAGGAAGCATGTCCTTAAGAGGATGGCAAATTCTCAGAGTCCCTCCCTCCTGCAAGTGCATGCTGTCTTCCCCTTCCTTACCTCTGGCCCCCCACCCCCACCCCCACCCATCAGGGCATGAACCTAGAAGTGCTCTACCACTGAGCTACATCCCCAGTGCCCTCCCTTTTTTTGAGAGAGGGTCTTGTTAAATTGCCCAGGCTGGCCTCAAGCTTGCAATCTTCTTGCCTCAGTCTCTCAAGTAGCTTACAGGCCTGTACCCCGACACCTAGCTGCCCTATTAATTTCTTTTCCTCTCTGCCCTCCCACCACTAGGCCTGGACTACAAATGTAGTCATGGGAAGTGTGCACCACAGCAGGACTGAAACCCCAACATTCTGCATGCCAGAACAAAAAAAGGAGAACCCCAGGGAACTAAGGAGGAATTAGAGAAGAGCTCAGGAAAAGAACCAAAGAGTTGGTTTTGAACTCTGCTCTGAGCCTACTAGCAATGTACCTTTTCCCTTGGTCAAAGTCAAATCTTGAACCTCAACTGACTATATTCAATCTTAAAACAATTCTCTTAGCTTTATCTTTCTTGTCCAAGCCAATAATCTCTACCTTCTCTTCCTGACAATAGTGGTGGCTGACAATAAATGTCATGCTATGTGACAGGCACTAAGCCTATCTCCTAACTGCCTGCTGCATATCTCTCCTCGGTCTATCATTAGTTTACACTCAACCAAATTCATCCTTCTTCACCTCAAGGCCAGTTCTGGACTCATCAGTTTCTATGAATGCTACTTTAATGCTTCCAAACTGAAAATTGTGATAGAATGATTACCTTTTACAGCAGCTTCTCTTCTCTCCCCCATATTCAATTAATTTAATGGTTCTCCAATTATGCTACTTGAAATGCTGGAGCTTTGGGAGCTGGACTAAGGTCCAAAAATGGCCTTTTCCCAATTTGCATGAAGAAATGAGGTATTATAAGTTTTCCTACCATAAGTTTTTCTTAACACTTCCTCACTTGCTACTATCTATTCTAGAATGTAATATAAAATAGTCTTAGACTTAGGAAGGGAAACTGTAGTTTGAAGTTTAATATATAAATATTTCATAGAATTCCACAGAATACCATGACTTTAAGTATTCTATCACCTGAACATGTTTAAGCACCACTAAACTAATAATTTGCAACTTAAATTTCTGCTAAATTGTTCTTTCCTGTGCACTGTAAAACTTTTACTATAAGGAAGTCAGGCCAAGGTGGGAAAGGTCAGACCAATTTACCTGAGAAAATATTAAGAAGTGAGCCATCAAGACACTATGAATTTCTTCCTCCTGAATTCCAGGCTATATCTACATATCCTGTGGCACCAAAGAGAATAACCAGCTTACACACAGAGCAAAAACAACTTTCAATGATGAGTGTAGGAATGACTTAGGATTCTAGTTACAGCAAGTGAGATACCCTAAGCTGCATTCTCCAGTTAAACCAGTACATTCTTGATGACAATTACCTGTTATCAGTATTTACCACAGAGATAGACCATAACAACATTGGCCTAAAAAAAAAACAACAGAAATATAAATATTTATAATCCCAGAAGGGGTTGCTAAAACTACATGATTTGGGGATTACTGATTATGTGGAACAACCACAAACATAGAGGGAGTTAAATATATGAATAAAACCCAGTCAACATCAAACTTACTGAGTTACACATTCAGTTAGTTACTTAACATGTCATGTACTGAGTACCTTACTATATGCCACATATATAAGTCACTCAAGGTGTTATAGTGGACAAGAGTCTCACAGCACCCCTCACTTCATGAAGCTCCCAGACTATGAGAAAGACAAAGAACAGGAGCAGCAGGGCTCGTTGGCAAAGTGCCTCCAAGTGCAGCAGGAGGGGTATAGGAGATGCTCAGGGACAGTTTCCAGCCAGAGGTCTATTTAAGCTTAAACCAGAAAAATGAGAAGTTACCAAGGGTATGTGCATATGTACTCAGGAGCGGGAGGTGAGGATGCTATGGCTGAGGATGAGGTCATACCAGCCCAGAGGAGAAAGCACATTCAGAGGAACATAGATCTGGGCTCCAATCCCGCTCCCCATGCATAACCTGTGTCCCTGTGGTAAACAATCCAACACCTCTGACTTTAACCACTTCATTTGTAAAAGGCAGTAATAACAAAATCTCATGTGACTTTGGTGAAAGTTAAATAATGTGTCTAAAATTATGTGCTTCCCACTTGTTAGCTTGCAACTTTGGGTAACCTCTCAGTGTCTTTCTCATCTGCAAAATGGAGATCCTAACAGTACCTTCTGCATAGGGTTATTTTTTGGGAAAAAAAAATTTTCAGTTGTAGATGGACACAATAGCTTTATTTATTTATTTTTATGTGGTGCTGAGGATCAATCCCAGTGCCTTACACATGCTAGGCAAGCACTCCACCATTGAGCCACAACCCGAGCCCCCCCCCCATAGGATTACTAATAAAGATAAACTGAAAAGAATGCAAAGATTTAATGAGAATAAAAGTACTTAGAATAAGTATTAACTTTCAAAAAGTACAATAAATGTTATTGTTTTTATACAAACAGGCAGAATTGAAGTCTCAAAGGGTCTATATGAGATAGGGGTACAGCTCAGTGGCACAGCAAGTGTTCAGCATGTACAAGTCCAAGGTTCAATCCTCAGCACCAAAAAATAAAAATAAAAAAAGGGCCCTGTGTGTCACATTAGGTGTGTGGAGTTATCTCAAAGAGTAGGGTGCAACTGAAGGATTTTTTAAGCAGTGAACTAACATGGTCAGATTTGTCCTTTTGAAGGCTCATCCTGGGGTGAAATGAAATCTGAGAGTAAAAACTGCACCTATTTATATTAATAACAATTAAAAGATAAAATTTATAAATCAATACCATTTATAATAGCTTTTAAAAAATCAAATACCTATAAAAGAAACAAAAAATGTTCAAGACCCTACATTAAAAACTATAAAACAGGGGCTGGGGTTGTGGCTCCATGGTAGAGCACTTGCCTAGCACGTGTGGGGTACTGGGATCAATCCCCAGCACCACATAAAAAAAACTAAATAAACAAAATAAAGGTATTTTAAAAAAAAACTACAAAACACTCCTGAAAGAAATGAAAGAAGATATGTAAGAAGAGAGATCCAATTTAATGGACTAGAAGATTCAATATTGTTAATTTCAGCTCTCTACAAATTAATCTAGAAATGCAATGCAATTGTACTCAAAAGTACAAATTTGCAAGCTGATTCTAAGATTCACATGATGCTGCAAAGGATTCAGAATAGTCCAAAGAATCTGGTGAACAACAAAAGTGAAGGACTTATACTATTAAATAACAAGACCTATTTTAAAGATAATAATAATTAACATAATGTGGTACTGATGCAATGGAAAAAACAAAGTCCAGAGACAGACAAGACATTCACACACACAAACTCCTGATTCATAAGAAAGATGCCATGAAAAAAATGGAGAAAGGATGAGCTTTTCAAAAAATGGTGCTGAGTCAATTGGACAATCACATAGGAAACCAAAAAAGGACTTAATCATACATAAAAATTTTCATAAAATGGATCACATCACAGAAATTTAAAATGTAAAAATTTACATGTTTTCCCAGAAGAAAACAAGGAAAAGTATATCCATGTCCTTAGGTTAAGCAAATTTCTTGAATTTCTTAGAATATATAAAAAAGCAAAAAAAGAAAATGGTTGATAAATTAGACTTATTAAAACATCTGTCAATCAAAAGACACCATTAAATAAATAAAATGGGGTGATGAAGATGGGCAAAGATTTTTATATATTTCCAGTTATATAACAGATGTCTTCCAATTAGTATGAAAAGGGCAATCCAATTAAAAGCAAGCAAAGACTTGAACAAGGTCTTCACAAAAGAAGATATCTGCTCCAAGTGTGGTGGAGACTGAGGCAAAAGGATCACGAGTTCAAAGCCAGCCTCAGCAACTCAGTGTGGCCCTAAGCAACTCAGTGAGACCTTGTCTCAAAATATCAAAAGAGCTGGGGATATGACTCAGTGTTTAAACACCTCTAGGTTCAATCCCTAGTACCAGGGGAAAAACAACAACAACAAAAAAGATATCTAACATGGCCAAGAAGCTTATGACAAAGTACTCAACATCCTTAGTCATCAGGGAAATGCAGATTAAAACTAAGGTAAGCCATTAATACATCCCATTAATAGCAGACGTGGCTAAAAATAGAAGGACTAACAATATGAAGTGCTGCATATAAACCAAGTGAAACTGCCATGTACAGCTGATGGGATGTAAACTGCCACACCAGTCTGCAAAACTGTCAGCATCTACTAAAGCTAAACATATTCATAAATTCCAAATAAATAATTTCAATCCTGGATATATACCTAACAGGAAGGAACACTCTGTTATCAAACATGTATAAGAACATTCATAGTAATTTTTTTCATAATAGTCAAAAACAGGAGCAAACCTAAATGCCTGTGAAAAAACAAGGGATGAATAAATTGTAGTTATCTAACATATAAGTATAAAGGAGTTATATAACAGATGTCTTCATGTATAAAGGAGTACTTCATGTATAAAGGAGTATTACATAGTAATGAAAAGGAATGCAGTAATGAAGTAATGAGCAAGAATGCAGTTAAATTCTACAGACATAATGTTGACCAAAAGAAGTCAGACATTTGAGTACAGATTTATATGAAGATTTTTATATGTTAGATTCATATGAAGTTCAAGAATGGGCAAAATTTCCACAGTGACAGAATTCACAGCAGTGATTATTTTTGAATAGGTATTGACTGAATTAGGCATGAAGAGTTTTATGATGTATTAGAGATAACCTAGACCTTGATCTGGGTAGTGATTACATGGATATACAACTATAAAAATTCATCAAGTGGTATCCTTAAAATCTGTGTACTTTACTAATGTAAGTAAATAAAACAAAAATTTTAAAAGTATCTAATGGCAGAATGTGCACTAAAGAAGTTGGCAACCTAGAAACACCAATTGATGCAGACCTCAAAAAGGCTACAACAAAATCCTGCTGTCACTAGCCAAAGACCAGAAAAATGGCAGCCAATGAGACAGAAAACTTTGGGGAAATAACCACTAAATGCCACAGAAAACCCTGTAGTCCCATCCTCACCCATATCCACAAAGGACAAACTGGAAGCCTAGATTTCCAGGCTATCATAAGGTATTTTATCTACCCTCCTCCTACAAAGATGGTACTATAGAAAATGGAGCAGACTTTCAGTCATCCCCACCAGGCAGTTAAGAAGACACCCAACAAGTGATTTCAGTGAAGACTCTGGAGCACTCAGACTTCTACTCTCAGCTGGCAGCAATGGGGCCCCCTCCCCATCTCCACTGGGATGGTGTCAAGGAGGCCTGGTGAGACTGAGAACTTTCATTACCTCCACAAACACTCCCCTCCAACCCATTCCTCCCCCTCTCAGTTGAGGCATGGTAGGAACGGTAAGAATGTTTTATCCTACCCAGCAAAGGAAGTGGAGGCCCACAGGGAGCCAGAGCTCCCACCCCTACCTATACTAACTGGAAGTCCCCCACCTTGGATATCAGTGGAAGCTGAGTAGAGAACTTGGTTGGACATAAAACCCCAACCTGGCAATGACAAGACACAGCACATCTTTTTCCTTCCAAAGCTCAGAGGAAGCTAACTAAAAGATAATAAGAAAAACAGCCTCGAAGTTCAGTGAGAACTTTGAGTTGTCAATCTAATTCTGTGCCCAAACAACCTACTGATCAAGGTTGAAAAAGTAGACATTTTTCAGACATGCTCAAGAACTCAGTTTACTTTTCAGGCCAAGTCCTTCTGCCAAGTCCACTGTTGTGGCTATCTCTTGTGAAAACCTGAAATAAGTACTCCAACAAACTGCACAGACTAGTACAGGAAAGTGGGAGGGAATCATCAGGGGAGGGAAAAAAGAGAGCCTCAATAAAACCAGAAGTATGATTTCAAGTTTGGAAATAAATTAAGGTTATAATAAAAGCAAATAACACATGGAAGGAAAAAAAAAAAAAGGTTTAGAGCCAGGCAGGGTATTCACACACCTGGAATTCCAGCTACTCAGGAGGCTGAAGCAGGAGAAGCCTAAGTTCAAGTCCAACATAGGCAACTTAAAGAGACTCTGTCTCAAAATAAAATTTAAAAAAGACTGAGGACCTAACTCAGTGGTAGAACATTTGCCTAGTGCAAGGGCCTGGGTTTAATCCCTAATACCAAATTTTTTTTAAAAAATTTAAAAATTGAAACTCAGGAAGACAAAGAGAAAGAATACTATTTTTTTTCATGACTGTGAATTGAACCCAGGACACTCTACCACTAAGCTACACCCTTAGCCCTTTTTTCAAAAAAATTTTTTTTGGCGGGGGGGGCCTGGGGATTGAAATCAGGGTCACTTGACCACTAAGCCACATCCCAGCCCTATTTTGTATTTTATTTAGACACAGTGTCTCACTGAATTGCTTAGCGCCTTGCCATTGCAGAGGCTGGCTTTGAACTCACGATCTTCCTATCTCAGCCTCCCAAGCCACTGGGATTACAGGTGTGCACCATCACACCTGGCCTTTTTTATTTTTTTTATTTGGAGACAGGATCTCACTAAATTTCCCAGGCTAGCCTTGAATTTGAAATCCTCCTGCCCAAGCCTCTCAAGTACCTGGGATCACAAGTGTACACTACCAAGCCTAGCTAAGATATGGCCAAGTCTAAGCACCACGTGAAATATAACCAATTCCAAGACGGCATCAATAAGCCTTGATCATAAAGATATATTTTAAGGAGGCAGAATGTAAGTTTCTAAGGACCAAGCCCAGATGCCAAAGATGCCCAGGCTCCCATAATGATGGCAAAGCAGGTTTATAGCTACCAACATAAGGAAAGGAATACTTATATGGTTCCTAGGCTGCTCTCTATACAGGGCTGGTGTCCTCCTTTGCCATTTTGGAAAATACATGAAAAGGAAAAAAATCTTTTTTTCAATCCAAATATGAAAGAAAGCATAATTTTAAATTCTGGGTAGATGGTAAGAAAAAAGTTCATTCTCCTTTAAATGGGAAGAAATTGTTATTTTATCACCCTAATTAAATACTTATATTTAATTATTCATAATGACATTCAACTTGTAGAGTCAATCTAACGATAAATGACTGGAGACTTGTTTCTGATCATTGATCAAAATTAAAATGACCTCATTTAAAAAAAAAAACGTATAGATGGGTGCTACTGCAACTCAAGAGGCTAAGGCAAGAGAATTCCAAGTTCAAGGCCAGCCTCAGCAACTTAGTGAGACCGTCTCAAAATAAAAAATAAAAAAGACTGGGAATGTAGCTCAGTGGTAAAGCACCCCTGGGTTCAATCCCCAGTACCAAAAAAATAGATAGGTATAGCTTTTACTATAAAGAAGATAGAATAGTGAGCTAGGGTAATATCTCCCCTTTACAAAGCACAGAGTTGAGAGACACTGTTGAAAGTTAATGAAACAATAAAAAAGTTTAAATATAAATTAGAGGGCTGGGATTGTGGCTCAGTGGTAGAGTGCTTGCCTCACATGTGGGAGGCACTGGGTTCGATCCTCAGCACCACATATAAATAAATGAATAAATAAAGGTCAATCAACAACTAAAAAAATTTAAAATATATATATATATAAATTAGAGAAAAACCATTAAAAGAATTAAAGTAATATAAACATATATAAAATCCTAGACAAGGACTAAAGATGTAGTTGAGTGGTAGAGCACTTGCCTAGTATATGCAAAGACTTGAATTCTGCCAAAAAAAACAAAACAAAACACTGGACAAAGAGAAGAGAAATACTAAAAACGTACTCATTTTTCAGTTCAAGGATTCAATGGATATTATCTAAAATTAACACAAATTTATCTAGGATTATGAATGAACCACCAAAAGAACTAAAACTAGCACCAGTTAACGGAGTGTATCTCCAAAATGGAGGAATTCAGAAAGAGCTGAGTAGAAGGCTGTTGCTCTTCATCACAGGCTCTTAAGAGCTATTTGATTTGTTAATGTGTTTATAACTTTAATTAAAATAATTTTTAAAGTTTGCCAAACTCTTTTGATGAAACTATAAGGCAACAAGCATTCTCATGTATGGGAATATGAACTGGCATAATCTCTACCAAATGGAATTTGATGATATCTAGCAAAATTACATATAAACTTACCCTTTTATCCCAACAATCCCAATTCTAGAAATCTATCTCAATGGTATAATGGTAAAATACAAAAAAAAAAAAACACATACACAAGACTATTCATTACCACATCATTTGTAATAAGAGACTAGAAGCAACCTAAATGTCCATCAATAGGAGACTGGTTGAAAAAATCATAATCCATCTATCCAAAAGAGTACTATGCTGTCCTACAAAGAAATAACAATGATCTCTATATATTACAGGATTGATTTAAAAAATGAGTAAAATCAAGGGGGAAAAAATACACATAGAATACTACCACTTATCTGAGGGCCTAAAGAGGTATGACTATACCTATATATTTACCTTTTGTTTTGTTTTCAGTGGAAGAACAAATGAAAATCTAAAAACAAACTAGTTACCTATGGAGGAGGGAAAGGATAGGGTATAGGCTGGGACAGAAGTTAGACTTAATGAATATGCTATAGATTTGGTTTTGAAATAATACAAATATTTTATGTAGTTATAAAATGAATCTAATTACTTTGAAAAAGGGATCCCAAAACAATATACGTGTGTATATATATATATGTATGTATAAACCTATTACTATTATGTGTGTGTGTGTGTATAAACCTATTACTGAGTTGGTGACAGCCACAGAGAAACTATTTCTAGCAGTTTTATTTATTTATTTATTTA
>CM053399.1:174799293-174827541 GCA_028644305.1 Xerus rutilus
TTGGTACCGGGGATTGAACTCAGGGGCACTCGACCACTGAGCCACATCCTCAGCCCTATTTTGTGTTTTATGTAGAGACAGGGTCTCACTGAGTTGCTTAGTGCCTCGCTATTGCTGAGGCTGGCTTTGAACTCGCGATTCTCCTGTCTCAGCCTCCCTAAGTGCTGGGATTACAAGCGTGAGCCACCGCGCCCGGCTCTTTTATTTATTTTTTAATTTGTATTTATTTACTTATTTTGTGATACTGGGGATTTAACTCAAGAGCACTCTACCACTGAGGTACACAGTCCTTTTTTTTTTTTTTATTTTTGAGACACAGTCTCACTAAGCTGCTAAGGTTGGCCTTAAACTTGAGATCCTCCTGCTTCAGCTTCCCCCAAGCTGCTGGGATTATAGACATGCATCACCACACCTGGCTTTTCTAGTTGTTTTAAAACAGTAATTTGACTATACATCCCTAGTGATAAAAAAAAAAGAACTACCAAACTAAAATAAATAAGCAATTATTTTCATTAACCATGATGTTGGTGGCAATGTTGGTATTGCTGTTGAATTGCCTAGACATTATGAAATAAAGCAAAAATGTTGGTGTTGTTGAAAAATCAAAACTGTTAGTATGGATGTAAGACGTTCAGATATAAGGGTGATGAGGTTAAATAAAACTGCTACAGTCTGAAATTGGAACTATCAATAGGAATATGGGATATAGTTTACCTTTAAACACACAAACACACACACACACCATCACTAACACATACCCCATCACTAATATCATTTCCCACCAAAAAGGAACAAGACTCCTAAGAAACAGTGAAATATTAAGTCTTTGGAAAACGAAATATATAAGATGATCCTCAAACAGCTTGTCATACCAAAAGGCAAAGGAGCTATTAGGAACTACTAGAATTCAGGCTGGGGCTGCAGCTCAGTAGTAGAGCACTTGCCTACCATGGGTCAAAGCCCTGAGTTCGATCCCCAGCACCAAAAAAACTAACAAATAAGAAACTACTGGAATCCTGTCAAAAGGACCTCAGAAGTTCACTTCAAAAACTTCTCACTAAACAAGGAGAACAAATTAATCATCGATAAAAATCAAAAAACAGCATACAGAATTAAATATATGCTTTTAAAGTGAACTTTCCTCCAGAAAAAGATCAGTCACCTTTGAAAATTACTAGAAAACTATTTGAAAACTAATAAAGGAAATCAAGCATTTTCTCTGCCTTTACTAGATAAACTGTACCTCAGGGTAATCAAATGTTTGATGTGCAAAAGTTTCCCTTTATACAAGTATTTCAGCTAATATGAAGAGATAATAGAGGGCTGGGATTGTAGCTCAGCGGTAGAGCGCTTGCCTAGCATGCGTGAGGCCCTGGGTTCGATCCTCAGCACCACATACAAAGCAATAAAATAAAGACATTGTGTCCATCTACAACTAAAAAAATATTAAAAAAAAAAGAGATAATAGAAACAAAATATTACCATTATCCCTAATAAATAGATCCAAAAAAGAGAGAACCATACATAATGTGCCTTCTGACAGAAGTACTTATTACCAGTTTTCAGTATTTTTGCCAAGAAAATGAACTTAAATCTGATCAAGTCACTTAATCTAATTACCAATTATAGGAACTAAAAGGGATAGGACCATAAATAAACCATGAGGATGCAATGGAAATTATATATGACCATTAATCCATTTCTTTAGAAAACAAATTGCAGGGCTGGGCTTGTGGCTCAGTGGTAGAGTGCTTGCCTAGCACATGTGAGGCACTGGGTTCTATTCTTAGCACCTGGTGGAAAATTAAATATATTGTGTCCATCTACAAGTAAAAATTTTTTTAAAAAGAAACAAATTGCAAGGAGGAAAAAAGAGATTCATGATATGCATATCAACCAACTGCAATGTATGACCTAATTGATTCAAACAAATCTTATTTTTTAAAAAATCATAAAACTAAAAACTTTAGCTGGGCGCGGTGGCGCAAGCCTGTAATCCCAGCATTTAGGGAGGCTGAGACAGGAGAATCGCGAGTTCAAAGCCAGTCTCAGCAATGGCAAGGCGCTAAGCAACTCAGTGAGACCCTGTCTCTACATAAAACACAAAATAGGGCTGGGGATGTGGCTCAGTGGTCGAGTGCCCCTGAGTTCAATCTCCAGTACCAAAAAAAAAAAAACTAAAAAACTTTAAACACTGATTAGACGTTTGATAATATTAAGGAATGTTTGTTAATTTCTTAGGTATGATGTTATTGTGTTTTCTTTAAAGGAATATTTTTGTAGGGCTGGGGATATAGCTCAGTTAGTAGAATGCTTGCCTTGCATGTACGAGGCCCTGGGTTCAATCCCCAGCACCACAAAAAAATAAATAAAAGAGGCAGGAATTTTTTTTAGAGATAGAAATGGAAATACTTAAGAATGAGATATGCCATCTGGGATTTGCTTCAAAATAATCCAGGACTGGAGAGTAGAGGAGGAGGTTATAATCAGTTACCTATAAATGAAACTAGGTAAGCCATAAATTAAGAAGTATTGAAACTGGGTGACAGGTATTTGGGGACTCATTATCCTATTTTTATGTTTAAATATTTCCAAAACAAAATAGTTTAAAAATTATAATTCCAAGTATTACAGAGAAAGAAATTTTAAAATTATGTTAAAAAGGCTAAAGTAAGGGACTAGGGTTGTAACTCAGTGGTGGAGTGCTTGCCTAGCACTGGGTTCAATTCTCAGCACCACATATAAATAAATAAAAATAAAGGTCCATCAATAACTAAAAAAAATTTTAAAAAGGCCAAATAGTGATACCAACTAAACAGATAAATATATTATTGTAAATCTTTTATAAAACTGAATAAAATTTTCTTATATGAATAAAGTTTTCTAATATATATGAGAAAGCATGAAATGTTTTTAAATGTTATAATTCTACTTATTTACATACTCTCCCTTTTAGTAGACTATGATTTTCTTTCGCCCCAACCAACAAGAGAAATAGTGTTTTTCACATATCAGGATCTCAATCCTTCAAATAAAGTCAGTAAAATATACTGTACATCATCCTAACATTCTCACTAAAAGGAAGGAGTTTATGTTTTTTTTTTAAAAAAAAAAAAGAAAGAAAAAAACTACAACACTATAAAAAGTAACAATATTGGTGCGAGGTGTGGTGGTGCATAACTGAAATCCCAACATCTGGGAGGTTCAGGCAGGAGGATCATCAGTTCAAGGATAGCCTCAACAATTTACTGAGACTCTGTCTCAAAATAACAAGTAGAGTGCTGGGATGCAGCTCAGTGGTAGAGCACCCCTGGATTCAATCACTAGTAAACACACGTAAACACACACACACACACACACACACACACACACAAAACCAAACTGCTTTCTTTTGACTTTTTTCCCAAAAAACTTCAGGTTTTAAGAAAACTGCATGCTTCATCCTTTACAACCAATATTCTGATAGCTACCAGTCACAACTCTGTTGAGAACTAGACAGAAGATCTCTTCTAATCCTCACAACTACCTTATAAGTAAATTTATTTGCTTTCTTTTATAAATTAAAAAAAAATGAGGCTCAAATTGAGAACTCAAAGGGAAATTACATGTAGTTCTAAAGACTCAAAACTTCCAAACCCCAGGGCTGGGGTTGTAGCTGAGTGGTAGAGCGCTTGTCTAGCACATGTGAGGTACTGGGTTCGATCCTCAGAACCACATAAAAACAAATAAAGGAATTCTGTCCATCTACAACTACAAATACAATACAATTAAAATAAAAAAAACACTTCCAAAACCCACATCCCCCATCCTAGCGCCTCTCAAGCTCTGAAGTACAAGAACTGCCTGCTTGGAATCAACAGCATCTTCTCCAGACTCATTTCCTTCCTTCCATTTATTCATACAGCCTGGGCAAGATCAATGCAACATCCCTGAAACCTTTCCTGTGGCTAAAGGGAGTTCAAAAGTTGTTTTGTCTCACTCACTCTCTTTTAAATCTATCATGAACAGATTTCCCCTCAGCAACCTGATCCAGCCCACCTTAGTCTTCCTTATCTAACAAAACACTCATTCACTATGGAGCCCTTAAAGATTTCTTCCTTTCTTATTGCATATCAAAATGCCTTCTTCCAATTTTAACACATTGCACAACCAATCCTCCTCATTTCACACATACCCCATTCATAACATAACTTTGCTAAGTTTGGGAGGTCATCTTTGATCCTTCTTTTGCCTGTAATATGTAATCAAGTTTTGTCAATTCTATCTAAAATCTCTCTTGAATTCATCCCTTTTTTTTTTCCTACTGCTAATACCTTACTTTGAGCCTTGATCTTCCACAGTATACATCTGATATGTATCATATAAAAACAATGCCTTACTATACTAATACAGACATTAGAAAATATAAAAACAAACTTTCTTTTTTTTTTTTTTTTTTGTGGTGCTGGAGATTGAATCAGGGCTTCACACACAAAGCACTCTACCCCTGACCTACATCCCCAGTCCCCAAAAGCAAAATTTTAAAGGTTGATATAAAAATAAATGTAAGCTCAAATATATATTTCTCATGCTCTAATGAAATACTTTGCACAAGCCAGGGACATCACTGATCCAAACTTCTACTACCCAGGTAATCTACCTAAAAACCCAAATCTGACTGTATTACTTCCCAAACTCAACTATTCAACAGCATCATGTCCCAATGGCACAATCCCATAATCTGTATCCACATATACTATATTTCAGCTATACCTTTTATCTACCTATGACTTTTGCAGGGTTCTTTTTTAAATTTTTTATCTTTATTTTATTTATTTTTATGTGGTGCTGAGGACTGAACCCAGTGCCTCACACATGCCAGCGCATGCGAGGCAAGCGCTCTACCACTGAGCCACAACCCCAGTCCCCCTGCAGGGTTCCCTCTTCCTGGAATTTCCTTGCTCTTGAGAGCTGCTGATTTGTATTTAACAGAATCTCTAAAAGCAAAGCACATTCTAAATGCCATAACCAGGGCTGAGGTTGTGGCTCAGTGGGAGAGTGCTTGCCTAGTGCCTGAGGCACTGGGTTCGATCCTCAGTACCACAAAAAATAAAGGTTAAAAAAAAAGAATGCTTTAGGGCTGGGGCTGTAGCTCCATGGTAGAGCGCTTGCCTCACATGCGTGAAGCACTGGGTTCGAGCCTCAGCACCACATAAAAATAAACAAAGATACTGTGTCCATTTACACCTAAGAAAATATTTTTAAAAAAGAATGCTTTAAAAAAAATTTTTTAAACGCCATAACTAACTTACAAATGAACTCTTGGAATATCACCCGTCTTTTCAATAGGAACATAAATGTTTTGAACATACTTTTTGTTACTTCCTTCATCTAGTTCCTTCTCAAATTTTAAATAACAGTCGTGTGACACTTAACAATGGAGATATGTTCTGAGAAATGTGCCATTAAGGCAATTTTATTGTGTAAATATCACAGAGTTTACGTACACAAACTAAAACTAACACACCACTATGCAATACAAGCTTATGGGACCAAATTGTGTATCAGTTCACCTTTGACTAAAATGTCATTGTGGTACTTGGAAAGAGTAAGTCCAATACTTTTAATGGAGTCCAATAAAAACAGAGAAGGCCAACTTTGCTTTGTTTTCTTTTGTTTAGTTTTCTTCCTTATCTCCCCAGGTCCCATAAAGTCCTTAAAGGCAAAAAGATGTTCCAAACTCAAAGATTAGTCCTCCCCAGGGCCAGGAAAAAGGCTCAATCTTTCCAACTGCAACCAGCATTCCAAAACTCAGGAGCTTACACAGAGTTTTAACAGGCTGACTGCAAACATATTTTCCTAGAACAATACTCCAGATTTTACCTTCCCTGTTTCAACCTTCCTATCTACCTTACAACCCTTTCCAAGTTGATTCAATGCCTAACAGCAGAATGATGGAGTAGTACCAATACATTTCCACAAAAGTCAGAAAAATTCAAGTGGCTGACTCTGGGCACTAATATTGGAAATATTACTAGCACTAATATTCCTAGTCTCAAAGGAAACTTTTATTCCTCCAACCCAAGTCTTTCTGCAGACTCCTGTGGGGTTTGGAATGCTGGGAAGAGAGGAAGTCGCAGCAAAGGGAGAAGGATTGAAGAGGAAATCACATTTCTACTCCTAGTCTCATCACAAAGCAGGTATTGGTCTTCTGTCCTATGGGGCAGGCTACAATAATTCTGCCCTCATGTTGGTAATGGAAGCCATCCAAAGAACACTGGAGCAGTGTTAAGAAGTCAAGGCTGAGCCGGGCGCCGTGGCACATGCCTGTAATCCCAGCACTTTGGGAGGCTGAGACAGGAGAACCGCGAGTTCAAAGCCAGCCTCAGCAAGGGCGGGGCACTAAGCAACTCAGTGAGACTCTGTCTCTATATAAAACACAAAATAGGGGTGGGAATGTGGCTCAGTCGTTGAGTACCCCTGAGTTTAATCCTCCGTACCAAAAAAGAGAAAAAAGAAGTCAAGGCTGGGCTGGGTGGGGCATGGTGGTGCATGCCTATAATCTCAACAGCTCAGGAGGCTGAAGCAGGAGGACCACAAGTTCAAAAACATGCCTCAGCAACTTAGCAAGACCTTGTCTTAAAATAAAAAAGGGCTAGGGATGTGGCTCAGTGGTAGAGCACCCCTGGGTCCAATCCTCAGTACTAAAAAAAAAAAAATTAAAACTCAAGGTTGCTTCTCTGTACTTGAAAATGGGTTTGTTTCCATTTTCAAGCCATATGACTTCTACTATTCTTCCTCTGGGACTCCCTCCTCCCTTCTCCAAGTCTCTCTTTTCCTTCAGTTTGAGTTCCAACTTCTTCTGATAAGCCTGACT
Source organism: Xerus rutilus (assembly GCA_028644305.1). NCBI lineage: Eukaryota > Metazoa > Chordata > Mammalia > Rodentia > Sciuridae > Xerus > Xerus rutilus. The sequence continues at coordinate 174,806,150 of CM053399.1, forward strand.
AACTCCGTCTACTGTGATTTTATGTTTTCTACACTATTTATTCAAGCCAAAGTAAGGTCACAATGAAATACCACTTTAGAGCGGTGCAGCTGCTTTGGAAAACAATTTTAACAGTTCCTCAAAATCCTAAACAGTGTTACCATATGATCCTGCAATTCCACTCTTGGGTATATAAGAGACATGAAAGTATGTGTCCACACAAAATTTTCAGAGCAACATCATTCATAACGGTGAAAAAGAGGAAACAACTCAAACACCTACAATTCATAAATGGAGGAGTAAAAAAAGTGGTATATCCATACAATGGACTATTAATCAGCAATGAAAAGTAATGAAACATTCATACATGCTACAATATAGATAAGCCTTGAAACAATTATGCTAAGTGAAACAGCTAGTCACACAAAGGGTTATATATGATTCCATTTTTATGAAATGCCCAGAACAGGCAAATCGACAGCAACTGAAACTATTAGTAGTTGACTAGGGTTGGGAGGGCTTGGGGATGTGGGGAGGGCTTGGGATACCTGCAAACAGGTATGGGAGGTTTCTTTCTGGAATGATGAAAATGCTCTAGAATTGATGATGGTGGTCAATCACATTTCCATGAATATACTAAAAACCATTTACTTTAAAAAAGTAAAACTTTTAGTATGTGAATCACATCTTTTTTTTTTTTTTTTTTTGGTACCAGGGATTGAACTCAGGGGCACTCGACCACTGAGCCATATCCCCAGTCCGATTTTGTGTTTTATGTAGAGACAGGGTCTCACTGAGTTGCTTAGCGCCTCGCCGTTGCTGACGCTGGCTTTGAACTCGCGATTCTCCTGTGTCAGCCTCCCTAAGTGCTGGGATTACAAGCGTGAGCCACTGCGCCCGGCTGTGAACCACATCTTAGTAAGATAGTTTTCATATTACAATGACCAATAAGGCACTGTTCTCTCCCTGACCTCATCTCAAGTCTGTTTGCCATCATTTACTACTCAAACCCACTGGCTTACTGTCAGTTCCTGAAACATGTCCAGGCTTCTCTCGTCTCTCGGCCTTTATGTGTGCACTACCCTCTGCCTCAAATATAAAGTCTTGTCCAATCTTTTTTTTTAATATTTTATTTTTTAGTTGTAGGTGGACAGAATATCTTTATTTTTATGTGGTGCTGAGGATTGAACTCAGTGCCTCACGCGTGCCAGGCGAGCACGCTACCACTGCGCCATAACCCCAGCCCCTTGTCCAATCTCTTGACATGACTAATACCTCTTCATCCTTTAAGTTTCAATTCAAATGCCAAATCCAGTGAAGCCATCCCTCACCACTCTTTCTAAAATAGGACAGCCACTCCCATTATTTCTCTTAGCATCTTTTTTCATTTGTGGCTTTATGTGAAGGTATTTGGTTTATTTGTCAGGTCTACCACACTGCAAGCACCATGAGAAAGAACCCATCAGTGTTGCTCACCATTACAATCCTCATCTAGGACTGGGGATATAGCTCAGTTGGTAGAGTGCTTGCCTTGAATGCACAAGGATCTGGATTCTAACCCCCAGCACCACTTTAAAAAAAAAAAAAAAAACAATCTCCATCTAACATAATTCATGGCATTTAAGTGCCTAATAAAAGGTAACATTCTTGGGGACTGGGGTTTGGCTCAGTGGTGGAGTGCACTGGGTTTGATTCTCCATCTTCAGCTTAGGAATCCTTCCCTTCTTAACCGTACTCCTATGGGTATGTGGTCTCTCCTTCCCTTCATCACCTGTTCATCCTGGCCACAATGCTGCCATAGCAATAATCTTCTTATACTTGGGTTTTTTAGTAGGGAGGAAGTCTGGAGGAGATGTTTCTGTTTTGTATTTATGTTTCTACTACCTTAGAAAACTTTAAAGCAAAGAAAGTCTTTTCATTTTTGCAACACTGCTAGGCACAGTAATACCACTAATTATGGTAATAATGGCTAATATTTATTAAGTGTTTAATATGTGTTGACACTCTTCTTCTATAGAAGAGGAGTGAATGAATAAATGGATAAATTTCTTGGACACTATCCTCAAAAAGATCACAGTCTGACAGGGACAGAAGACAGGCAGGTATACAGGATAATGCAGAATAAACACCACAAGGCCGAATCAGTTGCCCTGTGTTGTCCCTAAGCCTTCAAATCTTAGAGTATGCATTTCTCTGAGACTATAAATGTCAGGTCTCTTCAAACTCACTTAGAAACTTCCTTCGATTACTTACAACCCACTTCCTGTACTTGCTGCCTGAAAGCAATTTCTAGGATGTCACCACAAGCAATATTAAACTGCCACAGTTTCCTGCTGTGTGTCTACATTATCAGTTAAATTGCTTCATATTAACCACATTCCAGTCCACCAAGATCACTCAAACACTAAATAAGATTTAAACATACCTGTCAAAGACTGTCAGTTGTCACTGTTCCTTTGATCCCTCTAGATAAATGTCTGCTCTGGCTTAAGGTTTAAGTTTAGGGTGCTACCTCCATACTGATGACCCTGTCTTTCCTTTTTCAGTTAGATGTTTGGTTTGAGATAATATTCCTTCGTTAAAGTAAATATAAACTACACACCCACTCTAGTAAAAGTAAGGAATGTTCTGACTAGACCAGGGCAATAGGGTTTAAAATTATGAAATATAAAAATTCTTTTTCAAATAGCAAATAGGGTTCAAATAGCAAATTGTTCTTTTAACTCCATGTACATTCAAATGAGAGAACTCAGAGTCTTAATAAGGATCTGCATTAAGAGCCAAGGCTGCTTTTCTGTACTTGAAAACAATGAGTTGGGCTATCTCCACTTTCATGCTGTATAACTTCTATTCTTGGGACTTTCTCCTCTCTTTCCTCCAAGTCTCCTCTTTCCTTCAGTTTAAGTCCCAATCTCTTCTAAGAAGCCTGTCTGTCAACTTTGTTTTCTATGCAATTCATTTGGTTATGCATTTCTTAAACACTTAAATGTATTTCATAAACTCTTCCTAAACAACCAGGTTCATCACTGAGTTTGACACAGGGAACTCAAATAAGAGTTTCTGTTCTCAAGCAGTTTTGTGTCTAGCTTAGATGAGAGACACACAAGGAACTAGATTTGGCACTATGACAGTGTTGAATACAAGAAGCTACAGAAAGGCAGATGAGGGGCATGAAGCCTAGGCCTGGGGTAGAGATACAGATGGGTAGTGGGACAATGGGGAACTGGCATCGAGGCAGGTTACCTAGGGATGACATCTAATCTTAAGTGTTATAGACTCCCATTCTCTCATTTGAAAAATGTGGTTAATAAACAGCAGCACTGGACAGTTGTGGGGATTTGATGAAATGGTTCATGTTAAGCTTCCCATGGTGTCTGACATACAGCTTGTGCTCAATCAGCTTTTGCTCAAGTCTGATCAAGCACTAAAACTTACCACGTGTACCTAGCAACTCACATGCTTTCACCACTGACTATACAGCAGACACTAGCTTCACAATTATACAAAGCATTGTTTGTAATCAATTTTCATTTAATAAGGGCAACAATGTTAAGTCCTACTCTGCACATTAACAGCCTAATTCCTTCACCACTGAAATTTTCTTCTCCATTACCTGAAACATTCCTTTCTCTGACATTTCTGGCATAAAATATACCATATGTTTAGTCTTTTGATAAGGTGTATAAAGGGGCTGGGATTGTGGCTCAGTGGTAGAGCGCTTGCCTTGCATGCGCAAGGCACTGGGTTCGATCCTCAGCACCACATAAAAATAAATCAATAAAGATATTGTGTTCACCTACAACTAAAAAATATTAAAAAAAAAAAAAAAGAAGGTGTATAAGAAAACTAACAGTTACCAAGTTGTTAATATGGGCCTGGCATTCAGGCTGACACTGCATTTATTGTTCATAATAATCCTGCCACCTAGACAAAGTTGATCCCCTTTTGCTCCCAGGGAAAGACAGGTTGTTAGGGGTAGTCTGTGCAAAGTTTCATAGTTAGCATGAAAAAGCTGCAATTTGAATTCAGATCTGGATCCACATTGTCCTTGTAATGCCACAGGGCATTAGAGATAAAAGAGAGAAAACACAGGCAGCCATTGTGTTCTACTGCTTGGGGGGCCTCAGAGTGTTGTACTATCCCCTTCCCACTGTCCTATACAAGGGAGCCTGCACACTGAGCTTCTCCCAACAGGTGAACACCAAGAGCTAAAGTCTGTTCTACCCCGCCAGGATGGAATGACATGTAGTAGTCAAAGCTCTATTTTTTCCAATTAGGGCAGCACCTAAGTAGATGGTTTCCTCACCATTTGTCCATCCTTATTCCTGCCTGCTGGTGGAAGTTGCATAATCAACAGTCACTATAAATCACAACTACTTTTCATAACTTCTCTTTTCATATTCTCTCCGTCTCACCACAAGTTAACGTACTTCCCAAGCCTGTTTTTACCACAGAGCAGTCTAGCTTTAAGATCAATAAGGCTATTCTTCATACTAATTTCATGCTTAATACAATTTCATGCCTTAGTAAATTCTCTTGCCCAAGTGTTCAGATATTACAGTGATGGGTTCCACAAAACACACAAAACATACTTGAAAAATATATATTTGTCAACATGCTACTGTTGAGAGCAAGAGAGACCTTACAGCTAGTCATCTGAACTTCTGCCTGTTGGATTTTAATGCTAGTTCTGACACTTGCTGCCTCATGTCAGGCAAGTTTCTGAACTTTTCTGTAACAAGAAAGGTAAGCATCCTCATGCATACTCTGAGACTCTGAGGTGGCTCTTGAAAAGTGTTTTAAGTGCTATTGAAATCCAAGTTTACAACTCTTACTTGGAAACAGGAACTAAACTTGGAGTGTCTTCTTAATCCTAGTACTTCACAAGCTACATTTTTTTACCTCCTCATCCTCTCAACCTCTTGTTTACAGCATCCTAACTTTTTTATTTCCACAAAAATAAACAAACAGCATGCTTATCTAATGATCCCATGTTATTATTAAAAAAAAAAAAAAAACTTTTCTAGTTTCATTTAGCAAATGTCTCAGAGCTGTTACAGCATATATTAAACATTTTGTAAACGAAAGCCTGACCACTCGGGACTACAAAGCTGGGCAAGGGTCACCCTGCATGGGCATCACCTGAACATGACATACAACGTTTGAATAATTATTAGATTTTGCCCTTGAGGCCCTTCCCTTCCAAATGTCCCTACTACAGTTCTCAAAATGCTAAATAAACACATTCCACAGACTTTCCTATAAGAGGGTTTAAAGTGTCCTGTGAAAGCTGTTTTACAGAAAAGCATATGCTGTCAACTTTGTTTTTAAATGCCCTTAAACAATTCTATTAGTCATAGAGTAGAAGTGAACATTTGTTAGTGATTAGAGATAAAGCATCTCATATTCTGACGCTGAGGAAGGGAGAGGTCAGAAGAGAATTTGGCTGGGAGGGGAGATAGAGTCCAAAGCAACACACCCAAATTGGACCACATAAAAGTTGCACTTTCCAAAGTCAACTTCTATGTCTAGAAGAAGGGCAACAATGTTTCAATGGGTTCTGAAGTTAGATGTATCAACAATTTCTCCAGAAAACTAAGCCCCCACTGGGGACTTCAGGTGAATGAATGAGCCAAGGAATGTCAGATTGGATTACAGAGCCTTTCCAACCATTATCAAGATCAGGTGCTCAGTTACAACACAGATGTAGGTATCTTTCTTCATAGCCTTTGGCCCCTGCTGTGTGGAGACTTTCAGAGATAAGAGGGTGAAATAGGAGGAGAGAGAACGGCCTCCCCCACCCCACGCCACCCAGACCTTCTTCAATCCACTAAGGGCCCCTCCCTTTAAGAAGCTCGCACGAATTCGGTGGGGGCAGCAGGCCTCAAGCAGCCAGGCTGCAACCTCTCCCGGACCTGCCAACTCTCGGGGGCGCCCCAAACACACCCATTTGGGGACTTGCTTCCAGAGATTTTCCGCTGGCCCTCCCAACACTTGTCTGACCATTTTCAGGGGCTCTCGGTAAACCCGCGGAGGGGGCCACTTCAACTGTAATCTCAGTCGTTCCGGTCCTCAGGTGAGGAGGGGACACCTGATCACTCGCGCCCCTCCACCCCGCGCGCACCCCGCCCCCGCGCCTCCGCGCATCGCCATGGCAACCGTCCCCCTCCCCGCGTGACGCCGGCACGAGGGGCGCCCCTCGGGTCCCGGCAACAAGTCCCCCGCGCGGCCCGCGGCCTGCAGCCCTTGCCCGGCCTCGCCGCCCCGCGCCCGGCCCGGCTCCGCCCGGCCACACTCACTTGATCCTGGAGCCCATGGTCCCCGGGCCTCCTCATGGGCCCGCGGGCCCCGCTCGGCGCTGCGCTGCCCGCCCGCCCGCGGCCGACCGGCCTCCCTCTGGCGCTCTCCCCGCCCCTTCCTCCCTTCCCTCAGGCTGAGGCCCGCCCGCTTGAGGCTCGCTCCCTCGCCGCCGCCGCCGCCTCCCGGGGTTAATGTACTCGCGCCAGCCAGGCGAACGCCATGGTCCCCGGCGCGCGTGCCCGGCGCGCGCCGCCCCCTCCGCCTCTCACACCACCGCCCCCTCCCGCCCGCGCCGCCGCCGCCGCCCGCGGGGACTGCTGGGAAGTGTAGTCCGCTCTCGGGGGGCGGGGCCGCGGGGCAGGAACCGCGCATCCGTCCGCGCGTCTCCCGGGCCTCGTGCCCGCGCACACTCCGCGTTCCCTTGGACCTCGGCCGCTCTGCCCTTCCCCAGAAGCATCTACCTGCAGACCCTCCCTGTGAGACTCTGATCCTATCGTGGGGACTCCAAGGCCACCCAAAAAACCTTCATCCATGCCTCCCCTGTGGAGTTCTTCCAACAAGTAGCTTTGACGTAGAGATAATGTCACCCACCCAGGTCTCAATGAAAACAAAAGTTTTCCCTTTGAAACTCCCATATCTTCCAGTAAATTCCTTCCAGACCCTCTTCTCCCTCACACCATCCACTTCTCCCAAATGATCCTAGAGGAGGGCCTCTTCCTCTTTTCCTAGACCTTTAAGGAGAACTCCACATACCCACAGGAATCCCGCCTGCGGACATCACAGGACCCATAAGGTGGCCCAGCTCTGCCCTGTCCTCGAGGACTTCTGCTTCTTTTATCAGCCATTGTGAGGGCTTCAATACAAAAACCTCATGTGACCCCAACAGCCCCTGACAGATTCACTCAAGGCAAATAGAAGTGTTTAAGAGCCAGATCAGCAACCTACTACTACCCCCTGCGTCCCCTTTGAGCTCACTTGGTGAACACCCAATTTCATCCCATCTAGGCCTAGAAGGATCACAAAGGAAGCAATGAGAACAACTACCGTTAGACAACTACCTTCAGCTACCATTTGTGATGGGGGACGGTGAATGCATTCTTGAAACCAGGCACAGTATTTCCTGGGCCTGGTACGTGCCAATCCTCACAATGTTCCTGAGAGTTTGTCCTCTTGACAAAGGTGAAATAACTAGCAGTTGGTGAAGCCAAGATTAACATTCAGGCCAAAGAATTCCAGACACATGTGACAGACATAGTCATGCTTTAGGATGGCACCTTTGGCCACAAGTCAGAAGACACTATAAGCTCCTGGGGTCACTTTTTTATTAGGCTTCTCTTTTCTTCATCTTCCTTTTCTTTTCTTCCTTCCTTTCTTTTTCTTTTCCCTGAAATGACATTCATCCCTACTGCCATGTTACCTCAAAAGTTCATGGAGTGTCTCCTCGCCCTACTCCCAACCCATAGTCACTACAGAAATTTGTCCTAGGCCCCCTGACTGGAAAGAAAAGAAAACAAGAAGGTAAAGAATAGAAGAGACTTCTCCTTTTGGAGTTACCTTCTGGATATAGATAATTTTTGTCTTTCACCTATGCCTTGGGGTGTTGAAGGCAAAGAATGAACTTCTTTGAATTAAAAATAAAAAGTGAAAATGTCCAAAATGCCATTTTGAATTCAAAGTCTTTTGCACCCAAACATCAACACCAACTTATAAACACCCCCAGGAGCAAAGCTCTGCTAGACAGGCAGGGGCTCTATGGTGTTTATTCACCTTGTTTCCTATTAACCCACTCCAAGGAACAGTTGTTATCAAGATCTTCCCTGGAATGAGCAGCCAGTTCAAAAGCTCTGAGCAGGAGACTATAAATAAAACAAAGTTATTTGGTGGAGGGCAAAGAGCTGGCTGCTTTTCAAAGGAGGTTGTAGCCATCCTGGCCACAAAAATGTCTCAGTGCCTGCTGGGTGGTGTGTGTGTATGTGTGTGTGTGCATGTATGTGTCTGTCTGGGAGGAGGAGGCAGAAGGTGGGGGTTATGTGTCTGCCCAGGTGGCCTCTGAGATAACAGGGTGGTCTGGGGAGAGAGCACAGGCTGGGATTTAGTCTGGCTTCTAATGCTGGCTGCAGTACTGACTAGCAGAATGATTTTAAGCAAATGATTAGACAACTGTCTGCTTCCGTTTCCTCCTCTGTAAAATGCGTACAGAGGATGGTGAGAAGCTCACATCATAAGAGAGAGAGAATATAATAAAGGTGCTCAGAGTGCAGGCTGTGGAATCAGATTGCCTGTGTTCAAATTTCACCTCTATTGTTTACATTCTGTGTCAGGTAGAACTCAATTGAACTGTAAATGATAAAAGACTGAAATAAAGATGGCCAAAAAAATAAAACAAAAGTTCACTTCTCTTTCACATAAGGTGTGGAGATAAACATTCCAGAGCTGTAATGACAATTCCATAATTATCACAAACCCAGAATTCTCTTATTGCTTTTCTATCCTACAAATGCAGCTTCCCCTTCATGATCCAGGATGACTGCTTGAACTCCCATGCTCTAATCTGCAACGGGAGCAGCAGGAAGAAGAAGTGCATGTCCTACCCCGACCTCTGAGTTCGAAGTATACTTCCCAGAAGTTGCTCACACCGCTTCCATGTTCATCCCAGTGGTCAGAACTTAGTCATGCAACCATATTTCACTAGAAAACATGGCCTTTTTTTCTTTTTTTTTTGGTACTGGAGATTGAACTCAGGGGCCCTAGACCTCTGAGCCACATCCCCAGCCCTATTTTGTGTTTTATGTAGAGACAGGGTCTCACTGAGTTGCTTAGCACCTCGCCATTGCTGAGGGTGGCTTTGAACTCAAGATTCTCCTGTCTCAGCCTCCCAAAGTGCTGGGATTACAGCATGCACCACCGCACCCAACTTAGAAAACATGGCCTTTATTCCAGATAATCATGTGCGCAGCTGAAAGGAGAGGTGGCATTTCCAGGAAAGAAGGGAAGGACAGCTACTGCAAGATAACCAGCTGTCTCAGTCATGCTTGGCTCTGTGACCTAGGGCAAGACACTACATGTGTCTGGGCCTCAGTTTCCCCATAATCAAAGTAAGAGATTCAGGCCAGATTGTTTCTCTCCAAAGTCCTTTACAGTTCTAAAATCTCATAATTCAATGGCTCATCTTTTTTTTAAGTCCTTTAAACCTAGGTGAATTTGATGTCATTTAAATAAAATGAGGCCTCTCTGCCAAGTGCGTGGTATGATCAATTGTTGGAATTGAAGATTTCTTGTGAGAAGGGATTTAGGAATTTGGCCTTTCTTGATTGTTGTCAAAATAGGCCAAGCAGGGGGCTGGGATTGTGGCTCAGTGGTAGAGCACTTGCCTCGCATGCGTGAGGCGCTGGGTTCGATCCTCAGCACCACGTAAAAATGAATAAATAAATAAAATAAAGATATTGTGTCCATCTACAACTAAAATATATATATATTTAAAAAAATAGGCCAAGCAGATTAAGCAAGAAAAAAGTCCCACAGAGGATGTAACACCAGCTAATCTGACAGTTTGATGCTCCTCAGTTTCCAAGCTTGCCTTCCCATTTGGGTTTCCCGCTTAGGGTTAGGGGGCTGTGTTTAAGAGAGAGAACAGCACCCCCAGACATCTCTGATGCCCCCTAATTATACAGTATAAAGTGGCAGAACACATGGTCTGGGCCAGGATCAGTGACCTGTTGTTCCTAATCCACTAAATTGTCATCATATTCTTTTTTTTAAAGTTGAGGTGTAGTTCCTGTGCCATAAAATTCACCACTTTAACATGCGCATTTCAGTGGTTTTTAACTATAGTCACATTGCCACTGCCTAATTCCAAAATAGTTTGATCATGGCAAAAAGAAACTCCGCACTTATTCGCAGTGGCTCAACTAGAGACCTCGTATAAGTGAAATCATAAACATGTGACCTTTACATCTGACTTCTTTCACTTAGCATGTTTTCAAGGTCCATCTATGTTGTAGCAAGAATGAGTCCTTTATTCTTTTTTTGTTGCCAAATAATGTTCTTTTGGATGGCTAGATCATATTTTGTGGATCCACATATTGTTGATGGACATTTGGGTTGTTTTCTCTTTGGAGCTATTATGAGTAATTAATGCTGCTGTGAACATGTGTGTACAAATTTTTGTGTGGACATATGTTTTCAATTCTCTTGGGTGTTGTGGTTATATTCTGCAGAAAGAAGCCACAGCTCATTAATAGGAGCGCTGCTCCCCTTCCCCAAGAAAGGAGGGAGTTACGTAATTAAATAAGTTTAGGATATGCAGAATCCTAACAAATTAAATAGGTTTCTTAACTGTAGAACTTACCGCCTTTTTTTTTTCTTTTAATTTTCAGACAGGGTCTCACTAAGTTGTCCAGACTGGTCTCAAACAGCCATGCTTGACTCTGTGACCTCCTGCTTCAGCCTCCTGGGCATCCAGGATCATGGGCCTGTGTCACCAAGCCCGGCTAACTTATTGCCTTTCATGTTTAACAAAGTGCATTGTGGGTCTCCTACAAGGAGAACACAGATAGGATATACCAGGTGCTAGGGGACTGGGCTTGGCAGTCAGGCAGACCCAGGTTGAGTGAACTTAGAGAACATTAAAACTCTCTGAGCCTTAGTTTCTTCTTTAATAAGGAGATGCAAATACTCACCTCCTGAAAATAACAGGAGATAAAGAATGGAAACATCTTGCTATATATTTGGTATTCAGTAAATAGTTATTTGGTAAGTGGAAATATCATTCTACAAAATTATCCAATTGATAAAGACAACAAACATATCAGGCTTATCCATACCTAGATCCCAACATAGATTACAGAGCCTGGACGGCAGGCAGTGACCACTACATATCATTGAATCAATATAAATAAATAAATAATCATAAAACCTTTACTTTGAGGCACTTCTCCTAATAAGAATAAGCCATGAAAGAAGATTGGGAAAATGTTTTATAAATGGAAAATGTTTGCACTTAGTATATCAAGTTAGTGTGTTCATTTATCTTCTTCATATATATTTTTTTAAATTGTAGTAAAATACACAAAAAATGAAATTGACCACTTTAATCATTGTTATGTGTACATTTCAATGACATTTAGTACATTCACAATTGTTGTGCAACCATCACCACCATCCATTTCCAGAACTCTTTTCATCTTCCCAAACTGAAGCTCTGAACTCATTAAACAATATAATTTCCCCTCCTCCACTTTCTTTCCCTCCCCGCAGCCTTGGCAACATTTTTCTGCTTTATGTCTCTTGAGTTGGACCACTCTGATACAACCTCAAGTTAAGTATTTGTTCTTCTGTAACTGGCTTATTTCACTTAGCATAATATCTTGAAGGGTCATTCATTTGGAAGCATTACAAATGCCCTTCTTTTTAAAGATTAAAATATGTTTCATTGTATGCATTTATTACATTTTGTTTATCCACTCATCTGTGGTGGACACTTGGGTAGTTTCCACTTTCCAACTCTTGTGGACAATTCTGCTACGACATGAGTGTACTAGTATCTCTTTAGGATGTGATTTCAGTTCATTTGGTTATATACCCAGAAGTGAAATTGCAGGGTCATATGATAATTATATTTTTAATTTTTTGAGGAACTGCTACCCATGACAGCTGTACTATTTTATGTTCCCACCCACAGTGTACTGGAGTTCCAGTTTTCCCATATCCTCTCCAACATTTGTTATTTTCCTTTCTTTTCTTTTCTTGTATTATTTTTTTAAATATTTTTTTAGTTGTTGATGGATCTTTATTTTATTCATTTGTTATTTTTATGTGGTGCTAAGGATCGAACCCAGTGCCTCACACATGCTAGGCAAGCGCTCTACCACTGAGCCACAGCCTCAGCCCCATCTTTTTTTGTATTATTTTTGTTTTTGTCTCACATAAAATCCATCCTAATGGGTTTGAGGTGGTAATTTGCATTTCCCTAACGATTAGTGATGTTTAGCATCTTTTTGTGCGCTTATGGCCATGGAATTTTTTGTGATTGAGTTATAGCAGTTATTTATATATCCTGAATATTAACCTCTTATTTATGTGATTTGCACTTCTATTTTCTCTCATTCCATGGATTTGCCTTCTTCCTCTGTTGATACTGTCCTATATGAGGAAAGCTTTTCTTTTTAAGTTTGAGGTAGTCCCAATTTATTTTTAATCTATTGCCTGTGCCTTTGGTGTTATATCCACAAAATCACTGCCAAATCTAATGTCATGAAGCTTCATCTCTATGTTTCCTTCTATAAAACCTATAAGAATTTTATAGTTTTAGTTCTTACATTCATTTATAATAAATGTTTTCTGTCAGGAATAAAGTGAGAATCTTTACTTTTTTTTTAGTCCTTGAACCCAGTGATGCTTTACCACTGTGCTATATCCTCAACCCTTTTTATTTTGTTAATTTTGAGACAGGGCCTCCCTAAGTTACTTAGCGTCTTGCTAAGTTGCTTAGGGCCTCACTGAATTGCTGGGCTGGCCTAGAACTTGAATCCTCCTGCCTCAGTCTCCCGAGTTGCTAGGATTGCAGGCATGCACCACCAAACCTGACTTAAGTCTTTTCTTTTTTTTTTTTTTTTTAATATTTTTTAATTGTAGATGGACACAATATCTTTATTTATTTTTATGTGGTGCTGAGAATCGAACCCAGTGCCCCACGCATGCAAGGCAAGCGCTCTACCACTGAGCCACAACCCCAGCCCTGACTTAAGTCTTTTCTTGTAGAAGCTAAAAGCAGGGGTTTTGGAGCTAGACTGCTGGGCTGTGTGTGTAACCTTGGGAAAATTATTAACCTCTCTCTGATTCAGTTTCCTCATTTGTAAAATGGGGAAAATAGTACCTTCCTCGGGGGTCATTGTGAATATTAAGTGTGTTAATACAAGTGGAACACAAGAATTATCCTTGCATTTAGTAATAGCTCAATGTTAATTGTTACATATTTTCTCCTTAACAACCAACCAATCCATAAAAGCCAAATTCTAAGAACAGACAGAACTGGCAATTTAAGGCCTTCCTTCTCCTATCTATCTATGTGCACCAGTGTCATCTGTGATACTGGTTTGTAACACAAAGTCCCAGAGTCCATATCTTGAAAATTTTTACTTTGAAGGAAGATCAGAGAATCTGTGTTTTAACAAGTTCGCATGTGATACAGATCCACAAATGGGGGAACCACTGATTTAAGCTTTACCCAGATGCCAACATCAATTGTACTCCCATTAGTACCTGCAGGGCTGCAGCAGCCTATCTGCTTCTCCCCAAAGTGTCACCAGCCTCCAGCTCCGGACCTGGCATCCGGCCTACTACTGAGTCTCAAGGCAGAGTCAGTGCATTGGTTGGCTGAGCATTGGTAGCACTTGGAGACTCAAGTTAGGTGTCATCAACAGTCCACCCACCCATTTACCAGCTCCGTCCTCTGTGCCAGGTCCTGTGCTTAGGACTCTTTCTTGCTCCTAGAGGAGACCTATTTCCTCTTCTGGCCCTGCAGTATAGCATTCAACAAGCATTTTCCATGGGCTGACTGTGCGCTTGGTGCTCTATGCTTGGTGCTGGGGAGTGGATGCAATAAGAATGGGTGTGTAGATTTAAACAGCACAGAATCTAGCCTGCTGTGTCCCCTTCAACTTCCCTCTAATGGCTTATCCTGGACACTTTATAAAAGTGTTCTTGAACTTGCTCCCTGGCTCCCTGTTTTTCCCCGGTCCTCAAATCTCTGTCCTCTGCTGCTCATTACCTTGCCATTCTTTCCTGTAAATTTCTTTTCTCCTCTCAAATGAATAGCAGGGCTGAGGATGCAACTCAGTGGGTTCCAGCCCCAGCACTGCAAAAGCAGGAAACAATCAGGTGAATAGCAAACCATTTCACCGACCACCTCAGATACGTACATTATCTTCCCAGCCGAACTTGATCCTTCTCAACCCATTTTGGATATTAACTCTACTTGTCAGGACATCTAGAAAAATATATATGTACATATACATGCACATGTGTACACGTATAAAACCATTTTTCCTCATTTATTTGGACTACCCCTTCTCTTAAGCAGATAGCCATTTTTGTTTTAGTTATTCACAGAAAACTTAATTGTTTGAATGCTAAAGTTTTAATCTAGTATTTCTCTCACTTGGAAAATCCAAACACACAAAATGAGTGACGGTCATGGACTCAGCATCTGAGTAGAGATTGAGATCCCAGCAATCTGACTTCTTGCTCTGGGCAGACTTTTTACTGATCAGCCAGAGTGGCCATGACATTGAGGGAGAAGTTTCTGACCCAGTTTGATGACAGAGTTGTTTTTAATTTGTAAGTGGCTTACTGAGGTTCCCAAAGGAGATCCTGGCTCCTAAAAATAATGATCCAACTCCCTGTGAGCTCTGCCTTCTGCTGGCAAAAGTCAAAAGTCCGGGAACAGTAGAGGCAGCCTTGCTTGGTGGCTAAGGATACTGCCTGCCAGACATTGAATCCTGGTCCCACTAGAACAAATTATTTGACCTTAATTTAAGGTTTTCATGTGGACAGGGAGCTACTGTTAATACTTACTTCATGGGACAGTAAGGAGGATAAAATAACTATAGCTGTAGATACTGAGGACCCGGAGATAATAAATATGTGATAAATGAATAATTATCACGAGTATTACTGGTGGCCACTGGTTGTATTTTACTCATGTTATCATCAATCTTTTTTTTCTTTTATTTTTACTTGCATGTGTTTTATGCTGAATTTTTACACGTTGTTTGCTTCTTCAGTCTGTGCCATGCTACTTCCTCTTCTGGATTAGGAACCACTCATTCCTTTTCAGGGAGGATCATCTCCATGTGGCAGGGGGATCTCATGTACAGGTTAATCCGACCATGAGCTCTCTGAGCACAGGGGTGCATCTTGGCTGCTTTGTTCACCTGGATAAGTTCAATGGCCAGAGAATCCACATCCAAACCCTTAAGCTCAGCATTACTCTTTGCGTTGTTCAGCATGTGCAGCCAAAACTCAGCACCCTTTTATTTTAGGACCATCAACTTCGTGGCCAGCATCATTGTTTGGCCTGCACATATCCCCAGAGGTACCATTTTAAGGTCAGAATGGCACACATTGCTTCTTCTTTTTTTTTTTAAATTTTTTTTTTACTTGTTGATGGATCTTTATTTTATTCATTTATTATTTACATGTGGTGCTGAGGATCAAACCCAGTGCCTCACGCATGCTAGGCAAGCGCTCTACCACTGAGCTACGGCCCCAGCTCCTACACATTGCTTCTTTAAAGTAACATCTTCCAGATACTTGGTGGCTTTTCAGATATGCATAGCCCTGATGGCCGAGGCAGTTTCACAGGGATTCTTTTTTTTTTTTTTAATTTTAGTTGTAGATGGACACAATGTCTTTATTTTATTGCTTTGTATGTGGTGCTGGGGATCGAACCCAGGGCCTCACGCATGCGAGGCAAGCACTCTACCACTAAGCTACAATCCCAGCCCTTCACAGGGATTCTTAAAGTGACCACGAAGATTGGAACCTCTTGATTTTCATGATCCTGTAGGGTTTTCTGGGTCAAGTGAATAGTGAACCATTTTCACAAATCCCTGCAGGCAGCTTACAGGAAGAGCTATTTTCAATCTTGACAACACCCCCAGAAAGGTCCTGAACTGTATACACACTTTCAGAAAGGGGAAGTGATTTGCACACACACTCTCCATCACCCAGCCTAAAGTGGCAAGAGCTGGGGTTTATGCTAAGGACTGTCTGATTCCCAAGCTGCCTCTTCCAAAACAATTTATACCAAGCTCTCCATATTCTCCCCCCACCTCTCTCCAGCTAAAAATATCCTGAACAGCATCCTCATTAGCTAATATGCATAATTTTTTTTTTTTTGCCTTTTGAACATAATTGGTTCATTCAAAGGAAAGACTACCACCTACATGAAAGAAGCTAAGCTGCTCAGTGGAGACACTTCTGAACTCAGCAAAAGTGCTGCTCACAGATGCCCCTCTGCTTCTGAGTTTGTGTCACTAGCTGGATGGCAGCATAGCAGAACAGAAAACAAACTCCTTTCGTTCATACACACTGGGAACATTGGAGCCAGGGGGACTTTGGGCAAGTTCCTTCTTTTACCCCCCACCCCCAAGCATCAATATCCTCAGCTGTTAAATCAAAATAGTAGAAGCATTTGCCCTGTAGGGCTGTGATGAAGATGAAATGAAATCATCCATGGGGCCTGACATAGAGGCCCCTCAAAAACTGATAGTCTCTATGATATAGGCTATGTGCAGGAGTGCAGGGTAGCCTGGTGGTTAGGTGCATAGGATTTGGAGCCAGAAGGATCATGGTTCAAATCCCAGCATGAACCATGGTCTGCTTCTGTAGTTTCTTTTCTCTCCAGGCCTCACTTTTCTTGTAGTAAAAAAGAAATAATACATGTAAAGAGTTCAATAATGAATGGTGGCGGCACTCACAGCAAGCCTCTCCAACAAGATCATCTCTCTAATAGCAGTCAGAGTCATTGATTTCTGCTTCTAGGGCAAAATGCACACAGACACCATAGAGTGTTCATCTGGGGGCAGAGCACGTGTGCTCCGGGCAGCTAACACCAGGCTGTCTGTCCCAACTTCTCCTGCTGGTTATGTGGCCAATGACAGCTTAATGGACTCTTTACCCTTGAATGCTAAGGTGAACGTAACTCATGGCATTATAACATGTGGCCCTGTCTGCACAGGGGACAGATTCAGCCATTGCAATTACCCAAACCATTCTTGTTTGTCAAATGCAGTCCTATTTGTGTGTTTATGTTGGGAATGGGGTTTATGTTCTCCTGCATGGTCTGAGGCTAACAAAACAGAATGTGTAGTGTGTAGTCAGTTTACGAGGAGAGGATTGTAAATGCCCCTGAGTTTTTGATTTCCAAGGATAAGTCAGTTCCTCTTGGAATGAATAGGTAGATGCACACACTCATGCATGCGCGCACACGTGCACACATGCACACACATGCACACACATGGACACACACACACACACACAGCTTTGTTGCCATCGGGAAGCTGGTCAAAGATCTACCTGTACAACTGTTAGAACACTTCATCACCCTGACCAGAGAGGAAAGAAATCCCCTCTGTGGGAAATCCAAACTTTCCTCAACCACATAGTCAAAGGGAGGAAGTAGTGAGTGACAATCATAGTGAGGGGCTGAGGAGGGAGGGAGGAGGACAGAGAGGACTCTGCAGGTTAGTGGTGAGGCCATGGACTTGAAGAGTCAGGCTGGCCTGGCTGCAAGCCCACCATCCTGACCTTGGGCAAGCCTCTCCCCATCTTGGATCTCAGGTGCCCCAGCCATGACATGCTGCGTGGGGCTATGAGAACCAGCATAAAGCAAACAAAAATTGGGTAGGACATGAGGCACGGTGCCAGACTCAGGGTGATGCTGGGCACAAGGTGGCTCTTCTCCCTCAGGAGGAAATCCAGGCTAGGCAGGTGTGCACAATCCCAGCTCCCATGCAGCTCGGGAATGTCCCTTCCAGCCACCCAGAGCCTCCTGAATAGGAAATGCGTGCAAGTGCGCGGCTCTCCATCTGGCTAATGTTGGCTTGTGTTTCCTGCTGGAGAGCATCACTTTTTTCACCTCACCTGGTTTGTTTACCCAAACAAGCTGCTCATTAACGACATGAATTGCATTTTCTGCAATTCTGTTGACAGCACAAATGTCTGCAGTCGACTTGGGAGTTTGGTGGGAACTGTCACAGGATCCCACCGGGCCCAGCCAGTTCAGTTTCTGGGGAAAGAAGTCAAGGCCATGCTGGGGACTTGGGAGAGGAGGTTTGGGGGCCAGGTGGGGGCCTGCTAGCAAGTCCAGCCCATGGTCTTCAGCTCCTGAGTGGACAAGGCTCTGGGCCCTTCTGGAAGAGATGATGCACTTCCTACAAAACCAAGGTAGGCAGAAAGGAATTCTCAAGTGTCAAGTCAGAGGTGGGGGGAACCCAGACATGAGAGGGTGAATGAAACTCCAGACAGGGATACAGAGCTGTGGAGGCCCAGCCTGCCCCAGAGACATCTTAAGAGGTGTCCTTCCGGGGCTGGGATTGTAGCTCAGCGGTAGAGCGCTTGCCTCACATGCGTGAGGCCCTGGGTTCGATCCTCAGCACCACATACAAAGCAATAAAATAAAGACATTATGTCCATCTACAGCTAAAAAAATACTAAAAAAAAAAAAAAAAAAAAAAAAGAGGTGTCCTTCCTGGGCCCAAGAGGAAAGTACTGCTGCCTTTAACACCCCCCCCGCAACAAGTGGGGAAGAACCCCTGCCCTTGGTTTAGCCCCAGAAAGGTTGAGCACAACCTAATTTGGTTTGCCAAAGCTTTGCTCTCTCAGCTACTCAAGATGAAAAGTAATTTTTTTTTTGGTACCAAGGATTAAACTCAGGGGCACTCGACCACTGAGCCACATCCCCAGCCCTATTTTGTGTTTTATGTAGAGACAGGGTCTCACCGAGTTGCTTAGCGCCTCACCATTGCTGAGGCTGGCTTTGAACTCCTGATTCTCCTGTCTCAGCCTCCCTAAGTGCTGGGATTACAGGTGTGGGCCACCACACCCGGTGTAAAGCAAGATTCTTAGCGTACATGAATTTATTATTATAGAATGCTTTCTTTTCTGCCCATTTCCTCATTCAGTGTTTCCACTGGAGACTTTCTAATTGCATAGCATTTGGAGAGGGGGGGTATAGCAGTGAAAAAAGACACAACCGCTTGCCCTCGTGGGGTTTGCAGTCCAGTGGGAGGAATGATTCCAAACAACATGGTGAATAATCACAGTGACCACAAAGCATGATGAGTTAGTGAGGGAGAAGTTCAGGACACTAAGGAAACACACAAGAGGTGTGACCCTGACTTCTGGAAGGGGCTGTCTATGGAGTCATAAGGAAAATGAAATGTCTTTCCTTCCCATCCCAGGTTCACGCCTGAGGCACGTAGAATGAAAGAGATTAACTAAAACAAAGCATACAAATGTACTATATGTTTATGCGAAACATCCCCTCTGTAAGAAAATGGAGACATGAAGAAGGAACAGGGAAATGTGGGGATTTTTTTGCTTTTTGTTTAGTTTTCGGGATGGAGTCTCAGTATTTTGCCCAGGTTGGTCTTCAGGTTGCCCAGGAACTCCCAGGCTCAGTGGTCTTCCTGCCTCAGCCTCCCAAGTAGCCGGGATGACAGGAACATGCCATTGTGTCTGGCTAGTAAATGTGTGTTTTTATGCCTAGGTTTCATGAAGAGCAGACAGTCATGGAGAAGTGTGACTGGAGGACAAAAGGAGACAATCCGATGGTAATAAACTCAGGGGAATGTGGCAAGGCCTGTCTGTTCAGAGTCTTCTTATCATTTCTATCCTCAGAGATAAGAATATTCCTTCCTTATAGGCATAGGGAGGTGACCTCTTGGTTGAGGGACTTGTTACCTGCCTCAGGGTGGAAGGACAAGGGGGAAGTGAGAGTGACCTTCCTGCTTCTGCTGTTTTCTCAAATGCCAAGGTACCATATTTTGGTAACACATCCTGAACCCCATTAAAGTCTTCTAGAAAATGTGAGGTTGAAGCTGATACCCCAGTAAAGCAGAGTAATTAGCTGAAGGGGGCCAGGGTAAGGTGCCTATGTGTTCAGGTTCAGATTTCATCAGGACACCAAAGAAAGTCTTTGTTTTTCTTCTGTCCACAGGACAATGTTCATGAAACTGGGAAGCAGATAGCACCTGCTTTGTTGTTTGAGACAGGCTGCTGGTAGCAGGGACCCAGCCACCACCAAGGTGCCTGGCATCTAGTAGAAGTGTGATATGTCTATTGTGAATTGAAAAGGAAAAGAATGGGGTGGGGGTGGGGATCTCGTGCAGGGAACACTGTGTGCAAAGGCTCAGTAGGTGCCTATCCCTTCCCTTCCCAGAAAACACTGGGGGCCCAAGGACCAGGTTGTCTTCCCTCTGCTTGCTGCAGCATCAAACATTTCTCCCTGTGACTATTTTTCCCACTCTCCTAAGGACTGATGGACTCTGCAGAGCCTCTGGGTTCAACCCAAAGGCAAGAGGGCTAAGGAATTAATAATGGCAGAGAGACATATTGAGAGCTAAATCTGTGTCAGGCACTGTTCAAAGCTTGTTACTTGTACTAACACATTTAATCCTCACACCTCACAAGGAAGACAATTAATTATCTCCCTTTTACATATGAGGAAACTGAGGCCCTGAAATATTAAGCTACTAGGGATAATAACATCAGTCACGCCTCTGCCTTGCATTGTCCCTCCCTCTTCAACACTTTCTGGTGGTGGATGAGCAACTGTTGACTCCTTCTAGGCATCAGACACTGTGCATACATTGTTTCATTTAATCCTGACATGGACCACCAGGTGGGAAGTGGTTCTTGTCCCCATTTTGCAGAGAAAAAGCTGAGGCTCAGAGAGGAGTGACTCATTCTGGGCCTGTGCATTGGAGACCTTGAACCCAGGACTGCTTGATTCCAAACCCCATGTGCTCCCCTCAAACTCCCAAGTCACATAAGAGTCTAGAAAAAAAGAGGAAAGAATCCATGGCCAATTCCCAGCTCTTCTTTCTAGTCCCCCATTTGCCCATTCTCTGTCTCCTGCAACCCGCAGCCAGATAATATGCCCAGGTATAGTATGTTCTTGGTGGTAGCATCCCTCTCCTAGCTAGGAAATATTCAGGAAATGCAGGAAAAATTGCATCAAGCCTAGACCTCAATCCCTTTACGTGGAAGTGGACATCCCTACACTTTAGGATTATTCAGCAGATTGAATGACATCCTGTCTGTGTAATACTGGGCACATGGGAGCCCCTCAGAAGTCCCTTACAAGCCACGCACTGTGGCATAATCTTGTAATCCCAATGACTCCAGAGGCTGAGACAGAAGGACCTTAAGTTTGAGGATAGCCTCAGTAATTTAGCAAGACTCTATCTCAAAATACAAAAATACAAAGGACTGGGGATGGGTTCAATCCCCAGTACCAAAAAGAAAATGAAAAAAGGAATTCTTCTCTGCTCCTTTCTCCCACCTCACAGCCCTTCTTGGTTTGTGTGGGTCCATCTTGTTCCTGC
>CM053399.1:174828041-174886269 GCA_028644305.1 Xerus rutilus
TTATTGCATATTTGGGTCATTTCTAGGTGGGCAAATAGAAAAAAGTTGCTATGGACATTTTTAAATTTTATTGTAGTAAAATATACACAACATAAAATATACCATTTTAATATTTAAAATTTTTTATTTTTAAATGAAACATAATAGCTGTACATACGTATGGAATCCAGTGTGGTATTTCAATACATGAAGATAATGTGTAATGATGGAATCAGGGTAACTGGCATTTTTGCCACCTCAAACATTTACCATTTTTTTGTGTTGGGAACATTACAAATCTTCTCTTTAGCCATTTTGAAATACACAGAGGAATTGTTGTCATCCTTCTGTGCTACAGAACGCAGGGACTTACTCTTCTAATCTGACTGTGTTTGGGTGCCCATTCTCCGTTGTCTGTCCTTCCCAGCCCTTCCAGCCTCTGGTGACTGATTCTGCTCTACTACAGGATCAATTATTTTGGCTTCCACGTATGAGTGCGAACAGGCCCTGTTTGTCTTTCTGCACTTGACTTATTTCACTTAAAGTTCTCCAGGCTCATCCACTTTAACCATTTTTAGGTGTATAGTTCAGTGGCCTTATGTCCCCTCGAACTGTGCTACCGTCACCATGATCCACCTCTAGACACATTCATCATCCCAAACAAAACTTCTGTACTCATTAAATACTAACTCCCCATTGCCATCTTCTTCCAACCCCTTGGAACCACCCTCCTACTTTCTATCTCTATGAATCTAGGGACATTCTCATGCATATTTGGCACGTTTGTACCCACTTTTCTGTTGGGTGAATACTTCAGAGTAGAAAGGCTGGCACAGGAGTGCATCTGATCAACTTTTCAAAATAATGCCAACCATTTTTCTAAAATGATTGTACTGATTTACTCATGCACAGCAAGATGTAAGTGATCCATTGTTCCACACCCTCACTGAGACACAGTGTCACCAGATTTTTAAATCTTAGCCACACACATGAGTGTGAGGTGTGTCTCACTGTGGGTGTGACTTCCATCTTCATGTTCCCTATTGGTGTTAGGTACCTTTTCATATGCTTATTGGCCATATGGATTTTCTATTTTGTCGTGTGCTGGGTCAAGGTTTTGGCAGTTTTTGATTGGATTGTCTGTCTTTTTCTTACTGATTCCTAGAATTCTTTGCATATCCGGTATGAGTCCTTCGTTGGATAAATGCACTCCCAAAATTCCCTTGGTGGCTTACTATTTTACTTTCTTCATGAAATCTTCTGATGAGTGAAAGTTCTTAATTTAAATGAAATTGAATTTATCAACCTTTTTGCTTTATGGTTGAAGTTTTTATGCCCTATTTAAAAGAAATCTTTATTTATCCCAAGTCACAGTTTCTTCTAGAAGCTTCAGTATTTTATCCTTTACATTTAGATCTGATTAAGACTTACTTCTCTGTGAATTTACTAACACCCCCGAGCCTAGCTTCCCTCCCTTTTCTCCCAGATACAAAGCAAAATGGTACCCCATCACCTTTCCTCCCTATACTACACAGCTGAGGAAGAGCAAGATCCATCTTCCTTTCAGAACTCAAATCACTGGGCAAGGTGAGGAGGGAGACATTGGCTGGTCTGGCAGCCACTGAGGCTGTACCCACAGCCAACTTCTCCATGAAGAGGCCAAGGCTGTTTCACCTCAGAGACAACCCTTCCCCACTCCAACCTGGCTTATCTGAAGCAGTGGTCAGGGCTTCCTATGGGCTGTGCAGGGCCCTGGGTGAGTTTTTTTGCAGGATCTCTGTCCATGTAAACAATTTGACTCACACAACTTTAGCAATTCAGCAATATTCTGGCATTCCAATCTCACAAAATTCTGCAAAAGAAATACCACGTTGGCCAGCAAACCTTCTTGGAACTGGAGTCCATCTGGTTCACAAGTCTTGAAGCTCCTGAAGGCGTCTGGTTAGGGAAGAAATAAGGTTCTATGGAGGTCAATTTTGAGCTCCCCACCAGCCAGCCTGGCCACCAGAAGGGGCCTTGGGAAACGTGCAGAGCCCCCAAAGCATGGGAGTCACTGGAGATCAGAATCTAAGGGTAGATCTGGGTTCAGTTACCAGAGCGTGATCAGGCTTCCGTGGGAAGCCTTCTCTGATTAAGCCTCATGCTCCAGTTTTCTAGCCAGTTTCTTTTCCTATTCTCTCTTCTTTGGACACTGCGCGGCCTGGAAGTGCTCTGGTCTTACTGAACTCCAAGCCTCTGGGCTTTCCAACTCATAGCTGTGCTGGAAATCGTAGCCCCATTTCCCTTTCTCCTCTAGTAAATGGTGCATCCAATCCTCTCCTTTCTCCTCTCACTCCACCTCATTCCCTCGCTCTCTCTGCCTTGCTTTGTTTTTTTCATTCTCCATCATTCTCTTTCTCCTCCCTTTTTCCCTTCTCCCTGACTTCTCTTGCTTTTCCTCTTTTCCTCCCCCGCTGCCCCACCAGACACGCACACACACACATACACGCACACACTCACACACACCCTTTGAGGTCTGCAGCCCCCCAAGCTCTCTCGGCTCAGCCCTTCTCCCAGCCAGGCAGGCGGGCATGCAGACCATATGTGGTGCCAAGAACAAGCAGGAGCCTGGCGGATGTGGTGTGGCAGCCCAGGAACCATTTGTTTTCACCTGGTTCTCACGCTGCTAACATGTTGGAGCATCTCCATGCTTTAACCCTCTTGCTGCCAGTTGCACAGTCCTGAGGGAAGAGACAGAAAGGAGAAGTGGAGAATGGAGAATGCTTGGGATTCCCTAGTTCATCCATCCATCACTCAGCAGCCATTGACTCTTCCCTAACCTGCCCTCCTCCTCAGGCCTAGCTGGCCTCAGGGGAGGCAGAGGTAAGGCAGGCATAGCCTGAGGAATAAGCTTATAGGCCCAAGAAGGAGACACACAGCAAGACAGCTCCAATCCAACCTCGTGTGTGCAATAAGTAGGGCATGTAGCCCAGCCTTGGGGTCAGGTGAGCTTTGGCCAGGAGATGTTCCCAGAGCTGAGTTGTGAAGGTCAGCATGAAGGTCAAGTAGTGGCAGGCTGGGTCAAGAAGAGGGATAGGTAAAGGGAACAACAGGTGGAAAGATATAGATGCTTCAGAGAGCCTAGTGTAGCCAGGAAACTATTCAAAATGGGTGTGAAGGTTGTGTGTGTGTGTGTGTGTGTGTGTGTGTGTGTGTGTGCATATAAGAAAGATATGGTAGAAAATGAATCTAAGCCGGGCGCGGTGGCTCACGCTTGTAATCCCAGCACTTAGGGAGGCTGAGACAGGAGAATCGCCAGTTCAAAGCCAGCCTCAGCAACGGCGAGGCGCTAAGCAACTCAGTGAGACCCTGTCTCTACATAAAACACAAAATAGGGCTGGGGATGTGGCTCAGTGGTCGAGTACCCCTGAGTTCAATCCCTGGTACCAAAAAAAAAAGAAAAGAAAAAGAAAAAAAGAAATGAATCTAGAGAGGAAAAAAAGAGCCATATTGCTCATACTCAGGACCTCAAATGCCAGGTTGATAGCCAGTGCCTTATCCTTCCCCTGTGAAGAGACTTAGCTAGAGTGGACAGTCTGATTTGTGTTTCAAGAAGACTCCCATGGCTTCAGGGTAGAGGAGTACAAAGGGGAGAAGTGGGTGGCAGGGGGACCACGGGCATGACTGTCTCTGTCTAGTGCCCCTGCCCCCTCCAGTGGAGACGATGTCTCTCTTTCCATTTAGCCTCTGCTTTCAATTCAGGCTGGGTGTCCCAGGGCCAGTCAGACGCTGGGTACATACATTCCCTGCCCTATGAAGACTTTCCGAGCCGGGAAAAGAGGGGCAGCACCAAGCTGGCTTTCCTGGCCCCTCCCTGCAGCCTCAGCTGCCAGGTGTCTGGGCCTGTCCTGACCAGGGTGGGGAGGTAGGGATGGACAGGTGGGCCCCAGGAATAGTCTTGCCGTCACCCATCTGGTGCCCATGTGTCCAAGGGGGAGTTCTGAGGCCCCCAGCAGCCCCCCTACTCTGATTTGAGCTGCTGGTTGAGAGTCAGCTTGGTAGCAAAGCCTCAACACCTGGATTCCAGCTGACAGCAGGATCAGGGTTCCTGTCCTGCACCATCAACTTCTGGCTGTGTGCTTGGGCACAGCACTGCACCTCTGGGCCATTTTTCCTCACCTGCAAGATGAGATTCTGACATGTACCCAGGAGGCTTGGAAGTTTCACATGAAGATTTCAGCATTTAACAAAGTCAGACACCTGTAAGCACTGGGTGAACAGGGCTGTGATTGTCATCTTTATATTCTCTGATGGGCCTGATTGGAGTCCTTACTGGTTGTGTGACCTTGGGCAAATTTCCTCACTTGTTAGAAGGGAATCATGCCAGCATGCATTGTGGGGAATTGTGGATTAACCCAGGTAAAGGGCTTGCACTAGTGCGTTGGTGTGAGTGTAAACCCACAGCAGTATCTTCCTACTTGAATATTTCACAAGAACTCTATTTTTACTCTGCTTTGGAGCTCATTACTAATAGTACCCTGGGGACCAGGTCCAAGCAGCACCCAGCCTCCATATAGTACAATAATCTTAGTAAAAACGAATACTGGCAACTATTGGTTAAAGACTTATTACATACCAGATCCGGAGCTGTAGAGACTGCTGGGCTTCTTCTATGTGTAAACTGACCACTTTGCTTCCTGTCTCCATGGCTGGCTAGCCGTCCATTAATGCTGCTCCCTTTCCTCTCCACCTCCCAATTGATGCCAGTTAGAATCAAGTTGAAGCTTATTATACTACATTGGGCACTGGGCATTATGCCTCAGGACACCCCTGAGGTGTCCTGGTCCTCTTGCCTTTCCACTGTCCCTGTCCTGAGATGCCAGCATGCTTTGACCCAAGCCCCAATGTGTCTTGGGGGGAAGTCCTCAGAGCCTGAGGACTGAGGACATCTGTGCCCACTTAATGGTCCCATCTCTGGGTCTCAAAGTCAGATATTTCTCCAGCTTTCATTTTCTGCCCTGTTCCTCACACCTTGGCTCTGGTTACCATCTCAACCAGTTTTAACTGGTCTGAGCTTGGGCCAACCCCCCTGCCTTTCCCCTTAGCGCAGACATTAGCTGTGGGAGTGTGCCTGCTGGCATTTCAGTCTGTTCTACCAAGTCTGTTGAGGAGTAAGATGAGGATTGTGTTCGGTGAATTACTCAGCCGAGTCTTACACCTGGCAACAGCCGTAGGTCACTGTGGGTTGGAGTAGGCCATTTATTTATTCAGTCAACAAACGTGGAATACCTTCTCTGTGCCAGAGGGGGATGCTGAGGGAAGCGTGCCGAAATCGTGGCTGCTTATCGACAAGCAGACGTGTTACTGGGTTTTCTTAGGTAGATGATGTCAGCAAACTCTTCTCTGCAAGAAGAGCCAAGAGTGAAATTATTTCTCCTCTTCCAGCAATTCCATATGATGCTTCCAGGTCTGGCAAAAGCATTCCCTCTGTTTAGAACCACCGAGCAGCAGCTTTCCAAGAGGATTCAAATGTAGCATTTCAATTAATCTGCAAACAACTCCGTGAGGAAGAAGGTATTATATTCTTCCTACAGGAAATAAAGGCCTGTTGACCCACCCAGGTCACCAGCTGGAGAATGGCAGAACTGGGATTAGCCCCAGCCCTCCCCACTGATGTACACGTGGTGCCGAGCTGGCCTCTCCAACATGCTCCATCCCCTAATCACTGTGATTCTTTCTCTCTTGAGATTCTAGTCCCTGGTGGAAAGAAACTTGTCTTCAAGAAAGAAGATCCCCTAGCTGAGTGGTGTACACCTGTAGTCCCAGCTACTTAGAAGCCGAAAGATTGTAAGTTTGAGGTCAGCCTCAGCAACTTGGCAAGACCCTGTCTCAGAATAAAATTTAAAAGTAAAAAAAAAAAAGATTCCGGGGCTGGGATTGTAGTTCAGTGGTAGAGTGCTTGCCTCGCATGTGTGAGGCCCTGGGTTCAACCCTCAGCACCACATAAAAAGAAATAAAATAAAGACATTGTGTCCATCAACAACTAAAAAAATATTTAAAAAAAAATTCGACCATTTCTCATTCCAGATGGCTGGATAGCCTCCAAACTGATCCACACAGGGTTGGGGAGGTGGCTCGGTGGTAGAGCACTTGCCTAGCATGTGAAAGGCCCTGAGTTTGATCCTTAGCACCACACACACACACACACACACACACACACACACACACACACAATCAGCATTCATTTTCCCCCCAAACCTTTTATTTTTTCTTTTTACCAAGGTAGCGCAGGTCTATTTTTAACAATTCAAACATTATTGGAATGTTTAAAAAATAAAAGTCACAGGTATTGCCCTCCCCCCAAATAACAGCTGTTAACAATATGGGACATATTCTTCCAGTCTTTTCCTATGCAAATATTAATAACACACACACACAAACCAGAACACTTGTTAGTATTCAAGCATGGCATACACCTTTTTAAAAAATTTAACACTATATTGAGGACATCTTTCAGTACAGATTCATATGCCCTGCCTCAATTTTTCAAACAGGTACATGATTATGGATGCACTACAGTCCATAGTCCTTCCTGTCACTCCTCTTTGAATAGATATTTGAACTCCTGCTCCCCCCCCACAAAAAAACAAACAAACAAAAACAAAAACATTGCTAGAAGGATTCCTGACCCTTGTCTTCCACACCGCATGCTTCTCTCTTGAAGTGCTTAACATAACTTCCACTGAGGATTTCCATAAATGGCCATTGAATGTCTCCCTCCAGCAGGAAGCTCTGCAATTCTAAGGGAATCCAGGAGGTACGTCTGTGCGTTCATGAGAATATCTCAGAACTTGGTTCTGTGCCTGGCGCTCACTAGCTCTCAATAGATCATTTTCCATGTACAACCAAAGGAACTAAATGGATCTGTGCATACTGGGGATCTATGCATACTTGTTTTCCTGTCTGCAGGGCATGTTCCTAGAAGGAGAAATGTCATGTCAAAGAGTGTGTATATTGGAGGTGTTTATCATAGCCTGCAAAGTTGCCCTCTGAAAACAGCAAACGAATGTGAGAGGACAACAGGGCTGATTTCTTCACACTGCAAGAAAGACACTTTTGGAGGACATAAGAGGCCAGAGTTCTATTCCATTTTAGTCCCATATAAGGTGCTGGGAACCCAGGACCCTGCCTTTGAGGACCTATCACCCACCACAGAGAGAAAAAGGGGAGATGAACCTGCTTTGCCCCAGGTGGTGAAACAACCCCTCCACAAGTCCAGCATAGGCAGCCCCTTGGCCCACCAGCTGCCTGGCAACCAGCAGGTAAAGACGAAGCCTTTGAAGTCTATGTCTTCCCTGTTAGTTCAATATGGCTATCTATACCCTCCCAAAGGCAGGGCAGGAGCAATGCCCAGGCTAGTTCGTATAGCTGTGATTATACAGGCTGGGGCTCGGGCTGTGAGCAGAGTTATGTGAGCAAGGAGACTGCCCTGCAGGTCCTCTCTGCTTTCTCACCTAAAGAGCGGTTCCATGGGATTTCTTATGTATGTTTGTATGTGGGATGGAAAATATTCTAGATGCACAAGTATTTTGTAGCCTACTTTGTAGGCATCTACCTGCAATGGATGGATGTGTACTGGGCACTATTCAGAGTTGCAGCAACAGCACTGTGAACAGGCCAGCTAAGATCTGTATCTAAAGCTCTCCTGAACTTCATATTTTAAGGAATTGGCAGACTACAGTCATATAAGCAAATAAATAAGTTAAATAGCATCTTATGGAAAGTTCTTTGAACAGAATAAAACAAGCAATGAGATAGAGAGGGCCATGGAAGTTCCTTTAAATGGAGTGGGCCATGCTGAGGAGGTAGCCTTTGAAGTGAGGTTAGAGTGAGAAGAGGGAACCAGTCCAGCAATGAACTGGAACTAGAGTGGCCCGGGAGGAGGCACGACAGCTGCACAGGTCATGATGCAAGAATGAATTTAGCGCACCTGGTGAGCTAAAGGATGATCAGACCTGGAGAGGGTAACAAGGGCCAGCTGAGGCAGGGCTGCAGGCTGGAGGAAGGGTATGGACTTCTCCACCTCATGTTGCCCACCTTGTGTGCAAGTTATTGTTGAACTGTCACTCATTCATTCACTCAATCAGTTGGCCAGTCAGTTAACACTCCTTTCTACAGAGGTGAATGAGACACAGTTCCCACCTCACAAGGCTATGGCCTAGTGGCCAAAATCAATGTAGATGTACATACTTAAAAACCAAAGCGACAGGGGCTGGGACTGTGACTCAGTGGTAGAGCACTTGCTTGGCACATGTGAGGCACTGGGTTCAATCCTCAGCACCACATTAAAAAAAAAAAAAAGCAACAAGTAGAGGGATGTTCAAGGTGCTGAGGACCCAAAGCAAGGAGGTGTGTATTTTTTGTTGTTTTTTTGTTTTCCCTAAATGGGAGGACCAGGAAAGATCTTCAAAACACATGTGTTTAGGGGCTGGGATTGTAGCTCAGCGGTAGAGCGCTTGCCTCGCATGCGTGAGGCCCTGGGTTCGATCCTCAGCACCACATACAGAGCAATAAAATAAAGACATGGTGTCCATCTACAAAAAAATTTAAAAAAAACAAAAACAAAAAAACACATGTGTTTAAATTGATATTGAAACACCAAGCATAGTGCTGGCATGTTGAGGTGCTTAGTTTTGTTAAATAAAGAAAAAAGGGAGAGAAGAAGAGAAGGAAGAAGGAAGGATGAGAATTTTGCAAATGCTAAAGAGACAGGGTATCTGAAGAAGAAGCAGTGGTAAATGCAGATCTCTGTCTACCTGAAGCAGTGTAAAGGGTTAATTGGGCCTCCCAGGAGTCCCAGGAGGCTTCCCAGAGGTGACGTGTCAACAGAAGATGTCCCACCTCCCATCCTGGAAGTATTTGTCACCAAAAATAGATACACAGTCAATGTTGAATTGATGGGCGTGGTGGTACAGAATGATATTTGCCAATTACTTCAGTCTCTGTGTTTCCAGGCACAAGTTAGATTGCACTTCCCTGCCACCTATAAAGTTAGGTGTGGTCATGTGACTTCCCTTGGCCAGTGTCATATAAGCAGACGTGATGTGAGTCACCTGTGAACAGAAGTTTTAAGAGCTAGGGAGTGATTTTACCACATCCCCTTTTCTCTGCCTCAGCATCATAGAAGTACAAAGAAGGAGCCTCCTTCAGCTTGGATCCCTGAGGGAGGATGATATAATGTTTAGATCTCCGTCTACCCACCACTGAGCACACAGGAAGAGTCACTGAGTTCTGGGATGGTTGTTACTGCAGCAGCATATATCCTATGTTGGCTTATAGAATAAATGAGTGAATGGTGCCTAGGGAGGATTTCTGAGTTAAGGCAGAAGCATGAGGCCCCTTTAGAAGTCACAGGTGTGGTGAGGCTGTCAAGGAATGAGTCATCTTGAAGCTCATTAAAAATATTTCTTGAGAAAAGAATATTGGGGCATGTTTTTAATTCAGCCACTCACAGGGAGCTGGTGTATCCCTCCAGCACACTGGTTTCTTCCACTGGCTTGAGCTTCTCTTCTTTCTCGGGGACAGCACTTGGAGTTCCCTGGTACCACATGTATAGCCTTTGTTCATGCCACTGGGTCATCCATTCATTCCCAAATGTATCTTGTGACCTACTCTGGGCTGGATCTTGAGCTCAAGGCAGGGGATATCAAGATGAGTGAGGCCTGGCACCTGGAATCTTAGAGACTAAAGATTAACAGACACGTTGATTCTGCCATGTGCAATATTCTTCCTGTCTTTTCCATTTGATGAACTTTTGCCCACTCTTCAGCTTCTAGCTCAAGCATCAGAGATGCCAGC
Source organism: Xerus rutilus (assembly GCA_028644305.1). NCBI lineage: Eukaryota > Metazoa > Chordata > Mammalia > Rodentia > Sciuridae > Xerus > Xerus rutilus. The sequence continues at coordinate 174,837,858 of CM053399.1, forward strand.
TCAACATCTCCTACTTGGAATGCTCATGTGTGTGTGTGTGTGTGTGTGTGTGTGTTTATTTACATGTCCTTTTTATTTATTTATTTTTTTTTTTAATTTTTTATTTTTTATTTTTTTTGGTACTGGGGATTGAACTCAGGGGTACTCAACCACTGAGCCACATCCCCAGCCCTATTTTTTGTGTTTTATGTAGAGACAGGGTCTTACTGAGTCGCTTAGCGCCTCGCCATTGCTGAGGCTGGCTTTGAACTCGCGATTCTCCTGTCTCAGCCTCCCTAAGTGCTGGGATTACAGGCTTGAGTCACCGCGCCCGGCTCTTTTTATTTATTTTTGATTGGTACTTTCTACACACATTTCCTTTGGTACACTTATATATGTACATAATATGATTCTGTTAGATTCATTCCATATTTCTTTTCCCTTCCTCATTCCCTCTCTTCTCCTTCTTCTACTCCACTGGTCTCCCCTGTATCTTTAGGATATCTGATCCCCTCTCCAACTGTCTTCTCTCCCTTACTTTGCTTTAGCTTCCACATATCAGCATTTGACACTTGATTTGCTGAGTCTGGCTTATTTCTCTTAGCATGATCCCACCTAAATTTTTTAGTGACTCAGTGACCCAAATGTCCTTCAGGGCAGGGAAGGGGATTTCTGTAAGTTTGATGTCATAGGGATTTCTGTGCCCCCAGCCCTCCTGAGTAGTTTACCATTGGAAGACCAGAAAAGGGGGACTCTGAGCCTGGGAAGGAGGCAGCCCCAACTCTTAGAAAGCTCCAGAGTGAAGCCAGATATGGTCACATCTGTTGGTAATCCCAGATAATTGGATGACTGGGGCAGGAAGGTTGCAAGGTTGAGGCTAGCCTCATACAATTCAGTGAGACCCTGTCTCTAAATAAATAAGTAAAAAGGGTTGGGGATGTAGCTCTGTGGTAGAGTGCCCCTAAGTTCAATCTCCAGATCATAGAAAAGAATAAGAAAAAGAAAGAAGAAGAACAAGAAGAAGAGGAGGAGGAGGAGGAGGAGGAGGAGGAAGGAGGAGGAGGAGGAGGAAAGCAAGCTCCAGAATGAGATAGAGTATCTGCTGGGTCCTGGGCTGGAAGCCAGGGCTGTTTGGGTCTGGACAAAATGCTTTGCCTCTCTGAGCCAAAGGTTACTTTGTATGACTGAAAAATGTCATGTGTAAGTGCCCTAGAAATGCTTACCCTTTTATTTTCTCCTGGAAAAAGGAGCTTATTTTGCCCAAAAGGGCCCACTCAGGATGGAATAAAACATTGATTGGACATGCTCAGATTCCACACAACTCCCAGCAGGCAGTTAAACACAGGGCGGAGAAGCTGTCCCAGGGACTTTCTAAGATGAAAGAGGGTCCTCCGTGAGGATGGCTCCCTACTGGTACATCCTCCCTGCCTGCCTCTGGCTGCCTCTCCACTGTGCCCAGAGGTCAAGCAAGCCAAGGGCTTCAGCTTTTCCCACATCTGCACTCCACCTTCACACCAAGGAGAGTTGGAGGAGCCAGGAGCTATCACTCTTGGGCTGAGTGTTCTTTGGCAAATTCACTTCCCCATCTAAACATGGCAGTGCAGGGTTTGGGTTTGAGCTACTTCCTAGGTGTATAGCCTGGGGAAGGCTCAGTTTCCTCACCTGGAAAATAGAAGTGATTCTGCTGTGACTGTGGCAGAGGACCTTGGGATGACAAGTGGGTCCTGTTCTGCAAGTTGCCTGAGGGTGGAGATTGTGGACCATGGTTTCTCATTTTCGTCTTTCAGTCTAGGAAGAATTTTTTAGTAGAATTAGGCAAAAATGTCAGCTTTGGGGGTTTTTTGTGATAAAATATATATAACATAATATTCACCTTTTCATCACTTTGACATGTGTGCCTCGGTGGCGTTCTTCCCCCTCGCGTTGTTACTGCCTCCCATTTGGTTTTTTTATCCTCCCAAATGGAAACTCCGCATCCCTTGAACAACGGTGCCTCATTCTTCCCTCCCTGTGGCCCCTGGCAACCACCACTCTGCTTTCTCTGTGAATTTGACTCCTCTCTGTACCCCACATAAGTGGAATCAGAGCATATGTCTTTTCATGACAAGTTTATTTCGTTTAGCATAAAGTCCTCAAGATTAACCCATGTTAGGGCATGTGTCCAAATTTCCTTCCTGTTTCAGGTTGAATAATATTCCATCGTATGCATAAACCATTTTGTTTATCCATTCATCCATCAGTGGAACACTGTGTTGCTCCACCTTTGGCTCTTGAAAATGATCCTGCTAGGGACATAGGTATGCAAATACCTGTTTGAGTCTCTGCTTTCAATTATTTTGGATATATATCTAAGAATGGAATTACTGAATCACATGGTAGTTCTATGTTTAACTTTGGTACAATCTGTAACTTTGGTACAAAGTTACAATTTGTAACTTTGGTACAATCCATCTCTTAGGCTTAAAAAGGGGCATGTTGGGCAGATGAGGGGGCTCTTCTTTTACCTCTCCTCCCTCACCCAGACTCTGGCCATTGCCTTCTTGGGCACCCAACCCAGGGCTCCTCTGAACAGTGCTGGCCTCCACTGTGGTAGTCCTCGTTGGTGTGCTCCTGGCTCTTTGTGGACACAGGCATCCATTCATCCCAGCCACAGCAGCCACAGCAGCCTCCCCACTGGCCTCACTGCCTTCAAGCTCACTGCCTCCAGCCCCTCTGCTACACCATAGCTGCCAGAGTGATGTTACTAAAATGCATGACAGTGTCACATTCCTGTTTGAAGCTTCTACCAGTTAGAAATCTATCCAAGTGACAGAAAACCCAACTCAAACTGGCTTAAACAAAAAGGAATTTATTGGCTCATGAAATCAAAAAGGCCAGAGGCTAGGACTGGCTCCATCTTGGCTGGATTTGGGGCTCAAGTGATGTCATTGGAACTCACTTGGCTCCATCGTGCTGCCTTCTGCTGTGTTGGCTTTTGCCTCAGAATCCCCATGGTAGTAAGACGGTGAAAGAAACCCCAGCTCCTACATCCTGTCAGATCAGAGACCAACAGAGAGGAGTAAAGATCTTTCCCTGGTCCTCAAGCCAAAGCCTTGGACTGGCTCCCATTGGACAGGATTGTCCATCCCTCAACGAATCACTTAGCCACAGGAGTGAAATGCACTGATTAGCTTAGGAATGGATCATGTGCCCCAGCTCCTGCAGTCATGGGGGTGTAGCCTCTACCAGAACCATGTGGTCAGAGAGGGAGGAAGGAGAGAAAAGTGGTAAGACACAATCCAAAAAGGAAAGCCCCACCTCCCCAATTCCCCAAGCACTGAAAATGCATTGGGAGCAGTAAAGAAATAATAATAATTATTATTATAATTAAATGTAATTTAAAAATCAATGTGTTACCCAAATGTTCTCCAATGAGCTCAGATGTAAGTCTCTGAACTTCAGCCTCACCTTGACCTCAACTTGCTTGATATCCTCAGGTATATCCTTCCATTTTTTGTCAAGGCGCTTTTGCTTGTGGTGACCCACTCTGCCTGGAACATTCTTTTCTCCTCTCCCTGCTCCTTATGTCACTAATTTCCATTTCTCCTTCAGGGCTGGGGATGTAGAATAGTGGTAGAGCACTTATATAGTAAGTGAATACCCAGGTTCCAATCCCCAGCACTGCAAAACTGCAAAAACAAACAAACAAACAAAAACTTTGCTCAGTGGGTTTTGGTTTTGTTTCCACTCTGGGTCTGAAAGCATCCTCAAGTGCATGATTGTGGTCCTTAACCCCTTGGAATGAACTTGATTGTTAATGAGTCTGTCCCCTCTACTGAACTCTGCACATCATAAAAGCAAGGGTTTATTTTGGTTTTACTTAACAAACACGTAAAGTCTTTTCCCAGGTCCAACCACCATTCTAAGCTCTTTATAAATATTAGCTCATTAATCCTCATAATAAACATGTGGTAGCCAGGCGCGGTGGCACACGCCTGTAATCCCAGCACTTTGGGAGGCTGAGACAGAAGAATCGCGAGTTCAAAGCCAGCCTCAGCCATGGCGAGGCGCTAAGCAACTCAGTGAGACCCTGTCTCTACATAAAACACAAAATAGGGCTGGGGATGTGGCTCAGTGGTCGAGTGCCCCTGAGTTAATCCCTAGTACCAAAAAATAAAAATAAATAAAGATAAACTGGGGTACAAAGATGTCAGATCCAATTCAACCACGTATTTGCCAGGCCAAACCCAGGCAGGGTGGATATTCATAATATGCGTCTTAGGGCTGGGGCTCGATGGTAGGATGCTTGCCTAGCAAGCAAGGCCCTGGGTTTCAGCCCCAGCACCACAAAGAAGAAAAACAAAAATGTGTCATTCAAGTTGTTTCTCCTAGTCTCTGTTCCCAATCTCACCAAGATGGCCACATCCTAGATTTTCCCATTTCCCAAAGTGGCCCACTTTCTGGGTCTTCCGGGTTGGAAGGAGGTATGCTGAGGCAGCTACAGCCAGAGCAACCTGAGCTGGCCTCTTTTGGGCTCTGCAGGTGATGTCCAGGGTGCCATGACGAAAGGGTCCCAATCTAGACCCTTTAAGCCTATGAAATCCTTGTAGATGGAGGATGAGCCAGGGAGACCTCAAGTGGCCCTCCTTATCAGCCCTGTGTTCCCAGAGCCCAGTCCAGGGGCCCATCTTCATGGTCATTTACCTGCCCAGGCTCCTGAGGAGCCCAGAATTCTAACCTGAAACTTCCTGGTTTTTAAAAAATGTGCAGTCTGTCCTCACTCCTGTGAGAGTAGTTCACTAAGACTGACCAGCCTCGCTGGGATTGTGGCGCAGTGGTAGCGTGCTCGCCTAGCACTCGTGAAGCACTGGGTTCGAGCCTCAGCACCACATAAAAAAATAAAATAAAGATATTCTGTCCACCTACAACTAAAAAAATAAATAAATTAAAAAAAAAAAAATGACTGACCAGCCTCTACTGCTGTGGCTCTGCCTGATTCTCCCATCTGCTTCCCTCCTTCCTCCATCGCCCTGCCAAGGCTGCCTGCTTTCTCTTCCTCAGAGGCTCTAGCTTGATCTCTCCCCATCTGACCATCCATCTCTGCCTCAGTTGGCTTCCTCTCCTTGTTCCTGTTCTTTGTTTCTTTCTCTGTATCTTTCTGCTTGGCTTTTCTCTACCATATCCCCTGAGGTGTGTCTCCCTATTCATGACCCTTCATGTCCCCCGGATAGCTGTCTTCCAGCCTATTGCACCTCATCTCTGGTTACCTAGGCTGTCCAGAAATGGGCCTGGGACCTCTTGTTTTCTCATCACAAGAAAACAAGAAGAGAAGCTCTCTGTAGCGTGGCAGTCTCAGCACCTCCCCTGCATGACTGTTCCCATCCTGTGAGCCTCTTATTGGCTCTTCTTGATCTGGAAGGCACCTCTGTCCAGCTCAGGGGCCAGAAACCCTCAGGGCCACACAGACGGGTGGCTGCCTGCTGCCCCAAGGACCAGGTCTCCATAGCTTCTCTTAATGAGTGTGCCTTCAGTGACACATTCATTATTCCTGTTTGGTCGCTTCTAGTCAAAACTGATTAGTTACACTTACCACTGGAAAGATGTAATGATTTTATTGTTTATCTTCAATTTATTTTGATTAACATCTCCGTTCTTTTCATTGCAAGTGCAATTAGGTGCAATCTAACAGCAACTACTTTAATTTTGTTGAAATTAAGATGAATAAGTGACGGCTTATGGTGCTTTGTTTAACAAATAAATCATAGTTAAGAGGACTGTATTAGTAATAAATGAAAAAAGACAGCTTAATTAAAATGCATGGAGCCAGCCTCTTGGTGTACATCCAAAATCCAAATCTGAATTCCAAAAATCGGAGAGAGCTGAGGGTTAGGAAGACCCTTGCTGCCTCTCGAAATGGTGATCAGAGAATGATAGACAGTGTGGTTTGGTTTTGAGAATGCTCTGTAGACAAGAACAAGGAGCATGTTATGATCCTTGTGAGATGGTAACACCTTGTCAACAAAAGCCACCACCAGGGGAACCCAGGTAGAAACAGATGTGAGAGAATACAGGGGAGGCCTCATTCCCTCAGGAGGATACGTGTACCCTAAATTCACCCTGGGAACCACTAGGAGCAGGGAGCAGGTCCCTCCACCACTGAATCTGGGGAAGAGCAGGTTGGCCTGCTGGGGAGCCCCTCACCAAGCCTAGGACCCCAGGGCAAGTGTCTCAGTGAGATCTCCTCCCCGCTGAGCTGAGAGGGACTTCCCCATCTCTTGATTTGGAAACAAAGTGCAAAAAGTCAGCCCTGGAAAGTTTCCCGTGTGAAGTTTAAAAGCGCCTGTGCAGGAGAGGCTGGCTTTGAAGCAGCTCGCTGGGCCCCTCGGCAGGCTCCTGCGAGTCAGAAGGCTGGCCTCCCCTCAGATCCACCGCGCCTGCCTCCGCAGGGCTGGGAAATGGGAATTGTTTTTAAGTTGAAAAATTACTTGTGGAGCTCGCTCCTTTGCCACCGAACTTCTTTTGTTCTCAGTCATCTCCTTCCTCTGCCTTCTCCTCCTTTTTCGCTTCCTCCTTCCAATGAAGAACAGGCAGACTGGATGGAGTTCAAACCTGAGTTCAAGCTCTTACCAGCTGCATGACCTCGGGCCAATGACTTAACCTATTGGACTTCCTCAGAAAAGGGTGAGCAATGGTGCCCACAAGGCTTAGTGCTACGAAGGCTGACTGAGGTAACTGCACCAAAATGCTGGGCACCATCCGGGCTCAGAGGAGGAGCTCAGGAAACATTCCTCTCACCCTGTCTACAGACCCTGCCCTCTTCCTGGATAGATCTTCTTAGGCAAATTTCCTGGCTTACTTCATTCCTACTTACCCTCCAGCCTTCTGCACTTAGGCTTCACTTTCCTTTTTCATTCTCTCAGTGTGTGTTACTGAGTACCTGCCTTGGGTCAGGCACTGTGTCATCCCCTAGGGACCACGGTACGTAAGTGAACTCAGGATGGGCCTGCCCTCAGACTTTTCATTCTCATGCCTCAAGTGTCCTGCAGGTGACTCCCTCTTAGGGGTCATCATCATCCTACATGTCCTAAGGTGTCTTCCCCACAAACTGAGTGCAAGGGTGAGTTGCCAAGGTAGGCAATGTCACTTCAGGGTGTACAGTTCTGGACCAGAGAAGAGGGAGAGGGACGAGAGATGGCAACCCCCAAGATGAACCAAAAGGAAATGACCTTTCTAGGGGCTGAACCTGGCTTCTGTCCAGTTCAGAAAAATCAGGCCTCATGTGATTGAAGGTTAATAAGAGCTGTTCCCATGACTGAGGCCCAGACTCCTGCACTTGGTCTAGAAGGCCCACCCCTCCATGTTTGGCCCTGCCTACCTTTCCAGCCTCTCCCATGCCCCCAGCCATATTGGCCTCCTTACTGGCCCTGCTCCTCGCCCCCCGCCAGAAACACCTCCTTTAGCAGTCCCTTCTACTTCCTACTGACTGCATCCCTGTGCCCACACAAGGCTTCAGGTCTCAGCTTTGATGACAACCCACCTTGAGAATAGACCTTCCTAGGGCAGCTTCCCTGGATGTTTGATCTCATCATGGCACTGACCCTTCATGGCACTTGTGTAACTGTCCTGAAATAGTACATCATTGTAGTTTAGTTTGCCTCCTCAACTACAATGTAAATTGCATGAAGGCAGGAGAGCAGACTGCCTGCCTTGTGAACTGCTGTCTCCTCCTCAGTGCCAAGCAAAGAACCTTAATAGAAGCTAGACAGAATGAATAGCCTTCTACAAGCTGGGTACGTTAGACACGCCGAGGATGATCCAAACCACAGCCCTTATTGTTTCCATTTCACAGATAGAAAACTAAAGTTTGGAATGATGTGACTCATTCAAGTAAGTGGTCTTGAACTCACATGTTTGACTCTGAAGCCACACTCCATCCAGCAGCTTAAGAGCCAATCCTGGTGTAGTGGTGGGAGGAACAGGATTTCTCCTGCTTGGGTCTAAGGACAGAAGGGAGTATTGCCCCTCTGCTTAGTGTCAGCCAGGAAGGAAACAGCCTGAGGTGTTAGATCCAGTTCTGGGATGCGGCCAAGCACAACCTGAGGAGAGGTCAACCACAGTCATTTCTCAGGAGGGGCTTTGGTGATCCCAGAAGAAATCACTCTGATTTTCCCTGCAGAACTGGCCTTTGGTCCTTGCCCTCTGGGCTGAAGACAGGGGACATGTGGAAGACCCATGGCACCCAGTGTGCCCTGGTCCGACAGGCAGCTGCCACAGTGACTGCTGCGTGACTGCTGCATTGGAGTAATGTGCAAGCTTCAAGAGGGGGGACTGGAGTCACTGAGCACCTCCTAAGCCCCCTCCTCCACGCTCCTTACAACCATCCCACCAAGAGCTGCTTATTAGCTCTTCTTAAAGATGAGGAAACTGCAGCCTGGAGGGAAGAAGTGACTCGTCCGAGGTCCCAGAGCAGGGAAATAGCTTAAGCTGGCTGTTCAGAATAGAGACTGGAAGCGATAGCGAGTCCTCCTGCGCAAAGGGAGAAAAGGGTGGCAAGTGAGGGGAGATAGAAAGAAACGAGAGGAGGGAGAAAATGGTGAGAGCCAGGAGCCAGGGGTAAGAGAATCCGCCCCACAGAGAGAAAGAAGCGCAGTAAGGAAGAGCTGGGGATCCGGGGAGAGACGAGGCGGGAGAGGAGACAGCGCCACAGAGACAGGGGATGGAGAGGCACCGAGGGAGACCGGCAGAGCCGGACCAAGAGCCTCGCGGCCCGAGCCAGTGACAAGTCACAGGCGGGGGCGGGGGGCGGCGAAGAGCGCGGAGCGGGCGCGGGACGGCGGCGGGCGGGCGGGGCGGGGAGGCCGAGGGACGCGGCGCCGCGCGGCCGCCTCCTCCCGGCTCCGCCGCCGCCGCCCCCGCCCCGGCCGCCCGCGCCCGCAGCCTAATGACCGCGGCGCAGCCCGCGCCCCGGCCCGCGCCCACTCGAGGCGGCCGTCAGCTGGCAGCGCGGGGCGAGCAGGGGCCGCGCGCCGCAGCCGGGGTGGCAGCTCCCCCGGCTCGGCGGGCCCTGATTGATTTGTCAGCCGAGGCGAGAAAACAGCCCCTCTGATCCGTGCGCTTCTCCGGCTCCCGGGCCGGCCCTGCAGGCTGGAGCGCCCGGCCCACCCCAGGAGGGAGCCCCCTGTCCTCCGGCCCGGGCCCCGGCGTCCCTCCCCGGCCCCCCGCAGCCAGCGCCTCCGCCGGCTCGGCCCGGCCCGCCCGCAGGCCCTGGGGCTGCCAACTGCCCCGTCGCCCCCCCTGGGCACCGTGCCAGCGCCCCCGGCCCTCACCCTGCCGCTCCCCCCGAGCCCGGCGCCACCGCCCCCCGCCCCCCGGCCCTGGCCCGGGGCCGCCCGCAGAGCCGGCCACACCCGCTGCAGAGGGCTCGGAAAGGTAAGCAGGCGCCTCGCGCTCCCCGGGGCCGCGAGGGCTGCGCGGGGGACGGGGGCAGGGCCACGGCGGGCACTCGCGGACCCGCACCGGGATCTGCCGCTGCCACCGAGCCGGGAACCCGCGAGGGCCCCGCCGGGGCCAGGAGGGCTTCGGGCGAGTTGCAATTGTGCAGCGAGCACTGGTGGGAATTGGGTGATAGTTACCAGTCTTCCTGTCCTGGGAGTGGGGGGTTTCACTCTTGGGTCCAGAGATCTTCTGTCTGTATCTTGTATCTTTTAAGAAATTCTCTTCCTCTCTCGCCATCCTGTCTCTGAAGGCATCATTTTCCTGTCTCTTTTGAGGAGTCACCTCTTTGCTTTGCTTTTCCCTCAAGCAGGGAGTCTCTTTGCATTCCTCTCCCCAGTTAACTATATTCTCTCTCTCCCCCATTTAGAAGGATTTTCTCCCTCTTTCTCACTCCTCGATTTAGAAAGAAATTCTCTCCCCACAATTTTTAACCATCTTCTAGCTCACTCTCCCATGCTGAAGGCTAGACCCACTTTTCTGTTGTCCTTTTACCCCACTTAATCCTAGGTGTGCAGATTCAATTTGAATCTTGCACTGGGGAGTCGGACCTGCTGTTTTTCTGGTGCAGGGGCCAGCCGGCGGGGCGGGGGGGGGTCCTCATCCAAAGCAGGGGTACCAGCAATCCATCTCTGCCTCTGGGAAGAGAGCACCTGCCCAGTCTCAGCCCAGGTGTGGGGGGTATTTGTTTCCAAGGGGCAAGAAGGGAAGACTTTGCCCTGAAACAAAGACTTAAAGTCTACCGAGTCTGTCCCAGCCTCTTCCAAGAAAGAAGAATCCCAGTTTCTGGGCTGAGGGGCCACATCTAGCCCCCCCTCCCCCACCTCTTTAACTTTAAAATAGTTTAATGAACACACAGAGAGAAATCATTTTTTTTTTTCCTGCGTGTTGAGCAGTCTACAAAGAGAAATGGGAAAGGAGGGAGAGAGATTTAACTCTGATCCCCGCAATTAGTTCCCTGGGATGGGGGGGGGGCGGGAGCCTCAGTTCTTCAGATACAAAAGCATTTAGATCGCTTTAGACCGGTTAATCCTGAGTCTGGCTCGGGTCTCTTTTGTTTCCCAACTCCATTGTGGGTTTTGTGCAGTTTCTCTCTGTTCGCGTGATTGACTAGCCAATGGATGGTAATTATCCAAATGTCCCCTCTGTCCTTTGACTGACTTCTCTGTATTATGGGCAACTGTCATGCATTCTGTCATTCCATATCATATTACACATATTATCATATGAAGTCCCCCCTTAAAAGGAGGGAGCTTCAGCCCAGATGCTGCTGTTTTTAGAAGGAAGGGCCCCCGAATAATTTGTGCGGGCACAATTGGGAATACAGAACAGGGGACGCCCAAGATGGGAGGTTCTGCAGGTAATTTGTTTTTCTGACTGGGGTGGGGGTGGTCTCTGGGGTTGGGGTTATATGGACTTCTGCGAGGAGGAGCTCAGTGTGGGTTTGCTAATTGTATCCTGGCCAGACCTTTGGAGTGGTTCTGGATAGATCTGGGGTACCTTATGTAGAAAGTTGAATTGGTGTTTTGACCTCAGCATATCAGAAAAAATTGAAGGACTGGTGCCTTTTTGGGGTACTAGATCTTAGTGGCACACACTCAGTATACCAGTTCTTGGGATCCCAAAATACACCTCTTCTACCTGTGGCCCTTCACAAGATGAGTCCTTTGGACTCTTGCCCCAGTTTGCTGCCTGCCAAGCAGAATGGGGATGGAAATGCCAGCTGTGTCTATTTCAACATCCCCCCACCCCCGCACGATGATACTAAAGCTTTGAGAAGGGACAAGCTTTTCCAATGATGCTTTTGCACAGATAAACTTAGTACCCCTTGGTGCAATTGTGCATGCCATCACTTAAGAGGGAGGCAGGATTTATAACAAGGAGCCTTTGCAGACACAGACTCTGGGGTCCTCTGAATCTGTGGGCAGGACTAGCCTTTCTTCTGCTAAAATGTGAAAAAAGTGTTTTATTATTGCAATGGATATGAAGTGCCGCCCAGATGTATAGCCTCGCAGTTAATTACCTTGTTCTTCATCAAATATATGAGCAATAAATTCTCTAGGAAGGGAGGTGTGTGCGGGTGTGTGTGTGTGTGTGTGTGTGTGTGTGTGTGTGTGTGTGTAGATAAATGGATGGATAGATGGATGCAGGGGAGAGAGAAACTCACTCTTTTTAAGAACACAGAGAGAGACAATTTTATGAAAAGCTTGATATACTGCTGCAAGATGCTTTGAATTTTTCAATGATCAAATATACATGATCAAGCTGAGCATGTTAGGGTGTGAGGTGCACTGACGGTCAATGGCTATTGATCAGTCTGTTAAGTATTTCTGCTCAGTTTTATAAATATAGATAGATCCCAGATGATTTAAAGAATTAGATAGCTAAGAATCTAGCATTCTATGTTTCTTTGGAGAAGGGGAAATGCTGGTCAGTTACAAAACACCCCAACCATTGTTTACCCCTATTACCCTCCCCTCAAAGTACCTTGGAAAATGTGAATTTCATTAGTAGGAGTTCAAGAATAAAAATATTCCAGACGTTTTGCTTGTGGTTTGCTCAGAAAATCACTTTACCTGAGTCTAGCCTTGTTGAGAGTTTACTCCTGTCTTTGTCACACACTTGCACACACACACACACATACACACACACACAATTTTGCAATCACAAATTTGATCCAGATTGACATGCTGCTGAAGAGATGGGGAGGGGGCATTTATGGGAGTGGGATCTAAGGTTCTTAAAACCCTCTGGTTAGGAACCGGGTAAACTGGCCACATGGCTTTCCCCAATTAACTAATTTCTCACTAATCTAAAGATCTATTTAGAAAGGTGTGGAGGGGGTGGAGGATGGAGATTTAAAGATAACCTCTAATTGGTCTGGAGAAATTCCGTCGATGACACCCAGAAACCCTTTTTCTCTTTCATTCTCTCTCTCCTCTTTTCCTACCCCCTTTCCTATCTCTTTCTTTCATTTTGCCTTCTAGAAATTAAAAGTGGACTTGAAAGGAAAGAGCCCTGAGAAACACTTGAGAGGGGGAAGGAGCAAAAGTGAACTTTCAGTTTTTACTGTGTAGCATAACCATCTTATTTTTAATCATCCAATTAGCTATTTTGTGAAAGAATCATATTCAAGAAGATCGGCCTTCACCCTGATTGGGAAAACTTAAACACACAGAAAATTGATAGTTATTTTGTTTTTGCACCTTGAAAGTACAAGAGTGTAGATTTTTAGATGTTTTTATCTGCAGAAAAAAATTTTCCAGCTAAATGTCCCTTACTGGAGGGGCTCAGGCAGGCATCCCTATTGATAAATTCCCCTCGAAATAGAATCAGAATTGGCATCCCTCAAAAAAGTTGATCCACCTAGAAATGGATGGATCAGCCCTGATTGGGTGGACATGCCCTTTCACCTCATTGTGTCTGACCTATCACTTAATTAATCTCTCCCAGATGCAGAGCTGTTGACAATGCCAAAGATAAGCAGTATTTTGAACAAAGCAGGAAGCTTTTAAAAGAACAAGCCACAGTGAGGTTTGAGGCTCTTAAAAATGTGTAAATCATCACCATTTGGATGCACAGACTTTGCTGCTACATAGCTGAGTCTAAGAGATGGTCCCATCTTTTCTAGAAACTTTCTGTCCCTTTCTTTAACCGATGATGTCTATGTACATTCATTTTCTGCCTCTCGCCTCTTTGCCTCTGGTTGCCTTTCTTCTGCCTTTCTCTCTTTCCAAATTCAGACTATCCATGGCCGGTTTCCTAAAAATTGTCCTCTGCTTTCTAGTCTTGTCTTTGGCTCTTGAAGACTCTTTTTATAGTATTAGGGCTATCGAGGTGAGTCAGTTCGAAGGCTTTGGGTGACAAAATATTGACTGCATTTGCTCGTACCTATGGAGGAGGACATTTGTGCTGGAGGCATCTTGGTGACATACAGGGAATAGTTCATTAATTAAAAGACTTGCTAATTGCTGCTTGAATTACTGTACAGAGACAGAGAGTTTATAAAAGATGACAATTTGAAGAATGAATATTTTTTCTTAAAACATTTTTATAAACAAGTCCTAGAAAATGTGTTGCCTTTACTCATGCTGTTATCGTCAACTATTCAATGGAGCTTCAATTAATGATAATATATGGTCTGGGATCCTTAGCTGGGCCTGACTGATGGAAGAGCTTTGTTGAATTTGGTGCAGGTGGCACTGTTTAATAAGCACAGGAAAGAGTGAATAATGTAGTGCTTGCAAAGAGAAGTAAATGCAAAATAGATCGCTCTAATTATGGCAGCCCCCAGAAATGAAGACGCAAGCTGAAATGGCCAACTAACTGGGAAATTCCAAATAGAACTGATTGTCCGCTGCCTTTTTTACTTTCAAGGGCTGACATGGTAGCTGAGAAGTAAATGTGGATGAGCTCATCTGACTCAACACAAGCACAAATTCAAAACCTGAGTCTGATGACCTATCAGCGTTTGCCTTAACTGTCTAGAATCCTTTACGAGGCAGTCAAATGCAGTTCTAGCATAGGGCTATCTGAACATCTCTACAAAAGAGCGGCACAAGCTCATTACAACTAGTCTTCATGTTTTATTGCAAAGTGTCAAGAGATTTTGGTTTTGTTTTGTTTGAATTTCTTTATGCTTGAGAAAATGAGTCTATAGGAAATCAAAGTGTGAATACTTAAGCAAACAGAATTTCCCATATACCTGCAAGGCCTCATAATGATTTTCATTCATGCAAAGATAATCGATGGGACATTAGTTGTTTTAATTAATGGAAGAATAAAAATGCTGAGGGAGGGGGTGCCAAGAGGCTGGGCTTTGGCTAAAGCCTATATGGGAAAACTGTTCCACACCTGAAGAGAATGCCAACTTCCCAAAGACGAGTAGAGATTTGCTAATCAGATCAGTGGAAAGTTGGGCCAGGCTAGGGGAATGGTCTTGCGGAAAGCACAGGTGGAGAAATGGTAGCTGTGCTGGGCATTTTCCCTACCCTGCAACTCCCCTGTTCCCCTAAGAAAAGTACCAAGTCCTACATCACCTCATAGATTACTTTCAAGGAAGGTGCACTTTGTTCTAGAAGACTGGTGTGCTTTGTGTCAACGGCTGGGAAGGCAAAATTAGCTTGGATTATGGGAAGGCTGGGGCTGAACGGTTGTGCTGCATATGAGATGATCTGTAGGGCAATGGCTCCAGCAAGTGGGTACAGATTCTTGTCCACTGACCAGGGACCCAGGGAGGAACCAAGTCTAGTACCTTTAGGCAAACCCCTCTTTTTGTTCTGTGGAAATATCTACCAAACCCACCTCTAATCTAGTGAGCACTGGCTGGGCACCTGAGTCCATTAGTGCCAGTATATGTGAAGCTCATAAAAGATTTATGAGGAAATTTGTGTTTCATAATGGAGTTTAGGGGTGTCCTGCAGTCAGAAAGGGATAGCAGAGATGCCTTTGAAAGAAGAAAGACTGTGGAAGGAAATTTTTCTAGTATCAAGTGTGTGTTTGGAGGTATCAGAAGTATTTGCTAGTCAATCTCCCTCCCCCACCGCATCCCCACTTTTTTCTACAAGATCTTCCTGGTTCTCTTTTAAGGCAACGTGGCCTCCTGTGTAAGGAAATTTATTGCTGTTGTTTTTTGTGCTTCAACCTGAAAGACTTGCAGAGCAGAGGCGAGCAAAATAGCCTTTCCAGGACTGGCTATAATTCTGGGCTAGATTAAAAAGAAATTATCTTCCAGGTACAGGGTATAGCTATAGTTATACCAGTTGGAAAAAAATGACTTCTTGTTGCAATATTTCTTTTTTTTTCCTTCCAAGACAGTTTCTATCTTTTTGTGAAAACTAGCTGTGGGGAGATGCAGTTATCTATTGTATATTTTGTTGCAGTTGTTCTTTGAGAATGATCTGATCTGATGGATTTATATTGTTGCCAGTGTGTTTTGAGCAGGGGCCCAGATACAAACTTTCTGCACCCTAATTGATAATGGTAAATCCTTTTGCTGAGGCGAACAATCTCTGACCTGGTATTCGTATTTCTTTTACCAATTCCCTGTAATAAAATTGAACATTTTGTCACCACTTTGAGAAACACTGCCAAACACCTTAAAACACATGTCACATGCCAGCAGCCCCTCATTTCCCTCCTCCGGGAGCTTCTACATCTGGAATCATAATCACAGATAAAAACCTTGACAAAATTGCATCTGAGCACATTCTCTCTGCAGCCCTTACTTTCTCATAACATTTAATACAATATTAATACCTGCTACCGAAAGACAGGAGGGAGGAAAAGGGCTGCCAACCTCCATGTTTCCTGATGCATCATGTTCAAACCTGAAATTCACACTTCGTGTTTCATTTTAAGTTCAGTGCATTTAACAGGGCCCTAGAGAGAGAGCCCTGGTTAGTTCCCCAACCTGCTCAGCTGACGCCCAGGGAGGCGGTTTCAGAATTGTTCAGATCGCTGCAGGGAGAAGAGGAGGAGGAATTGGGCTACTCTCTGCCAGCAATGGGCCAAGCCCTACCTCTATTCTAGTGTCACAGACGTGGGGCTCCCCTTGGGAATAACTAAGACCCCACTGATTTTTACTGTCGATAGTGGTAATCAGCAGATTTTCTGTATGGTGTGACCAAGGCAATGAGTTACTTTCATAAAGAAAGGTAGCCATGCCTGAACAGACTTGCTGCTGACTGGCCTCTCACATCAATATAAAACAATTTCCCCTTTGCTGAATGAAGCCCACAAGCCTGCCCAAAGGGCGTCCTTGTTGAAAATATGGGGCTTTTCTGCCATCCCTATGACTAACCCTCACCCCACCTTTTCTTGGAAATGCCCACAACCCCACATTACTGCACAGTGGCAAGGAATCACCATCCCTCTGTTATACAAACTGGAGACAGAGGTTAGAGAGAAGGGGAAAGTGCTGGAAGCATACCCCACTGGGAGTGTTTCCTGCCGGCACAAGTGATACCCTGGAAATGGATTTTCAAATGTCAGGTAGCTTTGTTCAATCACTGCCTTCTCCAACCAGAATTAGGGTCAAAACAGGCGAGGTGTGGGCCCTCCCTTTAAAAAAATTAAGCCTAGGTTTCTGGAATGAGTAACCAGCAATCTCAATGTAGAGGGACACACACACACACACACACACACACACACACTCACATTTCCTTGAGCAAGACCCAATTTTGTAAGCAAGAAGTGTAATTTGCTGAATGGTGCAAGCTAGCTCCAGGCACAGGAGACGTTATACTTTACTCAGGGAATCAAGGCGGGCAACTAGCCCTGTGACTGCAGCCAACAGCTTCAAGAACACTGTCCTTTCTGCTTCAAGGCGGGGAGGAAACGTTGATTTTGCCTCTTTCTTCTTTGCAGTTATTATTCAAGAGGTTTCCCTGTACCCAACCCCAGCAACCATCCTCAGAGTTTGAGGTCATCCATTGGCAGTACCCAAAGGGGGGCCCCAGGCAGAGTGTCTGGGGCCAAAGAGGGCGGCTCCCCTGCGTGGAACCCTTCCCTGGTGGCTCCCAAATCCGGCATTTTCTCTGCCTGCCTTTCCCTCGGGGGAGACTCAGGAAGGCTGCAGAAATCTGGGCGCCCGCTCGCTCGCTTGTCAAGAAGCAAACTGTCTTCACATTCTCCAAGAGCAACATCCCTGCCTAGGAAGAGGAAGGAAGAGGCAAAATAAATAAAACCAGTTAATGTTGTAGTTAACTTGCAAATCAAGTAAATCTGTTGGTGCCGTATTTGAGAAATAAACCATCAGAGCGTCACAGCAAACACACACTTCTGAACGTCTTCATTTTGATTTAATGGTATATCAGCGTCAACTATCGCTTCCTCTGCTGGTACACACGGCCTGATGCCGCGGGAGGAGGGTGCCCATGTTTATCACCGAGTGAGATGACTAATTACACCTTGTCAATCACCGGCTATGAAGACATAAAACCAGCGCGCACAATGAAGTAGTTGCCTGCAGCGTCAATTAGTTGGCGATTCCGAGGTTATTGCGTGGCCCTGCTTTGGCCGCCTCTAATAACGGGACAGAGCGCCGGGAACAGCGCGCTGATCAATCACCCTCCTTCCGCGGCTCCCCCGCGCCCTCCCCCTCTCCCCCCGCCCGGCCTGGCCTCACTTTCTCCGGGCGGCTTGCGCTTCCACCCTCCGCGGCCCCGGCTTGGTGGCGCCGGCAGCCCCGGGAGCCCCGAGAAGTTTGTGCGCGGCAGCTCCGCAGCCGGCAGCCGGGAGACCCGCAGCCTTCGGGGAGCGCCGGGGCTGGTGGCCCCTTTGTTGGAGGAGGCGTGGAGGGAGCGCTTTTGTTCTGAGTTAGTCACGGTGGCCGGCTGGAGGCTGCTACCTCATTATGCGCCGGGTCTGCTTCTCTGCGAGGAAGCAGATGGTGGGGAGGTAGGCAGAGGCAACAGTGGCCAGACCTGAATTCTGTTCACCTGTCACCTCCCACAAAAGGCAGGTTCGCGGGACTTTGGGATTCTTTCCCCCTATCAGGGGCAGGGGGCGAGGGCCGCGGTTTCGGGCGCCTGCGAATGTTCCACCTACCTGTCGGTGCCCGCTCCTCCCCACCCCCTGCTTTCCCTTGGCTGCGGCTTCTCGCGCGGTGTAAATGTCATTCACGTGTCAGGATATGTGTTTACAGCCTGTTCCTCTCCTTATTCAGTCTCTGGGGACAGGGTTCAGCCATTGCGCGACGTCCCCCTGCCGCTGGGGGAGATTAGCGAAGTTAAGGGCCTCTGAACCCGGGAGCCAGGGTGCCCAGCGGCGAGAGATGAGCTGGAGCTTCTTAGAGCCCCGAGCGCGTCTCAGCCTGTAGAAGAGGGATGGAGGAGGACACGGGCCAGGGATCTTGACTGCCCCGGAATTTAGGGTCAGTCTCGAGATGAAGGGGGCTGCTGGTAGGAGAGGTGGCGAGGGAATCCTGTATGTATGGGGGAAGTGAAGAGCTGCAAGGTGTGTTCCACGTTTCTTGTGAAGTCCTCCGCAAGAGTTACTGTGGACAACCCCTCCAGCTCCTAAGACTGTCCCTGGAGCTCTCAAAAATGTATTGTATACAGCCAGCACCAAGGACGAAAACTCCAGCATCGTTATAATTTTTTCTCCCCCTTGGGCGACCTCCAGATGAACCCTGGTGACTCCCAGATTAGATTTTCATTCCCCACTTTCTTTGGAAGAAATTGCCCCAGATGCCTCAGTACAACATGTCTGTGTATTCGTGTAGGCGTCCCCGTGCCTGGGCGCGAGCCGTGTGCAGGCGCTGCAGCACACGTCTGTGTGAACTCGCGCGCACGCGCGCCTTTGGATTTATGGTCCTTCCCTCGCGTTAGGGCATCTGTGCACGTGCAGCCTGTACACACATACTTGCAACTTCAAGAGTTTTTGCAAATACGAAAAACATAGCCTCCTGGGAGCGCACTCAGGGACTTAAGTGGGATTGCCCAATCAGGCAAGTGTAGTTTTAATATGCCGCCTTCCAGATGCTCCCTCTTGCACGGCTCTGGACACTCGTACAAGATAAGCACGTGTGGACCTTAGCTCTACGTTAGTGCTGGCCGCAGTTTTGCTAACAAAGATAAATTCATGCTGGCTGGGTTTTGTCAAAAGAAACGATCACAGACATTTGCACACATGTGCATGTGCTTGAGCATTACAAGCACGTGTATATTTATGTGTGAAAGTTTTGTAGGTAGAAAGTATGTTTTCAGTGCTACGTCAACTCTGTGTCCTGTAAGATAAACCTCAGAGATCCTGGCTTTCCTTTTACTGTCCTGGCACAGGTCAACAACAGACTTGCTTATTCCATGTATTTCGACAATCACTTTTTATTTCCGAATTCCCACTTTACCAGGTATCTGGGTGTCACTCTCAATTCTCCAAGAGACCTTAGGTTGAGCCCAAAGTCTAGAGGCTGGGGCTGGCAGTTAGGATTTATCCCACAGCCTAGGTTGTTAGTCCTTGGTGAAGTGGTGTAGCCAGGTGGCTGGGTGGACTCTGATGTCACCAGGGTGGGTGGCATGGCATGCTCAGTGGGCAGAGCATGGGCCTGTGGTCTTTAAAAATTTCACTGATGCCAAATGTTTCTCGGAGTGAGAAAGTTTTTAATAGGAGAGAGGAAAGAAGGAATGATTGAAGAATTTGTGGAGTGCCTACTGTGTTCCAGACATTTTATATCCATGATCTCTTTTCCCTCACCACATCCACGTGGAGGGGCCTTCTTGGGTCTCATTGAAAAGGTCAGAAATAAGCTAAGGGAAGTTAAGTCACTGCCTAAGATTGCATTGCATGTAAATGGTAGAGGTAGGATTCGAACTCCTTGCTTCTCTGAGTTCTTAAAGTCATGCTCGCTCCACTCTTCCAGGCTGAAGAGAGACGGGGAAGAGCGAGAAAGAACTACACGCTTGGCCATAAATTGGGCTCTAGCTCCCTTGGAGCGAGGATATGCTAGCTGGCCCCCTCCTCGGGAGTCACAGCTTCCTGCTGCTCCGGCCTTTGGGTCTCAGCTGGGTCCCCAGGAGGCCTGCAACCGCCGGCTGCCCGCGGCAGGGAGCCCGGCACCGAGGCGGAGCGCGGCGGGAAGCGGCGGAAGGCTCTAGCAACTCTGCCTCAGGCCTGCCTTCTCCAGCCTCCCCAGACGGTGCCTGAGGCCAAGGGGAGATTGGAGTGAGAACTCCTCGAGCATCCTCTGGCTGCGCCTTCTTAGGATGGAGACAGCGAGGGGAAAGGGTTTAATTTTCCTTCCCGAAGAAATCGCAGGAAACTGTTCGTAGCTTAAAAATTCTAAACCCCGCGCTCTCCTTCCTCTCTCCCTCCCTCCTCCTCCTCCAGCCTCGCCCACCAGCTCCCACCATCTCGTCTCTGCTCTCCTCCTCTCGCCTCACCCCTCCCTCTCCGGTCTCCCGCCTTCCCGGAGCACGCGCTGCCAAGGCCTGGGGCGCCCAGCGGCCAATGGCACGGCAGCAGGACGTGATGTCAGGCGCGGCTGTAGAAAAGGCGCGGAGGCTTGCGCTGGCGCGGACTGCAGAGCCGGGGCTGGGCTCGGCGCGCGCTTGGAGAGCATTGCGCGCGGCTGGGCCCGCGGCCGACGGCTCCTCCTCCCACTCTGCTCCTCCTCCTTTTTCTCCTCCTCCACCTCCTCCTCCGCCTCCTCCTCCTCTTCCTCCTCCTCCTCTTCAATTCTCCCGGTGGCTCGGCTCGGCTCGCTGGCTTCGGAGAAACCCCTACTCCAGTCGCCGATTCATCGCCCAAGAGGGTCGCCTGGGGCAGGGGGCGCACCCCAGGGAGAGAAGGGGTTCAGGCAGCTTGGCCGCCGCGGGCACCTAGCCGTTCCTGGGTGAACCCCGACTGCAGCCGTCGCCGCCTGGGGTAGAGTTTGCGCCCCTGTTTTGCGCCCTGGGCGCGGAAGCCGGGCGGGCGATGCCCGCGGCGTGAAAGCGCCCGCGGCGGGCGCCGACCTCTGCCCTCGTCTCCCGCCCCTTCTCGCCCCGTGCCCTTGTGACCCTGGCTTTGGCGCCGTCGCCCAGGCGCCCCGCGATGTAGCTGCCCCCACGCCTCGGCGGGAGGCGTCCTGGCCCGCGGGCTCCCGGGGCCCGGAGCCCGGCCTGGGGGCGCAGCCGAGCTCGGGCGGGGCCGGGGCCGCCGTGGCGATGCACAGGGCCCGTTAGCGCCGGGAGCGCCAGGCAGCTGAGGCGGGGGGCAAGCCCTTCCTCTGAGGAGCCGCGCCCCGGCCCCGCCGGTCCCGCCGCGATGCTGTTCCACAGTTTGTCGGGCCCCGAGGTGCACGGGGTCATCGACGAGATGGACCGCAGGGCCAAGAGTGAGGCTCCCGCCATCAGCTCCGCCATCGACCGCGGCGACACGGAGACGGTAGGCGCGCGGCTGTGGAGTCGGGGCTGAGAGCTGGGACCGGGCCGGGCCGGTCAGCGCCTCTGCTTCCCGAAGTTTGGGGAGAGTCTTTCGTGCCGCACGGGACTGAGCGCTGGGGATCCTCGGACAGGATGCAAGGCCGGTAGCTCCAGGCTGGGGGGAAACCCGGCTACTGGGGCGGAGGAGGGAAACAAAATCTCGGACCCGGAGGGTGGAGGAGAGCGTTTCTCCTGAAGTGAAGCGAAGTCCCACCCGCAGCCGGGGCGGCTCCCTTCTCCCCTCGCCAGGCGCTCCAGCCGACAGTCCCGGCTGTCCTCCACCACTTCGCTCAGGCTGCTGGCGCCGCCGCCCGCGCCTCCCGAGAAGGGCGAACCAGCCAGGAGGAAGCCCTGGGGCTCCAGCCGCTTTGAGTCACTTCTAGTCTCCCAGCAGCTGGGGTTCCCTTCCTAGCGCAGTTTCAGGGGCCGAAGTCTTCTGGGCCAGCACTTTTCGTTGATGGTGTCCTCGCGTCCCTGGCCGGCCTGACTTGCTCAGGCCAGGGCTTGGAGTTCAGGCTCCGGCCTGGCTCTCGCGGAAGGAGACTACATTTGGATCTGTACACCTGGCTCCGCCGGCCCAGCCCCAAATAGCCAGTTCCTGGCCTCAGACCTCCCCGGGGGCCAGACAAACAAACGCTGCCCAGCAGCGGGCCCAGAAGTGACCTTAAGAGGCCGAGGAGGTGGGGAGCATTGGCGAAGCTTTTCCACTCTGAGAGTAAGAGCGGTAGCCCAGTGGCTTCTCGGTCTCCGAGCCCTTTTCCCTCCAATTAAACCTTCCTAACTCCTCAGTTTGGTTAGGATTGGATTTGGTTTGGGCCTGTCCTGCACCCAGAGACTCTTGAGGGTCCCCTTGTGCCCCATTGACCATCTCCCAAGACTCAAGAGGGTCCAGCTGGTGTGGCAAAGGAGACAGAAGTTAGTTGCCCGAACTGTACGAGCCTAAACCTTTCGTCTGAGGATCCAGAGGTCATCGGGGCTGGGGGCCAGGAACTCTGCTGCCTCTCTGAAGTGAACCGTGTGTGGAGAGTGACTTTTAATGGTCACCTTACTCCATCTTTGGGGGCACAGACGGGGGCTTCTTTAAGAAACAGTTTGGGGAAAGCTCTTGGAGGGTCTGACTGATATAGCTATGATTGTCCCAGCCCCTAACTAGCGGGAATATTTCTGGGGAAAGGGCAGAGGGACAGGAAGCAGGAGACATAAGAGGGAGAATTACCTAGACCAGGAGCCTGGGGCTTGGGCCCGTGGCAGCCTAGAGCTGGGCCGGTGGGCCTAACCTTTAGCCACCGGGATTTAGGCCTTTTTGGGTGGAGGAATCTGCTGCTTGCTCAGGCAGCCCTCTATGCGCTCAGGGCCGGCTGGGGCCACCGAGGGAGATGCGGGTGCTGGATTTTTGTTGGTGGCGCGGCCGCAGGCTGACGCAGGCGCGGCGGTCTCCCGCCTTCCTCCCTTCGCAGACCATGCCGTCCATCAGCAGTGACCGCGCCGCGCTGTGCGCGGGCTGCGGGGGCAAGATCTCTGACCGCTACTACCTGCTGGCGGTGGACAAGCAGTGGCACATGCGCTGCCTCAAGTGCTGTGAGTGCAAACTCAACCTGGAGTCGGAACTCACCTGTTTCAGCAAGGACGGAAGCATCTACTGCAAGGAAGACTACTACAGGTAGTCCCCCACGAGGAACCGCTGGCCTTCAGGCCCCTCCCCATCTCAGGCACAGTCTTGTCCCTCTCTTCTCCCTCCAGTCCCACCAAAGGTTACACTTCTCAGGACCTCCTTCTCCAAACCAGCATAAATCTGGTGACATTTTAAAGCAGCAATTTGGGAGGCTCTTGGGAAGGTTCATGAAGTGTATAGACTACAAAAAATTAGAAACTGCCCTCCCTTCTGAGCTTAGATCATGAATAAGCATGAGTGAGGGTCCCTGCATCCCTCTCCATTTGAAGTTTTCTGGGCCTACCAGAGGGGATAGAAATAGACACCCTCAAACCTAGGCAGCCTGGGCTGGCTAGAGCAAAGTTGGAGGGAAAGCCCGGGGAGTGAGTGTGCTTCTGGGTCTTTTGGGGAGATGGGAGCTGACGCTGACCGGTATCAAAGAGCCGTAATCATGAAGAGGCCCCAAGGTCCCTGCTTCTCCTCTCCCAGCTTAGGGTTATGGTCTGTTTATGCTCTCTCGGTCTCCGTCTCTTTTCCTATTTCTTCCAAATTAGAAAGGTCTGTAGGATTCCTAGGCGCTGGTCTGGAGGGCAGGGGCAAAGGTTGAGGAAGGGGTAAGTGGGGGAGTTTCTCCCAGCTTGCAAGTGAAGGCTTTCCTAGGACTTGCTCACACTCTGGGTAAAGTAGAAGCTCTTGTAGGCTGAAAATGGTTAAGGAAAACTATTTCAGGCTAGGACTAGGTAGGCCTGGGTCAAAATCTACTACTCTCTCCCCCCATCCTCCATATGAAGGCTAGATTGTCCATCTTGAGGAGGGGATTTTCTCCAGCTTCGGCACCTGGAGGAGGGATATTGGGGAGGGGAGGTTACCCAACCATTTGTCCCCACAGCCCCTCCTTCCATGGTCCCTACAGGCGGTTCTCTGTGCAGCGCTGTGCCCGCTGCCACCTGGGCATCTCGGCCTCGGAGATGGTGATGCGCGCTCGGGACTTGGTTTACCATCTCAACTGCTTCACGTGCACTACGTGTAACAAGATGTTGACCACCGGCGACCACTTCGGCATGAAGGACAGCCTGGTCTACTGCCGCTTGCACTTCGAGGCGCTGCTGCAGGGCGAGTACCCCGCGCACTTCAACCATGCCGACGTGGCGGCTGCAGCGGCTGCAGCAGCAGCCGCCAAGAGTGCGGGGCTGGGCGCTGCGGGGGCCAACCCTTTGGGTCTTCCTTACTACAATGGCGTGGGCACCGTGCAGAAGGGGCGACCTAGGAAGCGCAAGAGCCCTGGTCCTGGGGCGGATCTGGCAGCCTACAATGCTGGTGAGTGCAAGGCGCACCGAGCGCCCCCGTTGGGTTAGGGGAAAGTGCGTGGCGACTACAGCCAGGAGATGGAGTGAATCTCAGTGTGTCAGGCATTCAGAAGGTACCCTGGCCCTTAGCTTCCCAGACCCTAAGCACCAGACGTCCTGAGAAGAGATATTAGCTCCCCTGGGCTTCCGCTGGTGCTCCCTGGGCTGGAGCGGTAGGAGAGGGTGCATTAGTACCTTGCTGCCCCAGGTGCATGACCGCGTTGCGGAGAAATTGTTTTCTGGAGGCGGCTTTTTTAGTTGGACTTTCCCCAGCTTTGCTGGGCAGAAAGTATAGGAATAGAGAAAGCAAGCCGGCGCCGACACCAAACAGGCTCTGGGTTGGCGCGGCCGAGGGCGGGGAGCTGGGGCAGCCGGAAAGCGAGGCAGGGCAGCTAGGGTCCCAGGAGAAAGGGTGGGCGGTGGCCAGGGGCGCCTAGCGGGGCCTGGCGTGTGGCCGGATCGCGTGAAATGTCTCGAGTGCGCCAGGCTTGGGAACTCCAGCTCTGGAGCCTTTATGAAGGGCCGCGGGCCCTTGTGCCGGCCGATCCTTCTGCATGGCCAGGTCTCAGAGGTTTTCCCGGGCTCTTTCCTCCGAGTTCCCGGTGCCTGCTGGGGTAAGGGCGCCGACCCTCGGAAGCTGGCGCCGGGGAATGAGACCCGAGGCAGGCCTGGCCTCGCGCGGGGGTAGAGTGCGGGGCTCGTTTCGCATTTCCGGCATCTTTGAACCTTGGGCCTTTCCCGGAGGAGCTCTGCCCCCTCCCGCGTCCTCCCAGCTCTGGACAGCTGCGGACGTTCTGAGACCCGACAAATTGAACCGTCAACATCTGCGCGAAGTCTGCAGGGCCGACAAAGGTTTATGACTCTCTGGGCTTCTGAACTAGAGTTTATTTGCAATTATTTTCTTTCTTTCGTTTGCGACAGAATCGGATTTGGAGATTTTTGTTTTCTTCCTCCTTTTCCCCTTAATCTAATACACAAGCGTGTGTAGGGTGGCGGGGGACCAAGACCAAAACAAACCCAAGACTGTGTGGAGGGCTGCGGTAGGGGAGGAGCCAGGGTTATTTTGATCGTAACGAGTCTGAACCGGCTAGCAAGCGAAAGAGGGGCAAGTGGAGTAAGTCCCTTTTCGCTCCAACGAAATTGCTTGTTAGAGGATTGTGGTGCCGAGCTGGGGGTAGGGAAGGCAGCCTCCGATTTGGTAAATGAAGAGGCGGTAGGTTCAGCGGGTTTAAGATTTGTTGAAGGCGCTACTTCAGATGCCATTCTCTAGAACTTTCATCCCTCATCTCCCACCATCCGGAAAATAAAGACCAAATCCAGTCCAGGCCATGTCTCCTAAAACCAAGCTGCCTCTAGTTATCAAGTGAGGTCAGCTTCCTTGGGAAGCAGCCTCAGGAACTCGGCTCCAGGGCACCTGGTGGGTGGGAAGTGTTTTAATGTTTTCCTGGGCACGCAGGTTTGGCACCCTGCATGGAATTGTGCAGAAACAGGGTAAAGGTTTAGACATTTATTTTTGCTTTTTGCTGCTCAGTCTTTGCCTTCCCCAGGGAGGCCGCAGGGAGATGCAGCTGGAGGCTGAATTTCAGGGGAGCTGGCACCTTTCTACAAGAGACCCCTCACTCAGTCACATTTTATCTTTAGCTCCTCTCTTCTCTTTCTGTTCTTTCAGTCCGCCTTTTCCTCCCCCCCCCCCTCTCTCTGCCTCCTGTTTCTCTGTTTCTCTGTTCCCTTGTGCGGGTCTCTGGCCTTAGCTTGGGCTCCCAGTTCCGGGAGCACCCGCGGTGGCCGGTGCTGTGCAGCTAGCTTAGTTGGGGCTTCCGAGACAAGGTTGAGTATAAAGGGTGTCTCCTGGTCCTCTCGGGACCCAGCCAGGCCTCCTTGGATCTGGCTTCCACCTCCTTTCCTCCTTCGTAGTGCTGGCAGGAGAGAAATGGCCGCAGTCTGGGCCTGGGGCAGCTGGGATTGGAAAGCGGGGACCCTGGAGGGTGCGGCAAGGGTCTGCGTGTGTTTGAGTGCATGCTTCTGACTGTGAGGACACCAGCTTGTTTGTGTAAGTGTCCCAAATCCAGGGGCCCAGCCACAGCAAAGCCCGTAGTTTTCTGAGGAAGGTCCTGCAGAGGGCAGTGAGCTGGGGGCCCAGTGGGTAAGGGGCGCTGTCGCTGTGGGTGTGCCTGGCCCTTGGCTTAGGAAAGGGCAGCTGGAGCCGCGGCCACAGGGTCCCAGCAAGTCCTTCTGGGGCGGGGGCCACGACAGCTCTCCTCCCGCGGCCCCTCAGGTCCGAGCGTGCTGCCCCGGCTTTGCCCCGGAGGCCGAGGCGGAACTGAAACCTCCCCCAGCCTGAGCCGGGGCGCCCTGACCAGCCGGGCCAGGGGCCCAGGCTGAGCACCTCGCACGGGGTTCGCAAGCCGTGGCGGCGGGAGTCCGGTGCGGACCGGCCGGACGCCCTGGCCTCCCCCAGCCCCAGCTTTTTGTGTGTGTGTGCCTGGCGGCGTAATTACTGATTTGATTCCAATCCATTATTTAGACAATTGAACCTACAATCTTGTCTTTAGTAAAATGAGGCGAAGTCAGATTTGATTACAGGTTCAGTCCCAGCGACAAGAGCTCGAAACCCGATGGGTTAATAACAGATCACGAGTAAATTATTCATGATTTTACGAGCTCTTTAGCTCCATTGAATCGGCCTAATTGAGAGGAAAAAAAAAAAAGAGAGCGAAAGCCCGAGTCCTCCCCCTCCCCTCAGCCCCTCACTCCTCCCCAGATCCAATCTTGGGGAATCTCAAGCTGGCCCTGGGCGTTGGGGACACCAGTGAGGGGTCAGGGGCTCTGGCCAAACCTGGCTCCACAGTGCCTCCCTGGCCACCCTCCCTTCCCCAGTGCAGCCCCCTGCCCCCACCATCGGCTGGCCTCCGCCTGGCCACCTTGGGCCACTCTGTCCCTCCCCTCAGCTCTCCCCTCCTGGCCCCTCTGCTGACTCCCTGCTAGTAACGGCTTTGGCTTCCTGCAAGTCCTTCCTCCAGAACCCGGTCTCTTTGAATCCTGGGATTGAATTCCCCCATCCTGCACCACACATTTCCCCTTATTTCCGGGGCTCGCTTTCCCCCCTCTGGCTCTGTGTCTGTCTTTTTTTTTCTTTTTTCTTTTTTCCTGTTTTCTTTGTAGCTGCCCCTCTTTGGTTCTCTAGTCTCCATTGCTTTTCCCTCTGTCCATCTTCCCTCCCTACCCGCTCTTCTTTTCTCTCTCTCCATTCTGTCTTTCCACCTGTTTTTTTCTCTCTTTACTCTGCTCTGTCTCCCTCCCTCCACCACCTTCCCCCACATAGGCTGCACTCAGGGCACGTCCCTTGGGCCCACAGGGCGCTGGGGTCCCCATGGAGCTCATTAACAGCAGAGGGGGCCGGTGGGGGCTGGGCGGTGGGATGGGCCCAGAGATCCCCCGTGGGGAGGCCTGGCTCACCCTGGTGGAGCTGGGGACTGGGAGAAAGAGAAGGGTTGATCCCCTTAGCAGGTTCATCACGCAGTTCCCACAGATGGGATTCGGAGTCATGCTCTGATCCCCTTTAAATTATTCACTCTGGGTGCCAGGGGTAGAAACACAGGACTCTTGGGTGGATGGAGGACCTGGATGCTTAGGTTCCTGTGGAAAGGGACCCTGAGATGGTGTCCTCTCTCGCAGACAACTCCAACATTAGGGGCAAGACTTTTATTCTGCAAATTCTTTCTGCAAGAGGCTATCCTCCACCTGCTATGGGGAGAGGGAGGTCACCAAGGGTGCAAGAGTACTTCCCAGGTAGTGTTGCCTGATGGAACACAAGACCTCCAGTTAAATTTGAATTTTGGGTAAACAGTGGATACATTTTTTATGTAAGTATATCCCATGCAATATTTGAATTTAGATAATGAATAATTTTTATTATGTGTGTATCCCATGTAACATTTGCATTTTAAGTAAACAACAGACACGTTTTGAGTACAGATGTGTCCTGTGCAGTATTTGAACTTCAGATAAATAGCAAATAAAATTCTAGTATAGGTATGTTCCCTACATTGGGTCATTCTTTCAGTAAAAAGTTTTTATCTGAAGTTCAAATTTAACTGGGCAACTTATACTTTTATTTGCTAAATCTGGCCCTTCTATTATGGGCATGTAATAGATATTATAATGGATAAGCACAAGAAATCTTCCTAGATCCCTACTTTAGCAGGACCGAATTTGAACCTCCTAGGAGGCTTTCCCCAAAGCAAGACCCTAAGGGTAAGATGACTTGGTATGTGATGAGAGACTCTTGAGACAGATCCCAATGTCCTCAGCAGCTGCCAGATTGCTGAGCAACTTGCCGAGGTTCAAGGTTCTACTCAGGCCCCTCACCCTAGCCAGGGCCCCAACCAAGAGAGTCAAGGTTCATCCTACTTCCCTTTGTGGTGTGGTACAAGGAAGCTGGGAGGACACAGGTGTTGAGTCTGGGATCAGTCATTACCAGTGCAAGTGGTTTCATTTCCCTCGTGGTTAGTTTCTTCATCTCTAAAATGGGAGCAGTTGTAGCTACCTCTCTTAACAGTAGCGATGGCACAATGATGTACATAAAGCCAAAGCACAAGGTAGGTGTCTAACACATGCTAATTTCTTCCTTCATCTTCTTTTCCTTTTCACTAAGAACTCTACTGCTCTCTGTGAGACAGCCACTGATCCCTTAACTTCCCTGAGCCTCATTTGCTCCTTTTGTAAAACTAGGAAATAACCACCTCATCGGGCAGTGGTGAAGATTAAACTATAAAATGCAATTTCCAATCTTAGGCCCAGTGCCCGAGGCCCAGGGTGGCTTAGTACTTTGGGGTGTGGGAACTGATGAAAGCAAAATGAAAGTGACTCCTGGATGCCAGTGTCCGTTGTGACTCCTGGGTGCCAGTGCCAGACACTGTAGGGGGAGACTGGTGATAGCCTCCCGGCCTTCCTGAAGAGTACCAGGGAAACAGGAAGAGAGTGGACCCATGGTCTGCACTGCTGTGTCCACAGTCAAGTGACTTCCCTTTCTAAGCCTCAGTTTCAACATCCGTAAAAGTGAAAAATAATACCTATGGTTTGTAGGATTAAGGATCCAATAGAAAATGTGTGTGTAAAGCTCTTTAGCACATCATTTGGAGTCCAGCAAGCCATCAACAAGTGGTAGCTGTTATTGCTGCTGCTATTACTGTAACACGATGGCTCAGAATGGCTTTTGGATTCTCCCAGAGTTGGGATTGAGTCCTGCACTTCTTAGCTCAGTGATCCTGGACAGGTTACGCTCCCAAAGCTTCATTTTCTCCTGTAAAATAGGGTTCATATCCCCATCTCAGCATGGCGCGTGCACACAGGGCGGTTCTGAGGATAGAAATATTTGGCAACGGGTCGGGAGGGTGTGGACTTGGCCTTGGCCGTGTGAGCAGGGTAAGGAAATTCACCTGCCACCTCTGCGTCCCTTCCCCAGCGCTGAGCTGCAATGAGAACGACGCAGAGCACCTGGACCGCGAGCAGCCATACCCGAGCAGCCAGAAGACGAAGCGCATGCGCACCTCCTTCAAGCACCACCAGCTTCGGACCATGAAGTCTTACTTTGCCATTAACCACAACCCCGACGCCAAGGACTTGAAGCAGCTGGCGCAAAAGACTGGCCTCACCAAGCGGGTCCTCCAGGTCAGCCTGGGTGGGGTCGAGGGCGTCCACAGCCGCCACAGCCTTGGGTGGAAACTCACAGGGGCCACGGACCTTAAGCCTTCCACCCCTTTGTCCGCCTTTCTCTTCCTTCTTCATCTCTTCAGTCTGAATCTGAATTTAAATCTTTTTTTTTCTTCCTAACTTTACCGTCTTCTCTGTTTTCATCTCTCAGTTCTGTGCGTGGTGCTCTGTCCTGTCTCCATACTTGGTCTCTTTTCTTTCTTGTAAACAGTTTGTGGTTATATTTATTACTCAAGCGACAGATATGCTCACCTTATAAAAGCCTTGCGTTTCCGATCAGTCCAGAGCCTCCTTTGCCCCTCATCCCAGGACATCCATCCTAGGAGTTAGCACCAAGCTGGCTCCACCAGCCCTTCTTCTCTTTGTTTTTGCCTCTGTCTCATTCTTCTCTTCCTCTTTGATCTTCTGCCATCTCTCTTAGCTTATCTCTTGCCCTTTTTTGCTGTCCCCCAGACTCTCCCAAAAGGTTTGGTGTTGTCCTGGTGTGTGGGCAGATCCCCTGGGTGAGTGGGAGGCTTGCCTGGTGGGGTCTGTCCCTAGGGCATTGGAGGAAATGGCTGGGTGCCTGTGAGACTGAGCCCAATTGCACTTGTATGTAAAGGCACTTTCTCCATAGATAGGATCTAGAACTTTCACCAAATATGTTAAGAACACTAGTCTGGGGGTGGGTGCTCTCAGGCTCCTAGGTGGCCCAAACTTGTGACACAGCTTTGGCTCATCAATTCTCAATTCTTCTGCTCCTCTGCTCACTCATTTCATGGTCCTGAGCCTCAGTTTCCTCATATGTGAAATGGACACAAGAAATCATGCTATGGAGTTATTGGAGGAGCCAGGGAGATTGTCCATGGCAATGCCTGACACTGCCACTCAGTAGATGGTAGCTAATAATCATACTAAGTAGATTAATTAACTGATATTAACTTGTAAGAATGATCCTTCTGGTTGCTAGGATTCTGTTTCTCCATCTAGAAGGAAGGAGAACACAACTTGCTTCCTTTTCTAGCAAGTTGAGCCAATTTACTCTTCAAGAAATGTGTTTATAGTGCTAGCTATGCAAGAGACATGGTAAACTGACCACTGTCACATAAAAGGAGAGGCACTGGGATTCCAGTTCTGGCCAGTCCAACTCATCTTTCAACCCCTGGTTTCGGGCTTGAGGGCTGGGAGGTGACATTGAGGGGGTGACAGTGACTGATAAATCTGCAGGGGGGCAACCCTAAGAAAGTTCCTGCGAGTCTGTCAGCGAACAAAACGAAACTTTTGTGGGATGATGGTCGTGGTGGATTGGGACTCTGAACCTGGAATCCAGATGCGGGGTCCTGTTCCCCAGACGGTTGGGGGCAGCTGGACTGCTGGGACTGGGTGAGGTTGCAAGGGCTGGCCAACGGAGGCTGAAGTGCCTCTCTAGGCAGCCCCTTGTGCTGGATGTGTTTTTTTGCCCCTAGTTCCACTGCCTGGGCTCTTAAGTGGGTGGCAGGCACTGCGTGGCTGGTGGTCTTGGGTCTCCACCTCGTGGGTTTCCTTTGGACTTGACCTTCTTGAGGTTAGGTCAGAGACACTGGTTAGTGCCTCTGCCCTTCAGACCTGGGCGAGTTTGGACTGAAGGGAGTTGGGAGGGTTGCTGCCTTTTTTCAGGTTAGTAGGGTACTTATCTCCCTGATCTAGATGTCCTGTGAAGTATTTGGTGGGGTGGGAGTAGAAGTGGGAGGGACTCGGACTCAGGCAGAGCTGGATTCAGGAAGATGTGGACTCAGTTTGCTGGCTGTGTGTCTTGAATAAATAAGTTACCCTCTCTGAGCCATAACTATCTCATCTGTAAAAAGAGCACTAGTAGGGCCCCAACCTGTGCCCAGCTGTCCAGATTAAGTGAGATAGTCAAAACCTACAGTTGCGTGAGAAACCAGTCTATACTGGTCTTGGGGAGGCAAGAGAGTTGGTTCCCCTAGCCTGTAAGCAAATGACATTTTTAGCATAGTTATCTTTCTCTCTCTCTCTCTCTCTCTCTTTTTTTTTTTTTTTGGTAGTTGGACACAATATCTTTTATTCATTTATTTTTTTATGTGGTGCTGAGGATCGAACCCAGTGACCAACACATGCGAGGCAAGCGCTCTACCACTGAACTACAGCCCCAACCCCATAGTTATCTCTTATTCTTTCACTGACTGAATATCTATTGGCACCAGGCCCTGGGAATGAACTGTTCCTGGATCTGAAGAAATTCACATATTAAGCATAGAGAGACTCACATAAATCAGTTTCCTCTTAGTGTGATTGGTTGTGTATGTGTGTGGGGGGCAGCTCCTGGGGGAGGGCAGAGGAGAAACCAACCACCTACGTGTCGAGAATCATGATCCCTCTTCCCCCACTTTACAGATGAGAACATTGAGGCCAGAAGGATTTCTATTTGCCCAGTTATACTCTGCTAGTAAAGTAACTGAACTGGATCCAGGCTTGTCTGACCAATGGCCATAGTTCTTTCTCCTCTGCATGGTGAACTGGTATCATTAGGGCCCCTTATGTTCCAGGGAAGGCGCATAGCCATAACCCTGCTCTCCCCTCTTTCTAGACCTTCGATTCTCCTGCACAAATCCTTAGTGTTCCCTAACAGTATAACTGCTTGGGGTTATGCATCAGTTTGCAAAACATCTTTCTAGCCATGCATCTGCCTCACCTTAATGTTTTCCTGCCTATTTTACAGCTGAGAAGCTAAGACCCAGCAGGATGAAATGACTTGCTCTAGGTTACAGAAGCCAGGTGTTGGCAGGGTGGAACTTGTTTCCAGTTGTCCTGATTGCTGCTAGGACATCTGGGGGATCTGGGACAGGAGCAGTTTGGAGTGAGGCACTTGGCAGCATGGCTTTGAAAGGCAAAGGACTAGTTCAAATCCTGTGCTGACCAGCAATGTAATTTGGGTGCTTCAATTCTTCTCTGAACCTGATTCCTTATCTGGTTGTTTTTTTTTTTTTTTTGGTACTGGAGATTGAACTCAGGGGCACTCAACCACTGGGCCACATCCCCAGCCCTATTTTGTGTTTCATGTAGAGACAGGCTCTCACTGATTGCTTAGCGCCTCGCCGTTGCTGAGGCTGGCTTTGAACTCACGGTTCTCTTGTCTCAGCCTCCCAAAGTGCTGGGATTACAGGCTTGCACCACTGCGCCCGGCTCATCTGTTAAATTAGTTTCTACCTTGAGGAGACTGACAGTGAGTAGGAAAGACCCTGATGTGATGGCGGCCAAAACACACTAGGTGTTTTTTCACAGGGTGGGGTGCTTCTAGGCTGTTACTGAATCTAATGCATGAGCGCCATCAAGATGGTAAACCAGGTCTTGGTGGGAAAGAAGGAACAGGTGGCAAAGATCTCACTGCATAAAGAGTGCTCAGGCTTGTCATCAGCAGCATGACAGCCACAGCCCTCACTCTCCATCAGTGGGCAAGGTGATGGGGAGACAGAATGGCCTCTGGACAGGGTTCTGTTCTGAAGTTAAACCTTGCAAATGTGTGGAGACTGTTCCTCAGCACACTGGCCTCCTGGGGAGGAGGAAGAAGGCGGGACAGTAAGATGCGTTTGGCTTGGGGGTGGTGATGAGCTAATTGATTTGGGTGGGTAGGTCTCTTCAGGGATTCCTGCTGTGATTTTGAAAGGAAATATCTATGTATATTTTTCGTTGTAGATGGACACAATACCTTTATTTTATTTATTTATTTTTATGTGGTGCTGAGAATCGAACCCAGTGCCTCACACGTGCTAGGCAAGCACTCTGCCACTGAGCCGCAAACCCAGCCCCAAGGAAATATATTTTTACTAAGGACAGTTCTTCATGCTGGGTGTGGCAGTACACCCCTGTAATCCCAGCTACTAGGGAGGCTAAGGCAGAAGGATCACAAGTTCAAGGCTAGCCTCAGAAACTTAGGAGACCCTGTCTCAAAACAAAACAAATCCAAAAAAACTTGCTTAAAAAAAACTGGGTTAAATCTCCAGAACAACAAAACAAAACAAACATCTTTTGTTTTTTTTTTTTTTTTTTTTGGGTACTGGGGATTGAACTCAGGGGCACTCAACCACTGAGCCACATCCCCAGCCCTATTTTGTGTTTTATGTAGAGACAGGGTCTCACTGAGTTGCTTAGTGCCTCGCCGTTGCTGAGGCTGGCTTTGAACTCACGATTCTCCTGTCTCAGCCTCCCTAAGTGCTGGGATTACAAGCGTGAGCCACCGCGCCCGGCTCAAAACAAACATCTTCAGGAGCTGGGGGTGTAGCTCGCGGTAGAGCATGTGTTTACTACTTATGAGGGTTAGGGTTCCACTGCCAGCACCAGAAAGTTTACAAACACATAAATAAATAAAATTCTTCAGATGACTGGTTCATCATCATTAATGTGTGAGAGAGCTCAGGAGCTGAGAACAGTAGTTCTCTCTTCATTCGTGTGTGCCACAGATACACTGACTTTCCTGCCACGTGCTAGGTGGGGTGTGAGGCACTGAGAATTCAGTGGTGACCAGGACAGTGAGCAAGTCTCTGCTGGAACCTACAACCAGAGGGGATGTATAGCAAGGGGTGTAAATAATTGAAATGGTCATCAGACTAAACTCTTTAGTTTGGAATATCTTGTAATAAAAGTATCTTTTAAATTATTCCAGAATCAAATAAGTCTGAAAAATGCTAAAAATTGTGTCTTTCTTTCTGAACATATTAGCATTTACACAGACATTGATAAATCTTGAAGAGAATCAATTTTGATACTAGGAGTTGAACCCAAGGGTGCTTTACCACTGAGCTACAACCCTGGTTTTTATTTGTTTGTTTGTTCATTCATTCATTCATTTTTGGTGGCGGGGATTGAACTCAGGCACTCGACCACTGAGCCACATCCCCAGCCCTATTTTGTGTTTTATGTAGAGACAGGGTCTCACTGAGTTGCTTAGCGCCTTGTCATTGCTGAAGCTGGCTTTGAACTCATGATTCTCCTGTCAGCCTCCCAAAGTGCTGGGATTACAGGCGTGCGCCATGGTGCCCAGATTTTATTTTTTTATTTTAAGGCAGGTCTCTCTAAGTTGCTGAGGGTCTAGCTAAGTTTCTAAAGCTGGCCTTGAACTTGTGATCCTCCTGCCTCAACCTCTTGGGTCACTGAGGATACAGGCATATGTTATTGCACCTGATATGACTTGGCTTTGTCTAATCTAATATTTCCCAAAATTTATTTGGCCACAGAACTCTATTTTATATTATTTATTGGGACTGGGATTGAATATTTAACTCCAAGGGAAAAAATCGAAGTAGTGCTAGGGAAAAAAAAATGCAGGTTGCAATGAGAGTGTGCGACAGGGACCTGAGCCAGTGAAGGCGGCAGGGAAGGATTCCTTGAGGAGCAGGTGAGGTTACAACTTGGGCCAGTTACTTCATCTCATTGAGCCTCAGTTTTCTCACCTGTAAAATGGTCATTGTCCTGCCTGTCATTTATGCAAGACAGCAATGAGTGGCAGATGCAGTCGGGACTGGCTGGCATTTCTCAGATGATTTGACCCGGACCTCTCATTTTAAAGTAGAGAAAAACCAAGACCCAGAGAGGTAGAGTGACTCACCCAAGGCCCCACAGCAAGGTAGTTAAAAACCTGGGGCTTGAACTGAGGGCTCCTGATTTCTAGTCCAGTTCATACTTTTGGTTCCTTCAAGAAAACTTTTTAAAAAAATTTATAAAATGACAGAACCATCATATAGACAGGCCAGAAAAATAGGGAAAAAGTGTTTAGGTAGGACCACAGAAGCCCAATTATTCAAGTGTGTGATTTAGAGGTTAAGTGGTGGTCAAGGGCAAGAACCCAGCCCATCAGGATCCATGTCTTGGTTCTGCCTCTTACTGGCTGCACCTCAATCACCACATATGTAAACTGGCAATAATATATATTTGTTGGCAATAATATTTGAACTTATCTCATAGGGTTATTATGAAGATGAAAAATTAATATGAATAAAATGCTTAGAGCTTTGCTTAGATAGTGCCTGGCAGTTAGCAAGTAAATAGTATTCATCATAGCTGGATGCGATGGCACAAGCCTGTAATCCCAGCACTTAGGGAGGCTGAGACAGGAGAATTGTGAGTTCAAAGCCAGCCTCAGCAACGGTGAGGCGCTAAGCAACTCAGTGAGACCCTGTCTCTACATAGAACACAAAATAGGGCTGGGGATGTGGCTCAGTGGTCGAGTGCCCCTAAATTCAATCCCTGGTACCAAAGAAAATTGTATTCAACATCATTATTTTCCTAATGAATTGCTATAGCAGAGGATGTAATTTCTTATCCTCTTTTCCTCATGTAAGAGTCCTCACATTTGCCCTGTGGTTCCCTGGAGTAGCTGTCTCATGATTTCTCTTTGCCCCAAATGGTTGGGCACTTCAGCTATGGCCATTAGTTGAATGTGATAAAAAATGCCATGATGGACATTTGGGGGCAGGGAACTTTCATCTTTGACTGGTTTCCTGAGTGTCACCGGGTGATTTTCTGGGTCCCCTGGGTTTCTCTCTGGCCTTCTTGATGAAAGAACTCTGGGGAAGGAGGTTTGTGAGGCAAACATTTTGCAGGGTTCCTGTGGGGTGGGTAGGTCACCTGGGTGCTGCCTCATCCACTCAGAACTTCTTGGGGGCCCCCTTTGTACCAGGTGGACATACTCTGCCTGGCTTTAGTTGTGTACTGATGATTCTCTCTGAACTTGGCTTTGTTGTTAGTAGAGCGTGAGGAAGATGATTAGAGAG
This sequence comes from Xerus rutilus, assembly GCA_028644305.1. Lineage (NCBI taxonomy): Eukaryota > Metazoa > Chordata > Mammalia > Rodentia > Sciuridae > Xerus > Xerus rutilus. Next base: position 174,874,669 of record CM053399.1, read on the forward strand.
GGCTGTGAGTTTAAGAAGATGGGTGGGTGGAATAGAGTGGATCATGTCCCTTGCAGCGACCCCAGAAGCCGTAGAAATCGTGTGGCATGGTCCAACCTTCTTTCTGTACAAGTGGGGAAACTGAGGCAGAACTGGAGGTAAAGGACCTGCCAACATTGACATTGCTAGTCAGTGGCTGAGCCAGGACTAGAACCTACATCCAGTGCTCTTTCCACTGCCCATTGTTGCTTCTCAGAAGTTCATTCACAGCCGGGCGCAGTGGCCCACGCCTGTAATCCCAGCACTTAGGGAGGCCGAGACAGGAGAATCGCAAGTTCAAAGCCAGCCTCAGCAACTAGTGAGGCGCTAAGCCACCCAGTGAGACCCTGTCTCTACATAAAACAGAAAATAGGGCTGGGGATGTGGCTCAGTGGTCGAGTGCCCCTGAGTTCAATCCCCAGTACCAAAAAAAAAAGTTCAGTCATTTACTTGCTGGTTTACTCAGGCAGAGAGGACAGGTACTTTTTATGGCAAACAGTCTTGGATTTGAGCTTCAGCTTGGTCTCTGTATGGCCTTTGACAAGTGACTTCACTTCTCTGAACCTCTCTGGATTTTTTTTTTTTTTTTTGGCACCGGGGATTGAACTCCGGGGCACTCGACCACTGAGCCACATCCCCAGCCCTATTTTGTGTTTTATGTAGAGACAGGGTCTCACTGAGTCGCTTAGCGCCTCGCCATTACTGAGGCTGGCTTTGAACTTGCGATTCTCCTGTCTTAGCCTCGCTAAGTGCTGGGATTACAGGCTTGCGCCACCGCACCCGGCTCTCTCTGGATTTTAAATCTTTAAATTGGGAATAATAATAGAACCCACCTACTTGGTTTATCACAGGAGTAAGCTATGATGTACACAGCGGCATGGTGCCTGATGGAGAGTGAAAGGCACACACGTTAGCACTACCATTCACTCAACCCATAGTACTGATTCTTAATCTTTATCATTCTCTGCTATATCCCCAGGGTCATGAGGATGATTTGGACAGGGTCCCTGAACTAACAACCTCTTGGGAAAGGACTTTTTTTGTGTGTCACTGGGGATTGAACCCAGGGGCCCTCTGCCACTGAGCCACATCCCCAGGCTTTTTTTTTTTTTTTTTCCTCTCTCTCATTTTGAGACAGGGTCTGGCTAATTTTCTGAGGCTGGCCTTTAACTTGCTGTTCTCCTATCTCAGCCTCCCAAGTTGCTGGGATTACAGGCACTTGTTGCCACACCCAGCTGGTGGGGGACTATTTGAAATATCTGGGAGAGGATGCTAGCTAGCAAAGCTCTGCTTAAGGAGAAAAAAAAGCCCAACACAAAATCCCAGGGCAACCTGACTTCTAGTTGAGTTGCTGGATTTTCTTCTGCCAGATTTCCAGTGCCTTGGATCCCATAAAGCAGAGCAGGCAGTTGTGGAAGATTGTGGCATTGTTTACAGATGCATTGTTATAGGCAATCCCTGAGAAATAGCCAACAGCTGGAAACTAACTGGTTCCAGACCTTCCCAAGGTCTTAGAGCCCCTGAAGGCTGCCTTACGTACCATACCCAGCCCCCAGGTTGCCTGCTCCTACCCATAGGTCACTTGTACACAGGCCACAAAGATAGACAGGGTGGTACCAAGACTGCAATCTTTCTCATCACAGATCTGCATGTGTCTTTGAGGAAGTCATGTCCTCTCTTGGAAGTCCTCTGGGGGCTTGCTTTCTTTGTTTACTCCATCAGCCAGTCCCTGGGTCAGACAGATATAGTCCCTGCAGATTCTACAGACTGCAAGGGAAGGACCTCTCTACCCCAAGAAGAGCACGTGGAGGGTGGTCTTAGAAGCGATGTACTTGTTTGCAAACCCCAAGAAGGGATGATGGGCTTCCTTTGGGCAGAGAACCAGGGAAAAGGTGCTTTTCCCTGGGAAGATCCAGCCTGCTGGGGTGGGAACTTCCTTCCTCTCTCTTTTTTTTTTTAAATTCTTTTTTTAGCTGTAGATGGACACAATATCTTTATTTTATTTATTTATTTTTATGTGATGCTGAGGATCGAACCCAGTGCCTCACACATGCAAGGTAAGTGCTCTACCACTGAGCCACAACCCCAGCCCTCCTTCCTCTCTTCACAGGGTCCTCTATTCTCTCTTTACTTCAAGACTTGTGGCTGTGCTTCTAAATTCAGCCCAAATTGTGTCAGAGGAGGCTTGAGGCCATAGACCCCTGCAGCAGGGGTGGTCCCAAAGGAAGCAGGGAGCTAGGAGCCAGCCCATCCCCTCCCTTCCTGAGACACTGGGAAGACAGACAGATGCAGGCACATCTGGAAATACGCAACTGGACACCCTAGAGTCTGTCGAATTCCCCAAGGCCCTTTGTTTTATGGGGAGGCTCCTGGCAGGCCTTCCCTCATGCGAAGAGAAGTTCAGGGGCCCTGCCTTTCAGGCTGTTTTTCTTTGGGAGGCACACCCCCCACCCCCACCAGTAGCCTGGATTTCCTGGGCTTCTCCTAAAGCATTGCGTGGTTCTCAGAGTATAGTGGGTCTCCGTGTGTGTGCATTCAGATGATTTGAGGAGTCTGTGTAGGTGACTGTGTACGTCTTCCTGAGTGTGCACAGGGACGTGTGTGAAGGTGTGGGGATGGACGTACCCAAGAGATATGAAAGTAAACCCATGCGCTGTTTACTGCTATCCACACCACGCTCAGTTCTCACTCTGTACCCCTCCCTTTCTCCCTCATAGACAGATCCTGGGGTTGTGGCAGGATGGGAGAGGGAAGCTCCATCTTATAGTATCCTTGGTCTGCTTTAATCAACAACCATTCCTGCTCTGCCCCAGGGACCCAGGATACCTGGTGGCTTCTCCACTTGAGGGTAGAAAATAGGATGGGTGCCTCTCTTTTTCTTCTTAGTGACTACTCATTATTATTGGCTAATTCCTACATGTTTTTTGTCGGATTCCCAGACTGACTGACCACGAGGCACTTAAAACATTGTACCCATAAGAACCCATGGGATCTATTGTCTGATTGTCTGTTTAAAAGAGACTGCCCCCCCAAATTGATTTGTTTGTTGTATCCAATAGAAAAGCCATATAAGACACATATTTAAAGTTGCTAGCAGTTACACTGAAGAAGTAAAAAGAAATTGGTAAAATTAATTTTAGTGCTATATGTTGTAGTATTAAATGTGTCCAAAATATTATCATTTTGACATAAGACCAATAAATTATTACTAAGATACTCCACCTTTTTCTTTTCTTTTCTTTTCTTCATTCTAAATCTTCCAATCTGTTGTGTGTTTTCTTTCCTACTAACTGGCCACGTTTGGCGAGTGACGCTTCAAGGTCTCAATATCAGTATTATGGCCAGCACCTCAGTTCTGGAACCTTCTAACAGAAACAGAAACCCAGTAAAAGCCCATGGAGAAAATGAAATTTATTCTCTTATTAAGGACAAAATATTGCCACGCCTGACTTTCTCGACACCCCCCAGCCCCCCTGCAAAAGGCAGATTAGCATCTTACAGAAACAGGAGAGCTGAGCCAGGCGGGCCTTGAGCGCGGTTCCTGCCCGCCTTCCTCTAACCAGCCCTTCCCTGTCGTCCCACGCAGGTCTGGTTTCAGAACGCCCGGGCCAAGTTCAGGCGCAACCTCTTACGGCAGGAAAACACGGGTGTGGACAAGAGCACCGATGCCGCGCTGCAGACCGGGACGCCGTCGGGGCCGGCCTCGGAGCTGTCCAATGCCTCGCTCAGCCCCTCCAGCACGCCCACCACCCTCACAGACTTGACTAGCCCCACCCTGCCAACTGTGACGTCCGTCTTAACTTCTGTGCCTGGCAACCTGGAGGGCCACGAGCCTCACAGCCCCTCACAAACGACTCTTACCAACCTTTTCTAATGACTCGAGGCCCCCCAGCCCCACGATTTCTTTAAAAAAGAAATTATCTTTAGTTGAATTCCAAGTGTATTTTAAAATAGAGGCTTTGAGCAACTAACTAACCACATTTTAGGATCTCGCCTGGAAACAGAGGAAAAAAAATTTGCGCCCGGCTAAAGCAGTGGTATGCACTGAGGAATTACTTGGAAGATCTATCCGCAACACAACATTTGTGTCCCTGTACAGTTTTGTGGACTGAGCGAGGAAAAACAACAAATAATTTAAGTTGGCTAGAGCTTCTGTATTTTCAAAGACTGCCACGTGCCTTAGGAATACTGTTTTATCTCCATACTTTGAATGACTTGTTCATTTTTCTCTCCCTCTTTTTCTCTCTGTATATTTATGACCAGAGCAAACATGTAAAAAACAAAAAGCAAAAAACAAAACAAAAAAAAAGTTTGTTACTTTGAATAGTCCTAAAAAGAAAAAAAGGAAAAAAAAAAAAAAAGGAAAAAAATCAAATCCCCTCCAACGGTCGCTTTGTTGTTTTAGAATTTTAAGGTGGAAGTCTGTTCGAATATCAGAATTTGTAAAATCTAACCAGTAATAAAACCACTTATCGAAACTATTTGGTAATGCCGCCATTGAGTGGGTGACATTCACAGGACTGAAGAGTTTTACTGAAGCCCAAAGATGAATCCTGGGTCTTCTTTATCAAATATTCTTAGTCCTCTTCTCTTTGCCAGGCTTTGGACTGGTTGTCACTATCTGGAGACACCCTGTTCCTACTCTCAAGGAATTCAGAGCAGAGAGTGAGACAAGAGATAATATTGACACGGTGTAAGGTGCGCTCAGGTGGAGGATGTGTAAACAACGTCCTATTCCTTCACTCGTTTGTTCTTTCAATATTCAATGAGCATGTGGATGCTTTCCCTGCAGAGTTCAGAGGCCCTCACACTGCTCCTAGCTGGGTTGGAAGGTGTGTCAGGCCATTACAGAGGCCTTCTGAAAAAATGTGCCTCTTTCCCCTGAGCAGTGAATGCCACCACCCAAGGGCAACTGAAGCCCCACTTTCCTAAGGACACAAAGTTTAAAAATTTCCCAAGAGGGCAAAAGCAAAATGGATTTGATTTGTTTACTGAGGCTTCTAAAGAACCTCAGAAACCCAAAGAGAAGACTGACCCAGGGAGGATGGCAGTTTAGAGCCAGGCAGAGGAGGCTGCAGTTTCCGTTGCTGAGCAGTGTGCGCTGAGGGAAGTCATTCCACCTCTTTGGGCTTCAGTTTCCTCAGCTTGAAGATGAAGATCATAGCTCTTACTGGCAGTTGTAGTGAGGGCAAAGTAAGGTATGTTAGAGGGCCTAGCCGAGGAGGTGGCATATGGTAGGGGCTCCGTGCATTTCATTGAATGACAGGTGATAGGACGGGAGGACTTTGTGGGTGGAGAGCAGGCATGTGTGCATCCAGGCATTACCTGGCACTGCTAAAGGCTTACGGCAGGTGGGTGGGGGTGTCGAAACATCTTCCACCCCTTGTTTCCTTCTCTTAGCCCTTCTGCAGAGTAGTTGTGGAATGCCAGCCAGTACCCACCAACTTGCCTCAGTGCCCACCAAAATCCAGAGGAAAAATCATGGCCATCTTGAGGGAGAAAAGAGACAGGCAAGATTGTGCAGGAGAACAACCCAGCCCAGGACTGGGGTCTCTCTCTCCCTCCTCCCTCTGCCATCATGGCTGGGACAGGGTGGAAGGAGGGAATGGGGCAGGGAGGGGCAAAGGATGCTGAAAGCCTAGACTGAATCACTTTTTTTAAAAAGTGCCCACACGCACACACATACACACGCACACAATTATTGCTATGTAATGTCTGGCAAATAGTAAGAACCAAATAAGTTTTTAATAAACTTATATATTGACATGCACACATGCAAAACGCAAAGTCTGGTTAATATTTTCCAAAGTAATGCATTCATAAAACTATCGCCCAAATCAAGATATAGGCCATTATAGCACCTGGAACTTTCCCTTGGTCCCCCTCCCTGTCAGTCCTTTCCAAGATAGTTCCTAGTCTGGCTTCTCACACTAGAGATTAGTTTTATTTAGTTTTAATCAATGCGTTTTTGCTGAATGAATTCAGGAGGCTTAGCAAGATGAGCTAACTTGCCTGGAGTCCCACGGCTAGCTACTCAGATTCCAGATCTCAACCTTCAGCAGACGCTTATGTCCGTGGTCATACATTCAAGCAAGGGGGTTAGGAACCTCGACTTCTCTATCTGCCCAATGGGGCAGTGGGATCCTACCTCATTCATGACTACAGGAGGATGTAAGCAGAGGGCCTGGCCCATGGATGGCTCCACAGACACATAGTGACTTCAGTTACTCCCAGGGACTCACTTGTGTGTTCCAGACACACACACATGTACATTCTCAAGGCACTGATGGAGAGAGAGACTACAGGCTAAGGTGCCCACACCCAGACAGCACCTCACAAAGACACACAGACCAGATGCTGCAGACAGATGTAAACAGGCTCAGACACTCACAAATAGACCCAGACACACACCCAGACCACCCCACACGGGGAACCTGTGCACAAACCCAGACGTGCAGTCTGCAAGTGTTGCAGGCACCCAGACGCCCCCGCGTAGCCTGGCTGTGCCCCCTGCTCAGGCCCAGACAGAGCTGAGCCTGATCACTATCTCATCTGTCAGCACTGCCACCCAGATGGAGAGCGCCCGGAATGATGCCTGGGGGTCCCCCGCCCCCTACATGTTTAGAAGGCAGGCCTGTTGTTGGGCCAGAGATGGGGACACCACAGGGGAGGTGCTGCTCTCCCCAGATCCAGAAACAGACACACAGAGACTCAGAAAGACAGAGACAGGGAGAGGGGGAGAGAAAAAGAGAAAGAGCCTGGGAGACATGAACAGAAAGCACAGTGACAAGAGATATAGAGGCAGAGGCAGAGACAAAGGGACAAAGAGACATACAGTAGGCAGAGAGAGAGATGTGGGGCGGACAGACGGACAGCATCAGCATCAAATACATAGGGACAGAGAGAGACAGACAGAGAGGAGGGGACAGCATCAAATACATAGGGAGAGAGTCAGTGAGGCAGACAGAGAGACTGAGAAGGCGAGACTCAGAGATCCTGGGTTGGGCTCTGAGCTGAGAGAGGTCAAGACCAAGGGATGGAACAGGACAGATGGAGTGCCCTGGAGCTGGTGAAGAGACCCAGAGAAGGAAACGGGAAGGACCCAGGAAGAGACTGGAAAGGCAGGCTGTCCACCCTGGTGGGAGGGGAGGGAGGGAGATGCTGCTGTCACTGCTGTCCTCTGCAGCTCTAGGGACCTCGCCAGGCCCCTTGCACATGACTAGGAGCTCTGTGGACCTGGGGATTGCCTTGTTCTTGGGACCCACAGCGAGGCTGAGCATTAGGCAGTCAGCAGGGGCTGAGGTCTTGACCATGGCCCTACTTCACCATGCCAGGTGTCCCTTTTGCCAGAGTGGGGGGATCTGGAGCAGAGGGAAGAGACCTTCCACAGTCTTCTCCACCCTGAATGGTTTGGGCAAGGTGCTTAGCCACTCTGAACTTCAGTATCTTAATCTGTAAAATGGGGCCAAAGGGTATTGTTAGAAAATATGTACATGCTTTATTTGTGGTTGGACTAAACCCTAGGCGGGCCACAGAGGAGGTTTGAGGAGTTGTCTGGAGAAGGTGAGAGACTCAAAGGAGATATTTGGGTGGACTCATGAATGAACAAAAGGCGACTGGGTGGAGAAGGGCAGCAAGGGGAGCTTCCCAGAAGAGGAAAGGACAGTGACAGGCAGCCTAGAGGCTTGGGAGTGGAAAGCAGCATGTGGCTGGGGTGTCCCTGCAGAGGCAGGTGTTCAGCTCATGGGGGTACTAACTGGGGGATTTGGGGGAGCTTCCTCGGACCAGTTGGGATGGGGAGAGAGGGAGTAGGGAGACCCCTTAGAGGCTGGGGCAGCCACTCAGGGGAGGTATTGAGGCCCAGGATGGTCTAGTAGGACTCCTCTGTTCTTTCCAGGCCTCTGGCCCAGGACACTGCTGAGCAGGCCCCTGCTCCATCCCTGTTTGCATGCTGGAGTCCTTGCTGTGCCCTTTGTGTCCTACTGGCAAGAATGGACACCTCTAGGCAGCATCTGCCAGCTGAGCCCCAGGGAGGGCCTGTCTGGGCTATCCAGGCCCTTGGGACTCCAGGGGTGCCAGCAGGCCCTTCGAACCTTTTCCATCAGCCCCCATCCACCTTCCCTCTCCTTGGCCCAATGCTGGGGACCCTGGGGACTGGGGACATGCAGATGATATGGCCAATAGCATCTGCCTCCAACTCCTGAGCTCTCTGGGGACAGATGCAGTACTAGCCAATTGCTGTCCAGCATGAGGGAAGCTGGGGGTTATGGGAGCCTCAAGGAAAGAGAGTCTGACTCTGCATGGGGTAAAAGTCTTGTATGACACTCCACATCTTGCAGTGCCTTTTTAAATTTGTGGTCTCCTTGGGTCCTTCCCAGGTCCAGGAGGTGGGGTTTATCACTTCCATTCAGAGAAGGAAGCCAAGGAGAAGCCACCTGCCCACCACCACACAGCTTGGGGGCCACCAGGATATTTTCATGATGATTCAGTTCAATGTGGCTCTCATGGGTTTGTCCCCCATTGGGCCAGGCACTTTCCGGGGTCCTGCAGAGCACACCAGCCGCAAGGCAGTGGGGGCTGGGCACTTGAGAAGCAGGGGAGGCTGGAGAGGCTGCTGACACGGGTGGTGTTTGGGGGACTTGAGTTGGACGCTCAGGCAATTGGCCATGCAGTGCTTGAGGCGGTGCGGGACTGAGGGGAGGGCAGAGTCCCGTGCTCAGGGTGTGCCGCTTTTCACCAGTGAACGGCACCCACGTGGAGAGCAGTGAGTTGCTATCGACTCCAGGGCTGAAAGCCGCCTGGGAGATCCTCTTCAGGGCTGCTCATGACAGCCGCCCCAGGGGCTTCCCAGACACCCCTCCTGGCTCTCCATCACTGACTGGGGAGGAGCCCCACCTGGTGCATCTCATAGAACATTTAGAAGAAGTTTGAGCGTCTATAAAGTGAACCAAAACCCTAATGAACCCCCAGGTACTCGGGGGTCAGTTTGCACGGGCGTCAGCATCCACTCGCTCTTGTGGGTGTCTGCACCTCCCCCCACCCGGCCTCAGACCACCACGATGCTCTGCGCACTTCAACAGTCCCTCTGGGACTCTGAAACAAAGCCTGGGGTGGGGATTCCCTCCAGCCCCTTCCTTCTGTGGAGAGCTGTGTAAGCTCCAAGAGAGGAAGGGACACACCAGGCATCCCACCTGGCAGCAGCAGAGCTGGGATCCTCTGGCCAAAGGACACTTATTGAGTGCCAGGTCCTGTGCTGGGCACTGGGGGTACCAGGGAATAGGGTGGTCTTTATCTTCCTGAAGTGCAGCATCTAGCAGGGGAGGCAAATATCAAACAGCCTCCAAGTAACAAGTGAACATGTCTGGATGATGTCATGAGGCCTATGCAGGACCATGACACAGACAAAGGGGAGGGAAAGGACAGCCTTCTGAAGAGGATAGAATTCAAAGTGAGTGGGAATTAATTCTGCAAGTGGGAAGGAGGAGGGATGAAAAGAGTACCAGCATGTGCAAAGGCCCTGAGGCCCAGAGGATCCAATGCACTAAAAGGTGGCCAGTGTGGCTGGAGCACTCAGAGCAGGGGTCAGCTTGGTGGGAGGTGCTGTGGGAGACCTGGCTGCATGCCTGGGTCTTCATTCCAAGAGCACCAGGAGCCTAGGGATGGTGAGTCAGGGCAAGAGGACAAAGGTAGATATGAGGGGCTTTTACAGTCAACCCAGTAATGGGACATCTGACTGGGTGGAGGTAGAAGGGACAGACTAGCTGTGGAAGGAGGGAGAACTAGAAGTGGGCAGGACAGCTGGATGGATGGTGGACACTTCACTGCACCAGGAGAGGCATCAAGGAGAGGAGGAGAGGGGTCAGGGGGACTTGGGGTTTGACTTGTTGAGTTGCCCATGCTCTTGTGACATCAAAGTGCTTCCCCTGCAGGGCTCCCAGGCAGGTGGGGGAGGCATAAAGGGGACCTGGGGCACCTATGCATTGCTTTTCTTCTTTGAATTTCCCAACCTTCCGAAGCAAGTTAGTTCTTCACCTGGCATTTGAGACTCAGTCACCAGTTGGTCCCTGTCCACGTCTCTGGTTCAGGACTTGGGACATGCCCATCTCTGGGCTTACAGTCAGCCAGGTGCACCAATTCATCCATGCTTTGCATGCTGGGGGGATTCTCTGCCTGGGGGGTCCTATCCTTCTTTTCCCTTTAGAAACTCCTCCCAAATGCCCCCTGCTCCCTGAAGCCTTCCCCACTCCAGCAGCATCTGCCCGACTTAAAACACAGGGCTGACACTGCTCACCCCACCCCACCTCACCTGCTGTAATAGGGCAGCCCGGGGCTGGCCTGTGCCTCTGCTTCATACGCCAACACAGTGCTGGGCACAGAGTTCCTAGTGACAGCTTTAGTAGGACAACAGGTTGAGGGCGACTCTCTGGGAGTTTTGATGGTATTTTACCCGCTTTCCTGCTGCTGTGAGCTCCATGACTGTCTCTGTCTTCGCTCTTCTGCACCCAGCACAGTGCCTGTCATATAGCAGCAGGTCCTTAATAAATATTCCTGAAGTCCTGGACCGAATAAATGTTAACATGGACATTTGTTATGGTTGAGAATCTAGTCCTAAGAGTTTTGGGACTAGACTGTCCTGCCACTTACTGCTGGGGACTCCTGGGCAAATTACTTACCCTCTCTGAGCTCCTAGTATTTGTGATGTGTAAAACGGGGGTAATAACAGCTATTGCATGGAGTTTTGTGGACTTTGAATGGTTTAACTGAAGCATTGAGCGCCCGGCACATAGAAGGGCTCTGTTCCTGGGAGCTGTTGCTATTTATTCGTCCTTCAATTCGGCCACCTTCATGAGGCTCTGCTTCATGAAGAGAGCAGTGGGCGGGGGCCCGCTCTGGGATGGCCGGGGTGGTTGTCAGAGCCTGGGCGGGGGTGGGCTTTGGGGCGGTTCCGGGCAGAGGGGGCGGCTGCGGGCCTGCAGCGGTCTGAGGAGGCCAGGCCCTGGGGACTGGGGAGGGGGCGGAAGCCGGAGCCGAGGTGGGATCCGGCAGCATGCGGAGCCGAGACATCCTGCGGGGGCGCCGGCCGCCGCCGGACCTAGGCAAGCCCGGGGGCAGCCGGCCGGTGCATCGCGGGCACTGGAGGGGCCGTCGGGTCGGAGCCGCCGAGCCCCCGCTGGCCGGGCCGAGGGCGCCCCCTGGCGGTGCACCGCGGCACTGCCCTGGGCCTCCCCTCCGCCCTCCTCTGTCTGGGGTCTGCGTTGAAATTTCTTGGGGGACACGAGAGACAGAAGGGATCTATTCCGGGCCCCTGACGTTATTCTCAGCAAAATGAGGAGTGATGGTTTGGAGTACCTAGCGCGTGTCAGCTACTGGGTTAGGACGAGTGGAACGGCCGCGGCAGGATTGTGCCCGCTGCCCACCGCGCAGGGACTGGCACCCAGTAGGTCCCTCAAATGCCTTCCTTTCTTTTTTTTTTTTAATTTTTTTTAGTTGTAGATGGACACAATGTCTTTATTTTATTACTTTGTACGTGGTGCTGAGGATCGAACCCAGGGCCCCACACATGCGAGGCAAGAGCTCTACCGC
>CM053399.1:174886369-174915447 GCA_028644305.1 Xerus rutilus
CCGGCGCGGGCCGGGCGTGTGATGGTGGCCAGTGGTTGTTATAGATGATGAGTGTAGGTCACCCGTGTGTAAGTGTGGTCGTGATGGTACATTTGTGTGTGTGTCCACATTCAGGGGTGTGTGTACCAATATGTCTGTGACTAGGAGCATGTGTCTGTGATCAAGGGTAGGTGTGTGTGCGCGTGTGTGCTTAGGGCATTGTATCCATGTGTGTGAGAGTTCAATGGTTTGTGTTGTCTGTTCACAACATGAGAGTTCAGGCATGCATGGGTCTTAAGTGAGACTTGCTCATGTGATACAGGTTGGTGTGTGTGTTGAGGCCAAGGGTGATTTGGGCCTGTCCCAAGAGGCAGTGACAGCCGGCACGGTGGCTCACTCCTGTAATCCCAGCACTTTGGGAGACTGAGGCAGGAGGATCACGAGTTCAAAGCCAGCCTCAGCAACCATGAGGCGCTAAGCAACTCAGTGAGACCCTGTCTCTACATAAAACACAAAATAGGGCTGGGGATGTGGCTTAGTGGTCGAGTGCCCCTGAGTTCAATCCCCGGTACCAAAAAAAAAAGAAGAAGAAGCAATGACAAATCTAATCACCTTTCTTTTTTATTTATCTTAATAATTAATAAAATAAAAATTATCTTTTTATTTTTGGTACTGGGGATTGAACCCACACACACTGACCTGGGAACTGAACACAGCTACATCCCCAGTTTTTATTTATTTATTCATTTATTCATTTATTTATTTAGAGATAGGGTCTCCTAAGTTGCTGAGGCTGGCCTCGAACTTGCAATCCTCTTGTCCCAGTCTCCCGAGTTGCTGGGTTTATAGCTGTGGGCCACAATGCCTGGCTCCCCAATCATCTTTTCACCCAGCAAAGGACTGGCTGTGCCCAACTTGTCTCTTAGTCCAGTCCCCTTAGTACCGATATTTTCCTTCCTCTCCCTTCCCTATCCCCTAGCCGCGCCCAAGTCCAGCACTCTGCTTCATTTGGGAGATGAGAAAACAAGGTCTAACTCCAAGAGGGACTGGCCCAAGGACACTTGGCCGGAAACACCAAGCGAGGACACATACACTGGCAGGAATCCCAACTCCAGCCAGAATTCTTTCCTCTCCCAGGAAGGCCCTGGGTGCTCTTTGCCCAGCCTGGGGCGGAGGTGGGACGGGTTTCTGGGCTGGGCTGGGCTGTGTGGGGAGCAGGACACAAAAGGCCCGGTGTCTGTCCCTGCCTCCCCCTCCTGGCCCTGCCCTACTCCAGGAGCCGAGAGGGTGTCCAGTGCCAGACTAGCCAAAGAGAGGCATGTGAGACACTCAGCCAGGGGCCCGGCCCTAGCAGTGGACTCACCTGCCTGCCCTGGCTGTGAGCTGACTTGCTGGGTGGGACAAGGAAGCTCTGCCTGATTTTGGGGCTCCTGGCGCCAGCTTGTACTTGGCACCTGCCCAGGCCCAAAGTGCTTCAGCTTGCCCTGCTGAGAAGGGATTGATGAGTAATTAAGATCATGATGATATCAACACAACGTATTAATAGAAGCATAATAATGGCTACTGTTTGCTAAAGCCTGACTATATGCGGTTACTATTCTATTCCGGTGCTGGGGAGGCAGTGAATCCAAGTGGTTAGGGCCTTGGGCTGCAGTGCAGCCAGACACCAGGATTATTCCTGGCAAGGCTTTCCAGCTGTGTGACCTTGGACAAGTTGCTTAACATCTCTCTGCCTCAATAACTCCAGCTGTAGAATGACAGTAGATGAGTTATACAGAAAACAGTGAAAGCCCCTGCCCAACCATAAGGAAGTGTGCATCAAAGACCAACTCTTATTTTTGTGATCTCCTTGACAAAAAGACGTCCCCTCCCCCACTTTACAGTTGAGGAAGACTGAGCCATTTTTTAAAATATTTTTTTTAGTTGTTGATGGATCTTTATTTTATTCGTTTATTATTTATATGTGGTGCTGAGGATCAAACCCAGCACCTCATGCATGCTAGGCAAGCGCTCTACCACTGAACCACAGCCACAGCCCCAAGACTGAGCCATTTTTTATAGGTCACAAAACTAGAGAATGTCCAGGCTGGGTCCTGACCTCAGGCCTGATACCTAAGCCTGTGTCTCAGGCTGTTTTCTTACCACTCGGGTTGACAGATAGGATGAACCCTCTGATAGTCCAAGAAGGGCTTCAACAGGAATCAACTTGACCCTGACCAGAGCTGTTAGATACTCTTTAAGAAGCATCTCCTCTGGATAAACAGGGAAATTGTGTCCCGGAGACAGTTCTTTGCCCGAGCTTATACAGCAAGTAAGTGGCACAGCCAACATTTGATTTTTTTTCTACTGATAAAAAGTATCATTTTATGTAATTATGGTTTTGGGGTATACCTACTGTGTCAGGCTGCTGCTAACACCATGTCCACATGATCCTCTGTAATTCTGATCACTTTATCACAGTGATGCCAATTTCCTGGGTTTCTTCATGGATCCTTGCTCTGGCTACACATCTCTGTCCACCCTTCCAGACTGCGACCCTTAGAGAACAGGCTCCTAAAGTGATTTACTTCCGGGTACCCAGGGCCAGCACCAGGTCTGGCACATGGTGGCTGCACAGTCTGGTGGGTTTTATCAGCGAGGGTAGCTACCAAGGGAGGTGGACTGATGGAACTCATGAGGAAACATAACTGGACACCTGATTCCAGATGGAAGGGTTGGGAGAAGCCACCCTGCAGGACAGATGTCTGTGCCGAGAAGGAAAGGGCAAGTGAGAATAATATTTATGTATATATAACTTACATCTATAGTGACACGTTCCTGTGTGCTAGACACTGCATTGGCTATGGTTAAGGGTTTTATGTTTCTTTCTTTTAATCCTCAAAAGGTCACTTTACTTCTCAAAATTTGAATTGGGTGCGTTAGTCCCCTTTTCTAGAAGAAGAGGTCCTAAGGTCCCGCTGGCTGAGCGTGGATCTGAACTCTGGTCCCCAAGCTCCCTCCAGGCAATGATGGCGTGAGATCCCCCCTCAGTCGTCTCGCCCCATCCTCCCAACCACTCCGAAGGTCTGCCCTGGCCCTCCTTCTCGGGAAAGTAGGCTCCGCCGGGAGGCTGCCCCCTGACTTCCTCTTGCCATACGTCGGGTGCGCGGTTCTTTCCTGGTTTCCCATACTCCATCACCCGCGCTGCCCCGAGCAGGGCCGGGCATGCAGCGGCCGCTCACCGAGCGGTGCTGACGGATGGCTGGCCGGGCCTCCTATGCTCGGGGCCGGGCCGGGGCGGGGCCCGCAGGGCGGCGGCGGAGGGCTGGAGGACCGGCGTTCGGCGTCCACCTCGTGCGTGCTGGGCCCACCTGCAGGGTGGCCCCGGGGGAGCCGATCTTCCCGCACAGGGGACCCCCAGAGTCAGGCCGAGCCCCGGGAGCTGTCGGGACGCAGAGTCTCCGGGGTGAGCCAGCGTCTGGGGCCCGCGGCTCCCTCGGAGCAGGCCAGGAAACGCCTGGTGGTGCATTTGTTTTTCCATCAACAAGCAGCTTACGTAAACTCCTCGCCCGACTCCGAGGCTGCCAGCGCGGGGGAGGCGGCTTATCTGATGGGGGCTGCGCCAGGGCCGGGGTTCCCTGCGTGTCCCGGCACAGGCCCCACCGAGGGAGCCCGGCGGTGGGTGGGGGGTGGGGCTTGGCGCCCGGGCTCGGTCGCCCCACTGCGCGGTACCGCAAGTCTGGGACATCCTCCCCCGAGACCTAACCCGGCCTGCTCTTAGTGCCAGGTCCTGTCCATGCCCACCAGGAAAAGGGCCCCCTCTACTGCGCGCATGCTGAAGGGAAGGGGCCTGCAGGGAGATGCCGGGGTGGCCCAGTCCCCAGAGTCCCCTGGCTCCTAAATCCAGTCTTGTGCTGGTCCAGTGGTGCTCAGAGAGCAATGTGGTTGGGAAAAAGGTTGGTTGACAAGCCTCAGCTGGGATGGGGCCCAGGAAGCAGCAACTGGAAAAACAACAACGAAAGCCACTTCTTTCAATTTTGAAAACTTCAAAATCGCAGAAAAGGTACAATAGTAAAATAAACTCCCATATACCCTTTCGACCCACCAGTCGTTAATCTTTTACCACTTTTGCACTCCTCCAACACATTCTTGAAGCAGGTCAATATTATTATTACCATTTTACAGATAGGGAAAGTAAGTTTAGGGAAATAACCTGTCCAAGAAGGTGATGGGCTAACATTTAAACTCCGATCTAAGAGGAAAATTTTTAACTTTTTTTTTTTGCTTTCTTTGCATTTTTTTCCAGTTAAACATACTGCCTCCCCTTCCCGTTTACAAATATTACATGTGGTATAAAGTACAAGTTTCCCCACCCAAGCATCCTTGGAAGTTCCTTGTGTATCTTTCCAGAGACATCCTATGCCTGTAAAAGCAGGTCCATACGGTAGTTTTTACGCGAGTGGTTTTGTATCGTACACATTGTTCTGCGATCGGCTTCCACTCCCTCTGTTCCTTAACTACATATCACAGAAATTTTTCCATGCTGGAAATACAAAAGCACACTATTCTTTTAAACCAGTGCGTAGTATTCCACTGAACAGATGTTCTGGAATTGATTTCTCTAGTCTCCTGCAGATGTGAAATTAGACTTTTCCAACTATTGCTATCATAAGCAAAGCTGCAATAAATATACACATTCATACATCAATTTGCACATATGCAAGTACATCTGAATGGTAAATTCCTAGAAATGAAAATTCTGGGTTAAAGGGTATGTAGATTTTTAATTTACTTGGATATTGCCAAATCACTCCTCAGGGAGGTTATACCAATTTGCCCTCCCACTTGTGATGAATGAGAATGCCTGTTTCCCACACCCTTGCCAACACAGCATGTTATCAAACTTTTTGATCTTTGTCAATCTGTTAGATATAAAATGGTATCTCGTAGCTGTAATTTCGTTTCTCCTGCTACAAGGGAGGTTGACCATGTTTTCATATGACTAAGAATCATTTACATTTCCTTTTCTGGGAACTGTTTGTTTATGTCCTTTGCCTATCTTTTAATTAGGTTGTTTTTTTTCTTCCTAATATGTAGGAGCTCTTAAAATAACAAGGATATCAGCCCTTTGTCGATAACATATGTCTATAATATATGTCTTTTGACTTTGTTTATATTATTAATTTTTGTGCAGAATTAAAAATAATTTCATGTGGCCAAACTTATCCATTTTTCACAGATTCCACTTTTTAAAATTTATACTTTAAAAGGCCTTTTTTTTTTTAAACTGTCAAGATAACTTTCAAAAATACTCTCAGGTTTTCTTTTTTTTTTTTTTGGTACTGGTGATTGAACCCAGGGGTGCTTAACCACTGAGCCATATCCCCAGCCCTTTTTATTTTTTATTTTGAGATCGGGTCTCGCTAAGTTGCTTAGGGATTCCTAAGTTGCTGAGATTGGCTTTGAACTTGCAACTTCCTGCCTCAGCCTTCTGAGTCTCTGGGACTACAGGCATGCACCACTACACCCAGCTACTCTCAGGTTTTCTTCATTCCAGGATTTGTTTCAGTATAAGATGTGAGGTAGGCATCCAGCCATTTCTCAATGGGTATCTGTCTAGTTATCCCAGCACTATTTCTTGAACAATGCATCTTTTTGTTATTGATTAGCAATGTCACTTTTGTTATTTCTGTGGGCATTTGGTTAATCTATCAGTTTTCCAGGGCTATCCTAACAAATTACAGCCATCCTCCCATATCCTTCGGAGACATGTTTCAAGACCCTCACTGACGATGAAACCACAGATCGCACTGAACAGAGTATAGTACATATACAGTGCTTTTTCCTGTACATGCCAACCTATAATAGGGTTCAATTAGGAAATTAGGCACAGTAAGAGATTAACAAAAACTAATAATAAAGTTGAACAAGCACAATATACTATAATAAATGTTGTTTACAAGTTATGAGTTTTTCATTTCTGAATTTTCCATTTAATATTTTCAGACCTCAGTCGACCTTGAGTAACTGAAATCATGGAAAGCTTAGGTGCAGATAAAGGGGGAACCACTGTCAAACAAATTGGGTAGCTTAAAGCAAGAGAAACGTTCTCTCAAAGTCCCGAAGGCTAGAAGTCTGAAATCAAAGTGTCAGCAGGGCCAGGCTCCTCTGGTGACTCTGCTGGGACAAAACTTTGCATGCATCTCTCCTAGCTCCTGGGGTGCCTCAGTCCTGGGCATTCCTTGGTTAGTGACAGCCCACTGCTGATCTCTGCTTCTGTCTTCACATGGCTTTTTCTTCTCTGTGTTCATGTCTATGTCCAAATCGCACTCATAAAGACAACAACCACTGGAATAGGGCCAATCTGGTATGACTTGATCTTAATTTAATTTTATCTGCAAAGACAGTTTCCAGGTAAGACTACAGTACCAGGGGAAAGCACTTGAGCAGATCTTTTTGGAGTGCACAATTCTAACCATCAAAAGTACACTTTCTCATATGCTATTCTGTTCTTTTGATTTATTTGCCTAAAATGCACCAAGCATTTAAAATATTATAGACTTACAATGTGTTCTAACTTCTATTAAGACTAGTTCCCTCTTGTTACTTTTTTTTTTTTAACTCAGAATTTGTTTATATTGCCATATGGACTTTGGAATTAGCTTATTATTTTAAAAAACCCTGTTGATATATATGTATATTTTTTTGGTACTGGAGATTGAACTCAGGGCACTGAACCACTGAGCCACATCTCCAGCCCTGTTTTGTGTTTTATGTAGAGACAGGGTCTCACTGAGTTGCTTAGCGCCTCGCCGTTGCTGAGGCTGGCTTTGAACTAGCAATTCTCCTGTCTCACCCTGTTGATATTTTTCTCAGAACACACACACACACACACACACACACAGACAAACAAAAACTAGGAGAAAATTAACATATTTATGATGTTGAGACAACCTATCCAAAACCACTTTACAAACTTAGATTTTCTTTTGTGCCCTTCAGCAATTTATTAAATTTCATTTCAAATAAATTGTATACATTTCATTTCTACCAAAATGATTTCTAAATTTTTAATCTTTTTTTTTGCTATTGTAAATAAGAACTTCTCTTTCATTATCTCTTCTAACTGGCTGTTTATATTGATGAATGTTATTAAATTTTGGCATATTCATTTTTTTGCCCACTTTACTAAGTCTTATTTATAGTGGCTTTTTAGTTGATTCCATAAAAATGACCAGTTTTCCTCTTCCCTCTTGATTTTAATTCTTCTTATTTGTTTTTTGTATCTAATCATCTGGTACTTCCAGAACAATGCTAAATAATAGTGTAAAAACAGAATGTTCTTTTATTCTTTTTGTTTGTTTGTTTTAATATTTATTTTTTAGTTGCTTATGGACCTTTATTTTATGTATTTATATGTGGTGCTGAGAATCAAACCCAGGGCCTCAAACATGCTAGGCAGGTGCTGTACCACTGAGCCACAACCCCAGCCCCTTTTATTCTTTATTATAGTGGGAATGCCTGTAGTATTTCCCCTTTAAGCATGTGGCTGGCTTTGGGTTGAAATAAATACATTCTTCTGTGTTTAAACATCTTGCTATTTTATTAAAAAGAACATTCTTTTAAAACTTTCTCCTCTGGCCTTCTCCACATACAGCCCAGACCTGGCGCGGAAGTGAATGGATCAGACACATGCTCCCTAGCCCTGGCTGGCGCTGGTCCCTCTTCATGAAACACTCTCCTCCTGGCTTCTTTCAGGCAGGGCCCAGAGAACTGTCATCTCCTCTGGGAACCTTCCCAGGCAGTCGTTCCTGGAGAGGACAGAGACAAACTGAAGGCCCAGTTGCTGTTTGGTGGCAGAATGAACCTCTGACTGGCTTAGGGAAGTGTCAGTGGACAGAGTTGATGTTTCCAGTCATGTGGCTGATGGGTATCTGGCAAGCCCAGTAGCTCCTCCCAACAACCCTCCTGGGAAAGAGGCCCCAGGAAAGAGAAGGGTAGTGATATGAGGAAACTGGGACTTGGAGAGACGGGCCGGGAGGTGGGTAGGGAGCTGGGACTGGAGTGTCCTACCTTTATCAAGTAGGTGGTGGGTAGCTGCAGGTGGGAGCCACTCAGAGGCAGAAAAGTCTGCCCGGGATCCATCCCTGCCTGGGGTCAGAGAGTGGGCCCTGAGGCCAGCAGAAATCTCGGGGCGGTGGAGCAGGTGGCGGGGGTGGGGGGGTTGCAGTAGGACAGAAAGGTCTCTCAGGAGAGGGCTTGCAGGGGCTGGGAGAAGTTCTTCATGGTGATGTCTCTGGAAGGCCTGGGGTTTCTCCTGGCTGTGGCTGGGCTGGACATGTGGGGATAAAGGGAGAGAAATGACTGGCCTGGGGGCAGGGAGAACTGGAATTTCTTTAAAGACCTCTGAACTTTTGACTCTTGACAAAGAGTATGTGCTTTTTAATTGTTGTTGTTGTTGTTTGCTTGTATTACTTTAAATTTTAAAAAATTTTGCACATGGCATTCCATACGTAAAGCATACATATAAGTGTATAATTTGATGATTTTTTACATATGTATATCCACCCGTGTAATCACACCCAGATAAAGGTAGAGGCACTTCCAGCACCTCAGAAATTTCCCTTTCTTCTTTTCCTCATCTACATATGTCCCCAGAAGTAACCACAATTCTGTCTTCCAGCATCTTGAGCAGGTTTGCCTGTTCTTGAACATTGTGTGCATGGAGTTAGAGCTCTTCTGTGTTTGGCTTCTTTGGCTTAGCGTAATAATGTTGTGAGTCACGGGTGTTTTTGTACATGCCAGTGGCCTATTCTTTTTCCATTACTGTACAATCCTATAAATTATAGAAAATATACCATAGCTCATTTATTCAATCTCTTCTCAGTAGGCCTTTGAGTTGTTTCCGGTTTTATGAACAAGGCTTTGGTGAACATGTGGGCCAGGTCTTTTGGTGGCCATACGCACTCATGCCTTAAGATATATCTAGGAGTGGAATTGCTGGTTTGTAGGGCAGATGTATTTTTAGCAAAGCATGTACTTGCTACTTTTGCTATAAAAGAAATTTGGAAAAATTGACAAGTGATTTTTTCATAACTTTAAAAGGAATACATTGAAAATTCTATGGGAGGCAAGCACAGAGCTCTCTGGGGCCCCAGTCCCAGCTTCTGGATTCCAGAGGGGAAGGTCAAGCACGGGCATTGGTGGTGGCACATGCAGGGTAAGGACTGTGCCTGGGCCCTCTCAAGACACCTCCCAGGTAAGGGAGCATAAGTTCTACCATGAGGCTGTCTCCAAGGGCAGATCTGGTAGGCAGTCCTATGAAGAGTTGGATTTGGGTCCTCACTTTCCCCACTTGTGCATGAGCCAGAGCATGGGGGACTCACTGGTCCCCACCTTGGTATCTTGGTATCCTCCTCTTTTAGCCCCTCCCCTAAGCCCAACAGGATTTTCTGTGACGGTATGGATTCTGGCAGGTTTTAAGGGGTGGAGGAAGTTCCCTGAGCCCCCAAATTTCTGCCAGAGTGAACTCTGTGATCAGGGCCCTAGAGGCCTCCTCCCACCCCCATGCTGGTCCCAGCTGTGCCTCTGGCTCCTTGGGAACAGCAGAGGGTGGGGCGGGGGGGGGATGTTTGCAACAGTCTCGGCTATTTCCATGAAGTCAGAGCAGCTGCTGCCTAGAGTTTGGGAAGTTGCTGAGCTGCCAGTGGGGGCCTCGAGGGAAATGCCAGAGCCAGGGTTGGGTGATCAAATCAGCCCCCAGATGAGCTCAGGACTTGCCCCTGTGCCCAGCAGCTGAGCAGAAGTCCTGACCAGCTCCATCCACTAATTCTCAGCAGTGGCTTAAATGAGTCAGCAGCCCAGGGGCAGTACTCACCAGGCCAGCTGAAGTTCCTCTGAGACCTGGAGCAGTGCTAATCAGTTTATAGTAGCATTCATTCATTTGGAGGGAAAAACACAAAACAAAACAAAACACAACTAATCAAAGAATCTCAAAATAGCTCTGGGTTCACAGCTCGGCCCTCCCTTTGCCGAGGTCTCCTCTGTAGGGCTATCCAGTCCCTCTGGGGTTTTGCTGGGGGGATCCAATGTGATAATGTCTACAAGGTGCTTCTTGTGATGATTGGCACGTGGTGGGTTTTCAGCTATATTTATGGAGGGTCAGCTATCCACCAGATCCTGTTGCAATTACTGTGGGCCTTGGAGAGGCAGCCTGGGGAGATGGGGCTCTGGCCAGGGATGGCATCTATGGACAAAATGCACAAGCTTCATTCGCAGCTCTGGATGTTCCTTGAGTCTTCAGAGTTCTCTTCTAGGGTAGTTTCTGGTCCTCCTTTGGCTTTGCTTTAAAAAGCTCTGACTCACACCCAGATCCCTTCCTCCTCTTGCCTTCCCACTGTCCCTTTATCAACCACGCCCACTGTTCAGTTCTCTTTGGGACACTGGACTTGGGCCCTGTGTAAACAAGTGATTAGCATATGTGTTTGGAATTGTGATGAAACTGCTTATAATATAAATACAATTAAGTCTCTGTCTGCCTGTTTGTTTCCACATCATGAACAAGTAGCTGTATGAATTGTCTGGAAAGTATGTTCCGTGCAGTCCAACTTGGGGTCCTCTGCATTCCTTGGACAGGCTCAGGATGTGGGGGCAGAAGGCAGAGCTAAGACATAGGCAGGTGTCCCCAGTGTTTCTCAACTCAGGGGTCAATGACTGCTCACTGATTGGGAGGCTATCTGTATTAAAATGGCACGGGCAGAGAAAACAAGTGGATTTCAAATGTGAGCTCCAAATTGGCAGTAACCAGGGCAGACACTTAATGTGGGTGTTAATTGTGATCCAGCTGCTTCGAACACCAACAAGTCTGCATAACTTCTACATGATAAACAGAAGGAAGCAGGAATTGATTCCTTTGGCTATTGGTAATTATCTCCCCAGTTATGCAGGAGAGGCCAGTTTAATAATAAATTAAAACTTTCTCTGTGCCACACACTTGAATACCTCTCATCTCTTTTACTGCTCCCAATAACCTGGGTTCTGGGGTAAACTAATTTGTTTATTTATTTATTTATTTATTTTTATGTGGTGCTGAGGTTTGAACCCAGTGCCTCACCCATGCTAGGCAAGCGCTCTACCACTGAGCTACAATCCCAGCCCCTGAGGTGACCTAATTGAGAGAGGTAAGTAATTTACTCAGCTAGTAAGTGGCAGATACAGGATTAAAACCTAGGTTTACCTGTCAGATGGCAAAGACCAAGCTTTAAGTACTTAGCTTAGACTACATCTTGCCTTGAGACCCTGCAAACACATCCAATTCAGAGCTCCCCTTTCTTCTGGCTAGAAGTAAACAGTGAGAAAATTTGGTTTGCTGGATATGAGATCAATATAGAAAATCCAGAATGTTCTTATCTACCAGCAATGACCAATTATAATACGTAAATGACCAAAGAAACAAGCAAAAGTTCCATGTGATTTCAAAACTACAAGGACCTAGTAATGAACTAACAAAAATATATACTCTAGCTGGGCAGGTATGGTGACATACATCTGTAATCCCAGAAACTCAGGAGGCTGAGGCAAGTTTGAAGCCAGACTCCGCAACTTAGAGATAAATAAAAAATAAAAAAATAAAATAAAAAGAGCTGGAGATGTGGTTCAGTGGTAGAGTACCAGCATCCCTGGGTTCAATCCCCAGTATCTCACACACACACATACACATATCATATACATTATATACATATGCATATATATATATATTCTATGTAGAAAATGCAAAATATTATTGAAAAACACACAAATATACACAAGTAAAAGTAAAGATATATACCATGTTCATGGAAATGAAGATTCAAAATTATAAATACTTTAAAATTTCCCAAATTAATTCATAAAATTGATATAATTAAAATTAAAATTCTAATGAGATTTCCCATTCAACTTGTTAAACTGATTCTAAAACTTGCACAAAAGAGTAAAGGTGCAAGAATAGATAAGACATACTTGAGCTAAAAACAAGGTAGGGATCTTGCTCTAGTAAATATCCTGATTTATTCTAAAGCTCTAATAATAAACATAATGAACATATCCTGGTTATTCACATAGGGATGGCCAAATACATAACTGGAAGATAAAGGAGAGCCCAGAAATAGACCTAAGTTATGTGGGGTGTTGATGTATGCTCCATGGCACTAATAATCTGTTGGAGAGGCAGGCAGGCAGGTGTGGTGAGTGTGTCTGTAGTCCCAGCTACTCAGGCGGCCGAGACAGGAGAATCACTTGAGTCCAGGACTTTGAGGCAACCTGAGCAACATAGCAAGAACTTGTTTAAAAAAAATGCTTTTGGGGGGAGGATGGACTATTGAAAAATGGTGTTTGGACAATTAACATTCTCTATCAGAAAAATACAATTAGACCTTCTTTCACACCATACCCCAAAATAAACTTCAGATGAACTAATGACCTAAATGTGAAAGACAATCTTAAAAGCTTGTAAAAGAAAAGTAGAACTCCATTATGGCTTTGGAGAGGAAATGAGTCCTTAAACAAGTCAGAAAAATGGTAGATCATAAAGGAAAATAAGTTTAAGCTCAAAAATGTCAAATATTTCTATACAATAAAATACATCATTTGTCAAGTTATTATTTGAGCAAAATCTATGGAAAGGCATCTATAGCATATGTAATAGATATAAGATTACTGTCCAAAATATATGAACAATGTCCACAAATTTATAAGAAAAAGAACCTGATAGAAAAATGGGCATAGAATATCAACAATTCACACACACACACACACACACACACACACACACACATACACACACAGAAATAGTAAGTAAGCATCAGAAAATATGTTTAACCTCACATCCTATCCAAGAATTCAGAGTAATCAACACAGCATAGGCTGGCAAAAGTTGGAAGATTTGACACCATTAAGTGTTGGTGAGGATGCTGGCAAATGTGGAGTCTCAGATACTGCAGTTTGGCCATGGTTGTAAAAGTTGGAAATATGCATAGAAACCCTTCACACTAGCCAAGGAAGCATTGCGGATGTTAAACTTGAAAGTAATCCACATGTCTGTCAGCATAGTAATTTAGTCAACTAATATTACCTATTTCTAAAACAGATTACCATACAATAAGTTAAATGGCCTTAATTTACATATATAAACATTGAATAAATGTAAAAAAAGTACTTTTTATTTTAAAAAGTACTTTGTGTTGAACTATGTTCTCTGAAAAGTCATGTTGAAGTCTTACCCCAGGTACTTATGAATGTGGCTTTATTTGGAAATAAGAGTTTTTGCAGATGTGGTTAAGAGGAAGTCATTAAGTTAGGACTGGATTCAATATGTATCCTTATAAGAGGAACAGCTGGGTGTGGTGGCATATGCCTATACTCCCAGCAACTTGGGAGGCTGAGGCAAGAGAATTGCAAGTTGGAGGCCAGCCTCAGCAACTTAGCAAGACCCTGTCTGAAAATAAAAAATAAAAAGGGCTGAGGGTATAGCTTAGTGGGTTCAATCCCTAGTACTAAACCAACCCAAACCAAACCAAACCAAACTCCACACAAAAAAATAAACAAAGAAAAGGTGTGGGAGGTGGGGGGAAGAAAAGTAAAAAAGAAAAAAAAAAGGTATTTGGACACAGACTCAGACAGAGAGGAGACAACCATGCAATGCCACAGGCAGAGGTGGGCTAGTGCAGGTGCCAGCCAAGGGACACCAGACAGTGCTGGCCACCACCAATTGTGAGAAGAGGTCAGGAAGGGTTCATTCCAGAATCTGAATGAGGCTAGCCCTTGATTTCAGATTTCTAGTTCCCAGAGAATCAATTTCTGTTGTAGAAGCCACCTAGTTTGTGAGACTTTGTTAGGGCAGCCCTAGGAACCTAATATAAAAGTTGAAAAAAAAATTTTTTTCCCTTTTTTTGGTGCTGAGGATTGAACTCAGGGGCACTCGACCACTGAGCCACATCCCCAGCCCTATTTTGTGTTTTATGTAGAGACAGGGTCTCACTGAGTTGCTTAGCGCCTCGCCATGGCTGAGGCTGGCTTTGAACTCGCGATTCTCCTGTCTCATAAAAGTTGAAAAATTTTAAGTATAATATGACACTATGTAAAATTTCAAAGCACACATATGGCAATACCATATATTATTTATGGATTTTAAAAATAGGCTGGGAGGATACAAGTGAAATATCTGATGACAGTTGCTTCTGGGTAAGGAAGGAAGGGTATAAAAGAGACTTCCATGTAGAATCTTCAACATTTTTTCTTTTCTTTTTTTGGGGTACTAGGGATTGAACTCAGGGGCACTCGACCACTGAGCCACATCCCCAGCCCTATTTTGTGTTTTATGTAGAGACAGGGTCTCACTGAGTTGCTTAGCACCTCACTTTTGCTGAGTCTGGCTTTGAACTCGCAATCCTCCTGCCTCAGCTTCCTGAACTGCTGGGATTACAGGCTTACACACTGCGCCTGGCTTCAAACATTTTTTTATTTTATAAAAAATGCCTATAGAATGGGAGAAGATCTTCACCACACACTGCAGATACAGCGCTGATCTCCAGGATGTATAAAGAACTCAAAAAACGTAACACCAAAAAACCAAATAACACAATCAATAAATGGGCTAAGGAACTGAACAGACACTTCACAGGAAAAACACAATGTATCAATGAATACATGAAAAATGTTCATTATCTCTAGCAATTAGAGAAATGCAAATCAAAACTACTCTAAGATTTCATCTCACTCCAGTCAGAATGGCAATTATCAAGAATATAAACAATAAATGTTAGCAAGGATGTGGGGGAAAGGGTACACTCATTGCTGGTGGGACTGCAAATTGGTGCAACCATTATGGAAAGAGTCTGGAGATTCCTCAGAAAACTTGAATTGGAACCACCATTTGACCCAGCTATCCCACTCCTCAGTTTATACCCAAAGAATTTCATATCAGCATACTACAGTGACACAGACACTTCAATACTCATAGCAGCTCAATTCACAATAGCTAAACTATGAAACCAACCTAGATGCCCTTCAACAGATGAATGGATGAAGAAAATGTGGTATATATACACAATGAAATATTACTAAGCCTTAAAGAAGAATGAAATTATGGCATTTCCGGTAAATGGATGGAGCTGGAGAATATCCTGCTAAGTGAAATAAGCCAATCTCAAAAAACCAAAGGCCAAATGTTTTCTCTGATATACAGATGCTAATTCACAATAAGGGGAAAGGTGGCTAGGAAAGAATAGAGGTACTTTGGATTAGGCAGAGGGGAGTGAAGGGAGGGGAGGGGGTGAGGGGGTAGGAAGGATAGTAGAATGAATCTGACATTATTACCCTATGTACACATGTGATTACGTAACTGGTGTGATTCTACATCATGCACAACCAGAAGAATGAGAAATTAAACTCCATTTATGTATGATTTGCCAAAATGCATTCTACTGTCATGTATAACTAATTAGAACAAAAAAATGTCTAAAGGCAAAAATAACAAATCAGCCACATTTGTTAACCCTGGTGGTAGGTGTGCGGGTCTTTGCTCCCTTGTATTCTCTGGGTTCTGTTGCTGGGCAGTGTGTACCTGCCACCATAATGCACCTGTATGTGTGTGTGGGCTTCAAGTGCACACTCAGTGGGGGTCCACGGGTGTGTATCTCCCAGGTTCCTGCTCCTTCCAGCTGCCTCCCCGGCATCTGCTGCTGGGTCAACTCACACAGCTCCCCCAGCGACCATGCCCCCAGTGACCATGTAACAAGTACAGCTCCAGGGTGTCTTGGGGACCTACCCTCTTCCGGCCTCTCCCGGGCAGCTCTGGAGGCTCCTGGATAGCACTGATACTTCCCCATCTGGACCTGGCGAGGTGGTAGCGAGGCCAGGGGCTGCCCTTTGGGAGCTTCTCAGTGTACTCTGCATAACTCAATTCTGAGGAGCCAGGCCCACACCCGGCAGAGGCACTGAGTCATGTCGCCCCAAGAGAAGGAGAAACCATCCAGCACCAGAGGGGAAGAGCCAGGGCCAGCAGGGTCTGTCCCCGCTGTGCACACTCTTCGGAGCAGGTGTCTCTAAGCCAGACACTGTAAGGAGGGGAGCGGGGACGGGTTAACCAATGTCACGCTCCTGCGTCCCTGGAAGACATTGCGACTCTATCAGGGCACTTCTCAGCTGGTTTCCCCAAGGATGCCCTTGGTGGGGGACAGCCCAGGGGTCATTTTTTTTTTTAATGTTTTGGGATCCCAACCTCTGGGTGGCAGTAAAACACCCTGGAAACTCCCAGTTGCCTCATCTGGAAAATGGGGATGGGAGTCTCGGTGCCCCTCTGAGGCCGAGGGCAGCTGTTGGACTAAAAGATGTCGGGGATGTGAAATGCGCTCTCAAGGGACAGTACTGAGCACAGGCCTGAATGAAGAGGCTGGTACAATAATGGGAGCGTCCCAGTCCATCCTCATTGCTCCTTCTGTCCCCTTCTCCCCAGGCTGAGAGGGGCTGCAAGGTGAGCTCTTGCAGACACTATGCCTGGCACATTTCACCTCATGCACACCCAAACCCCAAAGGTCAAAAGAAAATAAGGATCATTAATAAAAAGCATGAAGTACACTTTGCCTCTTGTGGGCTGTAATTCTAAGCTGTGTACATATTTCATTCCATGTTCATAAGAACCCTATGAGATAGGTACTGTTAGTGCTTTCTTTTATAGAACCAGAAAATGAAAGCACAGAAAGGTCAAGTCACTTGTCCAAGCACACACAGCTAGCAAGTGTCAGAATAAGAGTTTGGACCCAGGTACTCCTGAGTGTGTCTTTCTTGCTTTTTGTCAATGTGGATGATGCCATGTGTATTTCACAGATGAGCAGATTGAGCCTTGGAGAGGACAAGTGTCTAGGCTGGCTAGACCACCACATGAGCCAGGGTGATTTTAATCCAGCCTGCTTGCTTTTCCCTGGCATCATCCCAATGGGCCCTGGGTCCTTTATGCTCTCGGGAGGAATGGCAGAGTGCAGGGTCTCCAGGTTGCAGGAATCCCAGGCAGAACACAGACCGGCTGCTCCCTGGGGAAAGGGTAAGGCGGTCACCGGCAGGTTGGAGGTGTCTCATGGGACCCAGCTGGCAGCCTCTTCCGGCTGAGGAGGAGGCAGGGTCTAAGGTCGCCAGTGTGGTTGGGCCCCCACTTAGTGTTAGGACTGGAGCAGCTGCCAAGCTACACGTTCCTCCCAGGCTCACTCGCTGCCATCCACACACCCTCAGTCACCATCTGATCCACTCACACCCAACCCACACCTTTGCAGTGTCTCGGACCCACAATCACACCCCTGTACACCAGAGGCCACACGTGGGGTGAGAAGCTTCTGGCTCAGGAGCCACCCAGGCCCAAGTTTGACGCCAGGACTTCTCAGCTGCGTGACCTTGAACAAGACACTTCCTCTCTCTTGGCCTCACTCTCCTCATCTGCAGAATGGGTATAAGAACCCAGTAGACACCTCTCAGCTAACCTGACTGGTTCCCAGGAGTGGATCAGATCCCCAAAAGGTTGGCTAAGAAAGGAACTCAAAAAATAGACCCACAAATGCCTGAGACATTGAGTCTCACTAAACCCTCAGGGCAGGCCCGAGTCCCTGTGTTCCAGTCCCCCGGCTGGAGTCCAGTGTTGTCTGTTTTGACTGCACCCCCACAGCTCTGCTAACGACTGCAGAGCCTTTTTTTTTTTAAGTGGAATGCAAGGACATTTGTGAAGCAATTTGGAATTCTACATTGTTATTATCCCCTCCCGCCCCAAATCTCTCCCCAAACCAAATCAACAGATTTATTTTTAGCAATTCATTTTTATTGTGTATTTCCAAAGCCTTCAGCTTATTTTTTTCTCAAAATATTACTTTGCTTTTTGTAGATTTCATTTTTTTTTAATTTAACTAAACTTTATCATTACAACAATAACTACAAGATAACCAGAGCTTCCTGGGTGTAGGCTCCTCTGACACTGTAGCTTGCAGCTGGGCCAGTGGGAGGGAACTTGGGCAGAGTGGAGAATCCTCAAGAACTCAAAGGAGCTGTTCACACTTCTGGGCAGGATCGGTATGGTTTGGCCAGAGGATGGAGGGAAGCCGTCGTCCAATAAGTTGGTTAACGTAACCTCTACTGGTCCCCGTCATAAGGCCACTGGGAGGATCAGAAACAACTTGTGTCTCTGGCCCAGCAAATGAGGGCTTTTGATGAACCGGAGCTCTGACAACAGCCCTGCACCCCCAGGCCCTGGACACATGTCATAGCACTGGCAGCCTGGGCTCTGAGGTCAGTGGCTGACTCCCTGTGCTGTGGGGGCTTCTTGAGGGCAGGGACAGTGTCTTTTTTTTGTGGTGGGGGGCACTGGGGATTGAACTCAAGGGCACTTGACTACTAAGCCACATCCCCAGCCTTATTTTGTATTTTATTTTGAGATAGATTCTCACTAAGTTGCTCAGGGCCTCATTAAATTGGTTAAGTTGCTGAAGCTAGCTTCGAACTCAGGATCCTTCTGCCTCAGCCTCCCAAATTGCTGGGATTACAGGCGTGTGCCACTGCAACTAGTTACAGCGTCTTTTTCCTCTTTGTGACTGCAGACCCAGGGCTTGGGTGGATGTGAGGTCTAGCTTTGAAGTTTGAACTGTTTGTTACTACATCACCAGCTGCACACACACATGTGCAGGGGCAGGGCTGGCGAGGCACTGACCAATGTCAGGTAGCCGTTTGGAGACCAGGCAGGAACCTTGCCTTTAACAGTGTCCTCGTGTCTGCCTGTAGGCGGTCCCTGCAGCTCAGGTTGGGCTCAGGCTGAGGCAATGTCACATCCGGAACTGCGTTCTCGTCCTGAATGGGGGAGAAGGGGCAGGTGGGCCAAACCCTCCAGCCAGGCACCCTCACGGTGCTCCCTGAGGTTCATACCCTTCCTGTGACTTTTCAAGATGGCATACCCTGGGATTCCCCTGAGTGAGTGTCCCTGAAAAGGTGCCAGGAGCAGGAGGCAGTCTGGGGCAGGGCAGAGGGGCCCATTATATTCAAGAACCCTAGATTCAGGGTTCCTTTCCTGGGGAGCAGGAATTGTTGAGTCTGCCCTGTCCTCCTCCCCTAGGCTGATGGAGTGTTGGCTCATGTTGGGGTGGGAAAGGGAGAGGGAGGCAGGGGAAGGGCAGGGAGAGCTTTCACTCAGAGAGGGATGGTTGTTCATTGGACTTCTAATTATATAAATATATACATCCATGTGATTATAAAAATAAAATGCACTTGATAAACGCAGGAAAAGATGCTCAGTATTATTAGTCATTAGGGACATGCAAATTCGAACCACAATGAGAAATCATTTCACACCAACTAGAATGGCTGTAATAAATAATTCAGACTATAACAAGTGCTGGGGGAGTGTAGAGAGGCAGGAACCCTCATATGTTGCTGGTGGGAACATAAACAGTGCCACTGGGGTGAATAGTCTGACAGTTTCTCAAAAAGTTAAACATAAAGCTACCATACAATCCAGCAAACTGACTCCTAGGCATTTTCTACCCAGAGTGTCGAAAGCTTGTGTCCACATAGACTCTTGGTAGTATGTTTCTGGAATGACCTAAATGCCCATAACAGTGAATGGAGGGAGAGATTGTGGTATATCCACGTAATAGAATATTACTGAACAATGAAAAGGCAAACTTCTGATTCAAGCGACTTCATGGACAAACCTCAAAGACACTATGCTAAGTAAAAGATACCAGAGACTGTGTGGTTCCATTTTTATAAAGTGTTTAGAAAAGAGAAAAATATTGAGACAGAACATACATTAGTGGTCATCTGTGGCTCAGGGAGGTGGTACCAAGGATTAAAGGAAATCCACTCAAGGAACCTTATGCAGAGAATGAAAATGTTCTAAAACTGATTTATGGTGATGGTCGTACTTGGCAAAGTCACTAAAAAATCATTAGATGTACACTTAAAATATGTGAATTTATAGATATGCAAAATATACCCTGATAAGATATTTAAAAAGATAAAACACATATTGATAATAGAAAATGCAAACATCACATAACCACGTGCTGACTGTCACTTGTTGGCACTTACTGTATGCTGGGCCACGTGTACAGGGTGGTTGCACTAATGGGTAGTTGTACTAGGCAGTTGCATTAATTCCTATTTTATGGAGGATAGACTGAGATACAGAGAGGCTAAGGGCCTCATCCAAGTTGCTGAGTGGCAGAACAGGTGATCCAGCTCTTGGGTCTGCCTGGTGTCCTAGGAATACCAATGACCAGCAAAGGACTTTGTAAGCCATTTGACAATGGTCTGTCTTCATTTCTCCCTCTGTAAAATGGGAATAATGTACCCCCAGGGAATGGTGGGGGTTTAGCGAGAAGTTAGGAGGAGGTTGTGGGTATAGGGGAGCCCCTCATGTTCCCTCGGCTGCCAGGAACAGCATGATGGTCCTCCACTGTCCCCTGCTGCCTGGAACCCTCAAGATATTCAAACTATACTCTAATCTGAGGAGGATAATGGGACCAGGGGAGAAGAATGTGTCCTTTCCCACCTCTGGGACTCTGGGTCCCTCTGGTCAGTTAGGCCTAGAATCCAACAGGGACTCTTGTACAGAATGGGCTCAAAGGATATCTTGGGTGGCTGAATGGGTGAACGGCAGATGCCTGCGTGGCTGGTAGAAGATGGACACGTGAACGTGGGGGTGGGGGAGGGATGGGTAGATGAAGAGGAAGAATGGCAAACAGAAGCTTGAATGAGGAGAGATGTCAGGATTCTACTCATGGGGGCTGGGCTGGGGCTCAGTGGTAGAGCACTGGCCTTGCATGTGTGAGGCCCTGGGTTCGATTCTCAGCACCACATATAAATAAAGATCCATTGACAACTAAAAAAAAAAATTTAAAAAAAAAAAGATTCTGCTCATGGAACCCCAAAGGCAGACCCTCTCAGGAGCTCCCTTGCTTCCTCCGGAACCTTCAAACTGGACACTTTCTCTTCTGATTCGCTTCCCTGCTCAACGTTGCCAACTGAGCAGGGGAAAGAACGCCTGGAGCCCGCTGTCTGCCTGCCCAGCTGCACACCCTGGTCAGAGCGCCAGCCATCAGAGGAAGGACACCTTTCCCTTCATGCCCCCTGTGTGAATGTGGCTGAGCTCGGAGGGCTGCGTGGCTCAGAGGGCGCCTTTGCTTAATGTGGATGAAGACCCCTGGTACTAATCGTGGGCCCCTCCCCAGGTCTGCATTTCTGCCCTCACTCTTCCTCCCTCTCCTGCCCATCTCTTCTATCCCCTTTTCTCTTTCCCTCTGCCATGTTTTGGTGGAAAGTGCCAGGACTTTGGGTTTAGATGGACTTGGACTTGAAGCTGGCGTTGTCTTTGATCAAGTCACCGCACCTCTCTGAGCCTCAGTTCCTCCAGTGGCAAAATGGCACAAATAGTTCTCAACCACCAGGGTTGTGTGAATCAAATGACTTAATGTGTTCCAAGTGCCTGCCCCAAACCAGAGGCAGTGAAACGGCAGCTATTGCTTTATCTGCGGCCTTATCATCTCAGCTTGCTTACATTGACAAAATATTGCAATGCCAAATATATATGTATAGCTGTTTATATGACACCAACTATGCATCAATTAAGTTCTCTCTGCCCTCCTTCTTCTTTGTCTTTTTTTTTTCGTTGACCTTTAACCTTTGACAAGTGTTCTTTAAATAAAACTCCAGGCCCAGGCCTAGGCATCACAAAGTAAAGAGAAATAAAAGAAAGTCTTTCTGCTTCTAAGTGCCTGATACCCCTTCTCTCCATGGCTACTGAGAGAACACAGTGACGTGACTTGTGTCAATGAGGTGTGGCCATGGGGTCAGCCACATGTAACTTGGAGAAGGCAGGGCTTGATGGGTCCTGTGTCTTTGTGGCTCCAGTGCTCAGAGCCGGGCCTGGCACAGAGGGGCTCCCTCAAGGATTCCTTGACTGTGGAAGATGTGGCCGTGGGCAGCAGCACAGGGCATGGGCACGCTATTCATCTCCTTTTGTCGGCCTCTCCTAAAGTCACCTGCAGACAGTTTCCTACCAGCTGGAACTCCCTGTATCTCCCCATCTGGGGATGTTCTCAGCTCATGCTCAGCCCACCGGTGGGCAAAGCGTTAGATGGTCACTGCCTTAGCATCAGTCTTCAGATAAAGGAGGGAACTGGTGGATCAATAACCCAGCTCCCTTGATCCTCAGCGGACATGCTGAGGCCCATGTGCTGCAATCTGTTGCAGATCCAAAGTGGAACCAAGCCTCAGTGGCCCATGGTGTCCCCGCCGTCAGTGCCCCGGCATTAGCTGGGTTCCTCTCGCTGCCTTGCTTCTGTGTTTTCTCGCCATGTTCCTTGAAATCATCTCCTGAATAAACTATTTGCACTCAAATCATTGTCTTAGGGAACAAAACTAAGACAAATGGTAGGGAATTTTTGTTCTTCAGCAAATGACTCAGTCAGTGTAGGAAAGTTAATTTGCTTGCACAGTTGTGAATCAACCCATTGTTCCACAGGACAAAAATAGTCATGATGTTTTATCCTGGGGTATAGTATTTCCCCATCCTCTAAATGCACTAGAACATTTCTGTATGTAAGATATTGGAACTAAGCCCGGTGCAGTGGCACACGCCTATAATCCCAGCACTTTGGGAGGCTGAGGCAGGAGATCGCGGGTTTAAAGCCAGCCTCAGCAACAGCGAGGCACTAAGCAACTCAGTGAGACCCTGTGTCTACATAAAACACAAAATAGGGCTGAGGATGTGGCTCAGTGGTTGAGTGTCCCTGAGTTCAATCCCCAGTACCCACCCCCCACACACACCAAAAAAAAGCGTTTTCAGCATGGTATTATATGAGGAATCATGTGCACAGGTACATATAGTGGGTCACCAGAGGATGGTGACAAGAAGGTGAATCCTGCATTCAGACCAGCCTGGAGTGAATCCCAGCTCTGCACACCTACCACTGGGGCTTTGGGTAGACATTCTGTCTCTTGGAGCCTCAGGATCCAGGTCTGATCAGAAAGGATGTCAGTAATTCCAACCTCACCAGGCTGTTGTGATAACCAGGGCAGAAGTGGAAGTAAAAGCTCTTTAAAAACTGCACAGCCAGATTCCTATGTTTGTTGCCATGATCACTGAATCTCAAGGCAATAAAGTGGACAGCAGTGGTGAAGAACCTCTCGGAATCACGCAGACGAGCTCCAATCTGGGTTTACCACCTAATGGTTGGGTGACTGATGAGAAGGCCCTTGGTCTCCATGAGCCTCAGTTTCCCTGCCTGTGAAGCAGAGATAATGACTCTACTCAATAGAGCTCAAATTTTTGGTCTTTAGATCCCTTTATATTCTTAAAAATTATTATAAATTGCTGAGCTTAGTGGTGAATAACTATAATCCCACCAAGGGAGGCTCAGTCAGGAGGATTGTAAATTCAAGGCCAGTCTTAGCAATTTAGTGAGGCCCTAAGCAACTTAGCAAGACCTTGTCTCAAAATAAAAAATAAAAAGAGTTGGAGAGGTAGCTCAGGAGTAGAATGCCCCTAGTTCCATCTCCAGTACCACAAAATAAATAATTTAATAAATAAACCAAAGAGTTTCATTAATATCATGCATTTGTTATCATTTTATTGATGCTAGATTAACATTAAAGCTAAAACTTTTAAAATATTAATTTATTGCAAAAGAACAATAACACATTCATGACCTGTTCACATAGAAAGCATGATTTTGATGGAAAATAACAATTTTTTCCTGAAAGTTTAGTGAGAAGTGTGGCATTGTTTTGCATTTTTGTGAATCTCTCCAGTGTTTGGCTTCCCAGAAGAAAACTAGATGCCTGTACTTGCTTTGGCATCCTGCCTGTTGAGAAATGTTGTTTTGCTTGAAATACATGGAAAAATAATCTGGCCTCATGCAAATATGTAGTTGGAAAAGGTAGGACTGTGGGGTTTTTTTGTTTGTTTGTTTTAAATTTTTTTTTAGTTGTAGATGGACACAATATCTTTATTTATTTATTTTTATGTGGTGCTGAGGATCGAACCCAGTGCCTCACGCATGCGAGACAAGCGCTTTACCACTGAGCTACAGCCCCAGCCCAGGACTGTGTTTTAATAGTTTTTTTAGGTAATTATGAACATTATTTTTTTTAAATATTTTTTTGTTATACATGGACACAGTCTCTTTATTTTGTTTATTTATTTTTATGTGGTGCTGAGGATCGAACCCAGTGCCTCACACGTGCAAGGCAAGCACTCTGCCACTGAGCCAGAACCTCAGTCCCATGAACATTATTTTTTGATTCCATGTCAAACTTGACAAATAGCAGTCTTTTAAAAGTTAGTTGGATTACAGACTTTGAACCTTACCAGTGAACTCTCCACAATGTTTCATGAAATCCACTGGTTTATCTTGCCCTTTTTCCTTTCCTTCTTTCTTCTTTTTCTTTCTTTCTTTTTTTTTTTTTGCAGCAACTTGAACCCAGGGCCTCATGCCAGCTGGGCAAGTGCTCCACTACTGAGCTGCAAGCCCGCGCACCCTGGCTCTTTGCGTAGGTCTTTTACTGCATGTGATTTTGTAATATCATGCATTGTCATTTGGAAAATATCAGTGGACTGAATTATGCAGATCTTCCAAATATCAACCCCATTTCACCAGGCAATATCAGGAAATAATCACACTGGCCAGTACCTCATCATGCTTGAAGCATAAGGAAATGATCAGGCTCAGCTTTCCCTTGAAAGCTCCAGTTTTACTAGGGACCACAAATGCCCACAGTTGTTCCTAAAGCAACGGGCTCTCTTCTTCCATGTTTGACAAAATATCTGCCAAACCCTCCAAGTCTGATTAACTCAAATTCCTTTGCTGGTGGTTCTTTGAAGGATATAACTGAGATGATTGTGCAGATGCTTCTCCTGGAGACAACCACTGCATTGAAATTTGTAGCAGAGAGGCTACAAATATACTTCTTATATTTTTCCATGTAGAATATTAAAAAGATATGCACTCCACATTGAGATACAACAATATTAGTAATATTTACTGATTCATCAGGGACTTTTTTTTTTTAGTTCAGTGTTAAGAGTGTGTGATCGTGAAGAGCATTAAGTTCAAAGTAACAGAACTCAAATAATACATTTTCAATAAGTTAAAGTGAGCACCTGCACATTATGTAACACGGAAGCTGGTTTCTATTGGGGTGCCAATAGCAGTTAGATATGTGAAATGACACAGAGAGTAAAGGGATTATATGAATTTGTGGTCATTCAAAGCTTTTGTGAATAGCCAGAAAGCACCCCTGTTGTCTGTCTGTTTATGTGTTTTGCAGTGCTGATGACTGAACCCAGGATCCCGCCATGTGGGGCAAGTGTTCCATCACTGAGCTGCACCCAGCCCAGAAAGCCCTTCTAGTTTGAGTTCACTTCTGGTCCTGCTTTATTGTCACATCTCATATCACTAATATCTCTCAAATCCTTCCTTCCTCCTTTCTTTGTTCAGACATCTCTGGGAAATTTGGCTGACAGGCTGGTCATTGTGTTAACACGTCCAATCAGACTGCTTTTCCAACATCCAAGGCAATCATCTCAACAAGAGTGGAGGAATTTATTTGGAGGTCAAGGGGAGAAAAAAGAAGTTAATTTTAGATACTTGGGCCACCAAGAAACAGAGAAAATATGGTGGATGCTTTGGGTATCAGGTAGGTAGCAGGACTTGGCATTGAGAACAGAGTTGGCCCAGAAAAGGGTGGAGAACAAATCTCAAGGACAACTTAGCTGAATTCTATGAATTACTAGAGGTCTGCTTCTTAATTAGGCCTGTAACTCAATAATTTACTGGTGCCATTCTTTCTCTTTGCTTCTCTGGGGACAGGCTGGCCTATGGGCCAGGAACTATCAGTGAGTAACTGTGCAGGACATTGGTTCAATAAACATTTATTCAGAATCTTTTCTGTTTCAACCTCTGAGTTGGATGTGGGGGATACAGATGTTGCTAAGTCTCTCTTCTTGCCCTTCATGAGTTCTTGATCTCATGGAGAATCAGATAATCAATTTTAACTCACCGTGGTAAAGTTCAAGACTGAAGGATCTCCCAGAGGCCGTGAGTCGCAGTTAGCTGCTGTGTTCCACCGAGGACCTGATGTTAGAGTGGGCTATTAAAGGATAAATAGGAGCTTGATAGGCAGAGAAAGTTCCTTCCAGGCAAGAGCACATGCAAAAGTACGTGGCAGTGTGAAGCAAGAGCTTAGGAAGAATGAGAAACCACAAGATCACTGTTAGTGGAAGAGATGGGAGATGAGCATGAAAAAGTAGAAAGAGGCCAGAGCATGAGAAGCCTTGGACATCTCTGTAAGGAGTCTGGATGGGGTGGAGAGACCAGTGGTACAGTATAGGTCAAACTCAAGCCTGGATTTGCTGAATACTCAAGGCACCAACTTAAGAGTAAGAAGTCCCCTGTCCTGACCCAGGAGCGTCTTGCATACTTCCTGCCAGAGGGGGGTGGGGGAGAAAAACAATTCCAGAGTGTAGGAAGTAAAGGGCAGAGATGAGGACAGAATACTTCGATGCATTCCTGAGTCACTTAACACCTGCAGATGGTCCTCAACTTACCATGGGGGGATATCCGATATACCTACTGTAAGTTAGAAATATGGTGCTAAATATTGTATTTAATACCCCCAATTGGACATCATAGCTTAGCCTGTCTAACCTTAAACACACTCAGAACATTCACTGAGCCCTTGGCTGGGCAAAACCATCTAACACAAAGCCTGTTTTGTAATGAAGTGTTGAATAGCTCATGTAATTTAGTGAAAACTGAAAGTATAAAACAGAATGGCCATATGAGTGCACTCTCACACCTTTGCAAAGTTGAAAAATCCTAAATTGAACCATGGCAAGTCAGGGATCATTTGTATTTATTTAGCCCCTACTGTGTGCAAAATGGAGACTGTCCATGTGCTCAAGCCACAAGTTCTGAGACTGGGTTCTAAGTCCAGCTTCGCTGCTGATTTTCTGCATGGACTTGGGCAGATGGCTTCTCCTTTCTGGATCTAAGTTTCCCTGCTGGTACGAAGTGGAAGTTAGACTTGAAGTTTCCGACAGTGACATCCAGCACTCATGTTCTGTGACCCTGACTTGCTTGACCTTGGGCAAGCCCCTTCTCTCTGGGCTTCAGTTTGCTCGCCTGTGAAGTGGGAGGCTGGGACATTTGGCTCCAGATCCACGGAGCCCATGAGGTGGTCATCTAAGCCTCCCCTCCCCGCCCAGGTCCCAAGCCACCCTGCGGCACACTACGCTCCTTTTCCGCTTCTCATCAAGATGCAACATACTTTAAATAGCATCTGCATGACTGGCTGGTTTTTTTTTTTTTTTCCTTCCCTGAGAAGCTTTCTACAAAGTGTGCCAAGTGGCAGCTGTCAGGGCCGAGGTGGCATTTCCCTCAGTGATGCTGACAGCAGCTGTCCCAGCGCAGGCTGAATGGAATGGAAATGACATCATGTTTATTCAGGAAAGACGTTCCCAGACCCAGATCAGTGTCAGCAAGATGCCGGGACGCTCTAGGAGGGAACACACGCCCGAGAGCAGTCACCAGGTCTCCTCTCCTGTTGCACACACTGTGCCACATGCCACACGACTCACAGTCACCACCCCCCACCACGGCACACACCACACTCAACACAAACACACCTCCACACACACCACCCCCAACAGAGACCAAATGTGCCACGCTCTGCACATGCACCCCCGTAGATGCCACACACAGATCAACATGTGCCAAATGAACACACACACACACACCATGTGTTCACAGACACACAAACACCAGAGAGACACCCAGATGCGACGGGCAGCTCTGTTCTTCACACAGACAGCCCGTATCACAGGTATACTCAGGGAGGACCCAGAAGCCGGCATGGGAGAAGCTTCTGGCTCGGGAAGCACGTCACTTGTCTCCCTCCTTCCTCTCTGGGTCTGTTCTCTGCGGTCTCAGTGCTTCTCAAGGGCCCAACAGTAGAGGCCACGTCTTGCGTTGGAAGGTCCCAGGTTCTGAACTCAGGCAGACCGTGGACTGAACCTAGATCCAGGGATTCTCGCTGCGCCCCCTCAGTCCATTTCCGCATCACCAGCATGCAGTGTCTTAGAGACCATCGCCGCGTCACAGCCGGCCCCAGACCTTGTAGCTTTAAAACAACAGCTTCTGTGGGCTGAGCAGGCAGTAGTTCCGCTCCCCACAGTGTCAGCCGGGCCTCTGGGGCGTGGAGAGCCACAATTGCCTCCCCTACAGAGGAGGCAGAGCTGTGGGCAGTGTGGCCAGGACCTCTGCCAGGGCGGCAGGCCAGGGACCTTGCTTTTCTTCGCCATGAGCCTCTCTGTGTGGCTCCTCGGGCCACCCCACCACTGGGGACAGGTCCCAAGAAGCATTGCAAGAGGCGGAGGTGGAGGCAGAGGTGGAAGCTATGGGGCTCCAAGGCTCAGCCTAGGAAACCACACTTCGTCACTTCTGTGTCCAATCAGTCCCAGTCTGTCACGGGTGAAGGTTTCATTGACAGTCATTATTATTCCAGTGCCAGGGCCGAGATGGAGTCTAGAGGGGACACCCTGAATTCCCAGCACTGGGATGTGGTGGCCACTGAGACGCCACTAGAGGTGCAAGATCGCTGGACTTTTTTTTTTTTTTTTTGGTACTGGGGATTGAACTCAGGGCACTCGACCACTGAGCCACATCCCCAGCCCTATTTTGTGTTTTATGTAGAGACAGGGTCTCACTGAGTTGCTTAGCGCCTCTCTGTTGCTGAGGCTGGCTTTGAACTCGCGATTCTCCTGTCTCAGCCTCCCTAAGTGCTGGGATTACAGGCTTGTGCCACCGCGCCCAGCTAGATCTCTGGACTTTTAAAGAGGCTCCACTCCAACTAAGTGGCACTCCTCCCGGAAGGGTTGGCCCTCCCTCCTCTGCCTGCTGACCACTCTGGCTCCTGTGCTTGAATTTTGACTGCAGATTCTACAATGCACCCAAAAAATCAATATGACTTCCCGCTGTTAAAAAATTATTAATGGCCACCAGTTGTAGAGCACCCATCACATGCCAGGAGCTGCTACTATTTGCGTCACA
>CM053399.1:174915947-174953977 GCA_028644305.1 Xerus rutilus
TTTTGGACACAAATCCCTTATCAGATGTATGATTTACAAATATTTTCTCCCATTTGTGGGTTCATTTCCTCTTTTAAAAAAATTTTAAAATTAAAAAATATCATTTTAATTGTATGAGTTTATGGGGTACAGTGTGATAACTGAATACACATATACAATGTAGAATTATCAAATCAGGATAGTTAGCACTTTCATCTCCTTAAACATTGTTTTTTTGTTTTGGTACTGAGGAAGGAACCCAGGGGTGCTTTACCACTGAGCCACATCCCCAACCCCCTTTATTTTTATTTATTTTTAAATATTTTTTTAGTTGTAGATGGACACAATATCTTTATTTTTTTTATTTTATTTTATGTGGTGCTGAGGATCAAACCCAGGGACTCACACATGCGAGGCAAGAGCTCTACCACTGAGCTACAATCCCCGCCCCCCCTTTATTTTTTATTTTGAAACAGGGTCTTGTTAATTTGCTGAGGCTGGTCTCGAACTTGTGATCCTCCTACCTCAGCCTCCCCAGCCACTGGGATTATAGATGCGTACCACCACATCTGGCTTAAATTTCATTTTAAAAAATTTTTGATTAACACATAATAATTTTCACATTTATGGGGTACAGTGTGACATTTCAATGCAGATCTATAAGGTACTGACAGAAGAGTGACAGCATTTCCACCTCATTACCCTTCCTTCATGGTCAGAGGCTCGGCGCTGCTGTCCCCTGGTTCTTCCTATATGTGGTGAGTTATTGTGAACCAGTCACCCCCCTGTGCCGTGGAGCACTGGAACTCACTACTTCTGTGTCTGACATCTGCTATCCAGCCTCTCCCCTCCCCCACTTCCCGGCCTCTAATAGTCATCATTCCACACGCAGACTGACGTTATTTCAGCTTCCGCGCATGAGCGAGGTGTGTGGTACTTACCTTTCTGACGTATTTCACCTAACACGATATCCTCTAGTTCCATCCATTGGCTGCAGTGATAGGACTACATTCCTTGTACGGTGAGTGATCCTCTGTTGTACACGCACACCACAACTTCTGTAGCCCTCACCCACCCGTGGGCATCTGGGTTGAGTCCATATCTCAGCGACTGTGAATCCGGCAGCAGTAAACACGGGGATACAGGCATCTCTTTGATATGTTGACATCATTGCCTTTGGATATATAATGGGAAGCTGGATTGCAGGCTCACGTGACGGGTGGAGGTTCCACTTTCTGAAAACCCTCCATACAGTCCTCGGCCACAGAGGTACCCATGTGCTTTCCACTGATGAGGTGCGGACACTGCCCTCACCACATCGTCACCAGCATTTGCTCTTCTTTTACAATAGCCATTCCAACTGGGAGGAGGTGATATCTCAAGGTGAGTTGTTTTGTTTTTAATTTATTCTTTTTAGCCCTATTTTTGTGGTACTGGGGATTGAATTCAGGGCCTTGTGCCTTCTAGGCAAGTGCTCGGCCACTGAGCTTTATTCCTTTTCTTATTTTTTAAATCTTTAAAAATTTTGAGATAAAGTCTCGTGAAATCGCCAAGGCTGGCCTTGAACTTGCAATCCTCCCGCCTCAGCCTCTCGAGTAGCCGAGATTGCCGACAGGTGCCCCCTTGCCAGGCTCCATGTGGTTTTGATTTTCATTTCCCTAATGGCAAATGATGTTGAGCGTTTCTTGGTATATATGTTTGTCATTTGATTTTCATCTTTTGAGAGATGCATCCATATCACCATTTCCTCTTAAGTTGGAGTCTGTCCATATTTCACCCTGATGTCAGCCCTGTGAAATTCTTGAAACTTCCTTGAGAAATGCCACTTCCTGGCTGTGTGACCTTGCGCAAGTAACTCAACTTCCTTGAGCTTTGGTTTTCTCACCTGCAAAGACTAGGCAATGATGCCTGCCTTCTAGGGTCACTGTGAAAGTGGCCATTTTGAACAAATGAAAACCATCTTTCTTTTTGGTACCAGGGGTTGAACTCAGGGGCACTCAACCACTGAGCCACATCACCAGCCCTATTTTGTGTTTTAGTTAGACACAGGGTCTCACTGAGTTGCTTAACACCTCACCTTTGCTGAGACTGGCTTTGAATTTGCAATTCTCCCATCTCACCCTCCCAAGCCACTGGGATTTCAGACGTGCACCACTGTGCTTGGTGAAAACCATCTTTTAAATGTAGTTCCCAGCAGCCATTACAGTTAGGACCTTCTTTCATGCTATTTAAAAATTCTTAAGGTATTACCATTTCGTGGAAAGTTATTTACCTAATGTAAATTGCATGACATTAAATTACCTTATGCAAAATGACTTTAGTGTGAAGTCATTGCTATTTAAAATCTATGAAATGTAGCATCCCCCCAGTTACTCCTATCAGAACCCAGGCATTCAGCGTTCCCAGGTCAGATGGACCAGTAAGCCTCACCTGGGTCCCCTATGGCTCCTGACACATCATCAAAATAAAAGTGGAGACATTTAAAAAAGAATAAGTCCACGGTAACAAATGTGGGAGATGGTGGTTTCTTCATCCTTCTCTTGAAACAAGAGATTTCAGAAAATGTGTGAAAGATAGAAAACAGATGGGAGTGGGCTGATGGATGGGATGGGCCCAGCCTAGAATATGCTCCAAGAAGGTCACAGAGGAGGAGGGAGTGAAGGTCCCTGGGAAGACCACACCCTGGAGGCAGTGGCCTTGGTGAAGGGCAGTGAGAAGAGGCAGCTGAAGGCAGGACATTGCTTGTGGCTCTGTTATGGGATCACAGCTGTTTGTCTCCCCAGCCAGGCCCTCACCCTAGGGTGGAAGCAAGCTATAGCATCTGCTCGCAGGCCAAAAAGCAGAAAGCTATGTCTAAGAGAGCCAGGCAGTCATCCAGGAAAGCCCCTAGAGTGCATTTTGGTGACCTACACTGAAGGTCTCCCTCCTTTGGCATTTGAGGGGCCTTACACACAACTGGCCGTTGGCATCCTTGCCTTGAAACAAAGTGTGCCAGTCACATAGCTCATCCTATCCCACATAGACCAGTCAGAGTTTTCAGTAGACGAGAGGCCTAGTAGAAAACAAATACTACTTATTACAAAGCAGCAGAGGAAGCCCACACAGCTACCCTGTCCTTTTATAAACATGAACAGACATGTTGCGGTTTGCATATGTTAATGCAGGAATATTCAGAAATGCATGGTTAGATTATGAGAGCTGTAACCTAATCAGTCCATCCTAGTTTGAAGGGTCTAACTGGGTGGTAACTATACAGAGCTGGAAGGGGTGGGTCACTGGGGGCGTGCCCTGGAAGGGTGCATCTTCCTTGTGAAACACCCCCAGCCCCATTTCCTGTCCACCAGGAGTTGAGCAGCTTTCCTGCTCTTACTCAGGCCCAAAGCAATGCAGTTGGCCAACCATGGAGAGAATCTCTAAAACTGAACCAAAATAAACTTTTTCACTTTTAAGTTGTTCTTGTCAATTATTTTGGTCACAGAGACACTAAGCTGGCGAACATAAGACAAACAGATTCTTCTTAAGATGAAGAGAATCAGGTTGGGTGTGGTGGCACATGCTTATAATTCCATCCAGTCAGGTTGCTGAGGCAGGAGGCTCTCAAGTTCAATGCCAACCTCTGCAACTTAGCAAGACATACTATCAAAATAAAGAAAAATTAAAGGGCTGGGGGTATAGTTCAGTGGTATGGTCTTGAGTTCAATGTCAGCAGAGAAGGAGGAGGAGGAGGAGGAGGAGGAGGAGCAGCAGCAGCAGCAGCAGCAGAAGGATCAATTTAATTAAAGAGAAAAATAAAGCTAAATAGAAAAGTTGACCTGGGAGGAAGTAGAACTAATTCAGAGGACAGAGATCAGATTAGAAAATAATATGGCCATAAAACAAAGACAGGTTTTTATAAGAAATGAATAATTAGGAGAACAGATAATTCAGAAGAATGAAAACTGTCATTATAAAAAGAAATTAGTCAGAAATCCTGGACTATAAAGTGGAAGGTTTTTTCTCGTATATAGGACAAAATGTCAAAGGGTTAGAAAATTTACAAAAAGATGAGTTCACTATGGATCAACTTAATCCTTGGAAAAAGTAGAAAATAGCCAAAGATATTGCAACAGGGAATTCTCCAGAACTGAAAGAGGACAGAGTGTTTACATTGAAAGGTACCCGGCATGATGGATGAGAAAACACCTGCATCTAGACATATCTTCATGAAATAGCCAGGTAAAGAGGAAATCCTAAGATTTTCAGGAGAAAAAGCAGTCTACAGACAAAAGAATGGAAGCAGACTTGCACTAAC
The DNA here is from genome assembly GCA_028644305.1 of Xerus rutilus. NCBI lineage: Eukaryota > Metazoa > Chordata > Mammalia > Rodentia > Sciuridae > Xerus > Xerus rutilus. The sequence continues at coordinate 174,920,218 of CM053399.1, forward strand.
CACCTCATCACAAACAAAACACTGGACTCTAAAAGATGAAGGACAAATAATTAACACTGAAGGAAAATGATTTTCGACTTTGTTTCTATACCCATCACCATCAGTCAAATGTGAAGGTGAGAAATTAAACATTCAATAATTCACAAATTTTACTTTCTGTGTTTCATTTTTTAGGAGATTATGTTAAGATTTATTCTAGCAGAATAAAGAAATACACAACACTAACAAAAACAAACCAAGAAATAGGATGACATGGGACCCTGAAATAATGGGTCCAACCTAAGACTGCAATGACTAGAAGTCGTAGAAGACAGGGAGGTTGCAGGGTTGGAGAACAACCTGTCCAGAAGGGAGTAAGAGAGTGAATGGGTCAGGAAAGGAATTTTATGAACAAATGGGGAGTTTGATTGGCTAGTGGAGGAATAAAAAATTTGAAAATACAAGAAAGTGTAAGAGAGAAAAAAAAGGCAATTAAAAATCCAGGAAATGAAAAAAAATAAAATATGTCATCAAAGTTATGATCCAAAGACAAAACAAACTAAAATGTGGCAATGTTTTGACTATTTGATAGAGTATAAGAAAAGAGAATCAAGTAGACCATGATGCCAGGAAGAGTGTCCTGTCAGGCATCCAGAGGTCTTAACACTGAACTCTAAGAAATGGAATCCTAAGACTCCTAAGACTCAGACAGACATGACAACAGAAATGCTATTTATTGATTGGCAACTTTTAAAGTCAAACTATGGAGAAAGCACAGAAGAATTGGTAGTGGTTGAAGGCCGGAACACAAATATTAGTAACTTTCACAATGTAAAAAGAGAGGTGGCTGGAAGCAAGGAGGAGCAGAGGGGAGGGGTGCAAAAAATCCTCAATTTCAAAGTTGGGGAGGTCAAGAAAAATTTTTAAATGTTTAATGGGCCATAAATAGGAAGCAATGATTTTAAGTAAATTACTTATATACCCCTTAAAGTTTAAAAAAAACACCAGATAGATTTAAAAGTAATTATTTAAATTTCAAACATTGAGAGCTAAAAAAGAAAGGTAGACTAAATGAGCTAAACTCCTATATTTTTGATCATAGAATTGATATTGTGTAAAGATGATAAACCAAGAAATGGAGAGAAAAAGAAGTTAATAGAGATTTGGAGTTACCTGGGGTAGGGGAGGATAGCAATGGCTGGAAGCACTGAGTTTTTATCACGGACACTTGGGTACCATTTGAGTTGTTGCTATGTACATAGAGCGCTATGGTTCAAACAGGATTATTTAACAGGCAAAGGTGCCCAAAGAAACAACTCAAGTGGATGTCAAGATTGTCGCAACTGCCATTTGAACAGTTTCCCCATGTTAAAGTTTCAGCTTTACCTCCTGACACATCTTTGATTTGGGGCATGTCGCTTCTCCCTGTCTCAGTTTTATCCCTGCAAAAACCCTGGCCAGGTTGTGATGATGTGGAGTTGATGATAATGTGTAAGCATCCTGGGGCCTTCCTTCTTCCCTCACTGCCTGCCTTCCTCCTCCTTCTTTCCCTCCATCCTAGGCGGGTGTTTGGAACCGGAGGTGTAAGACTGGCTTAAAAAATTCAATAGGAAAAAAAAAAAGGCCTGGGTCCCTGAGAAACCTTCTTTGCCGCACAGTGGTGAACGGATGTTTTGCCTTCGTGCTTCTCCTGCCTCCCAAGGAACGGTCTGGACCAGCTGGTGTGTGCATGCGTGTGTGTGTGTGTGTGTGTGTGTGTGTGTGTGTGTGTGCCTGTGTGTGTGCGCGCGCGCATCACAGTCTAGTGGTCCCTATTTAATACTTGGGAAGGGGGTGTCAGCTGGAGGCTGCTGTGCTGCTGAAAACGGAGGGCAAGGGGGTGCCTGCTTAATGACTAGATGTTAAATGTTCCAAACAATTTATACATTTAGAATCCTAAGTTTTCAAAACTCAGCCCGCCGCGCGGTTCTGCAGATCTTGTTTATAACACATTCGGCTAAAATTATCTCAGTGCATACTGCACCCCCTATAGCACAGATGCTCCGGAACCTGCAGCTCTGTTTTGATTCCAGATATTCCTGCCGAAGCTATTTGTGTTCGCCGTAAATGAAACACGAAACCGAGGAACAGCGGCTCTGGTGATTTTTATAAATATATGCCTAATCTTCACAGCGGGCACTGGGGTTCAAGTTTTATTTATGTGTGTTTCTGCCTCCCAGGGCCCCAAGGGGCTTGTTTTCCCTTGTGCCTACAGGGGCTTCTGCCTGTTCAAAGAGGAGGAGCCAGGATGGAGCAGAGTTTGATTTCTGATGACTCTGTCCTTGTCCAGGGAGGCAGCTTAGAGCAGGCAAAGAACATAACTTTGACCCTATTGCTTATTTTTGGCAATTCTCACTGTCCCCAGCCTTAACCTTCCTCATCTGAGAAGTGGGGACACTATCAGTTCATAACTTGCAGGGTTGTTGGAAAGATTATATGAAGCTGGGCGCGGTGGCACACGCCTGTAATCCCAGCACTTTGGGAGGCTGAGACAGGAGAATCGCAAGTTCAAAGCCAGCCTCAGTGACAGCGAGGCGCTAAGCAACTCATTGAGACCCTGTCTCTACATAAAACACAAACTAGGGCTGGGGGTGTGGCTCAGTGGTCGAATGCCTCTGAGTTCAATCCCCAGTACATATATATATATATATATATATATATGAAGTGCTTGATAAATGTTGCCACATTCATTTACCAAGTGTTAGACCAGGAGTTTTTAAGCCCTACTGTGCACTAGGTAGTGGACCACCCAGACCAAGCTCTAGCCCAGACCAAGGCAATCAGCCTCTCCATGGGTGGACTCAGGCATCGGGAGATTTTAAAATCCCACAGGTGATTCCAGTGTGCAACCAAGTTTGAGAACCACTGACCTAGATAAGTGCTTGTTAGACTTTATGTGCATATAAGTCCCCTGGGATGTGTGAAAGTACGGATCCTGGCAGAATAGGTGGGGGAGTGGGGTTGCTAAGAGCCACATCTCTAAACAAGCGCCTGGGTGATGCTGACGCTGCTACTGCCACCATGCAGAGCAAACTTGGAGAAGAAGGCACGCTGGCAGGTCCTGGGGGCGCCACGTTAGGCTGATCAGAGGCAGCTGCTGCTCATGAAGATCTTACAATGAGTATGGACAATTAAATAGGGAATGACAAAATGTTACAAGAGAGGTACGTGGTGGATCCATGGGAGCATGCAGAGGGGACTGTTGGACCAGGTCCCCAGGGGTGGGTGTCAGGGACCCACTTTCTGGAGCAAGCTAAGCATTTAGAGGAAAGGGTGGAGAGGCTGGAGCAGGCAGAGGGAGTAGTATGTGCAAAGTCCCAGAGGCAAGAGTGCTGGTGGATCAGGGTGACAGGAGCTTCTGGTGAAGCTGGAGCTGTTGCAGGGCCTGAGTCAGAAGGCCTGACCTTTCCAGTTGGCTCTGGATAGAGAAAGCAGCAAGACATTTAAAAGGGACACCTGGCTGACCTCATAGGCTGATATGCACCAGCACAATTAGACTGGGTTACCAGTGATCAATAAAGCTGGCAATTAAGGACCCTACTATGTGCAGAGCTCCAGGTCAGCTGCTGCCAGGAGACATGGAGATAACCCTGAGCCATCCCAGTCCTCTGGAAGCTCTTGGCTTCTGCGTGATTAGGAGATGCGGAACAGATAGATCTGTGAGGGCTGCACATCTGGAGGCATGAGGTAGATTCTAGTAGACTCAGAGAGTAGAATGGGAGGTGAGGGGAATAAATGGGGCAGAGGAAGGGGACCACACAGACCAAAGGGTCTGAGAAGGTTTCTGAGAGGAGGAGGAGGAGTTCTGAAGCTGGAATGACTTCAACTGGTCAGAGAAGAAGAAAGTCACCCCAGAGGCGGTGGCCTAACCATGGGCATGCCTACTGAGAGAATGGTGATCCAACTGGCATGACTCCACAAAGGAGTGGAGAGGGCCCAGCTCTGCCTTCAACACCACTTATTCCTCAGTGCCTGGCACACAGTGATGACGTTTGTTGAGTGAATGGTGAAAGCAGGTGGTCTTATGAGCTGAATGTTTGTGTCTCCCCAAATTCATATGTTGAAGTCCCTGCAATGGGGCCTTCTGGAGGTTATTAGGATTAAATAGAGTCATGACAGTGGGGCCATCGCAGTGGGACTAATGCCCTTACAGGAAGAGCAAGTGCACAAGAGAGCCAGGGTACTCTCTACCATGAGAGGCAGAGAGGGAGAGAGCTCACACTCTCTCTGCCATCATGTGAGGACACAGCAAGAAAGTGGACATCTGCAAGTCAGGAAGAGAGCCCTCACAGGGACTCCATTGACAGGCACCTTGATTTTGGACTTGCCAGAACTGAGGATGAAGTTATGTAGTTTAGGCCACCCAGCCTCTGCCTTCTTATTATGGCAGCTGGAGCTCTAGTACAGGTGGAGTCCAGGTGGGAAGCATCTGGCTATAAAGACAATTCTGCTGGTGATCAGGTTTTTTCTCAGCTGGCATCTTCTTAAGATATCATATCACGGGGCTGGGGTTATGGCGCAGTGGTAGCGTGCTCGCTTAGCATGCATGAGGCACTGGGTTCGATCCTCAGCACCACATAAAAATAAAATAAAGATATTCTGTCCACCTACAACTAAAAAAATAAATACTTAAAAAAAAAGATATCATATCACTTCTGTTCAGTTGGTAAGTAGTTGATGGCCACCCTGCTACCCTTGATACCAGGCCACCCTGGCCCTTCCCTGGAACATTTGGTTCTCTCTACTCTTCAGTAACTCAAGGATTAATGTTCTAAACACCAGAGGCCCTATGAAACCCTGTTCCAGGGTTGATACCACTGATTGTCACAACCCAGCTGTCAAATATTGAGGCTATCACTTCTGGCCGTAGTAATAGAAGCTACCTCTGGAAAACTCAAGTCCAAAAGTGAAGGTGGGTCGAAGGACTTAAGTTCAGGGCACAGGTTGGTTGCTTGAGCAACAGAACAGAGCCTAAAGACCTGGAGATGTTCTCTCTGTCCCCATCCCTAGAAGTCCCTGTGCTTCTGATCTGCTCCACCCTCTCTCTGACAACTGACTTTTTCTGGTACAGCCAACAAAGCCTATTGTATTTATAAGTCCTAAGGTTCCACCATCCAAAGAGCCTGACCTCTCATTTCAGTTCCAGAACCAAAATTCCAGGGAAGGCCTCTGATTGGTTCATCTTGAGCACTTGCTTATCCCTGGAACCAATCACCTGTGGCTCTGGGTGAAATCATGTTGACTAACATCATTCAAACCATAATTGTGTGAGTGTAATGTGAGTGGTGTGTGTGTGTGTGTGTGCGTGTGTGTGTACGTTAGGGGGTAAGGAGAAATTTTCAGGAGTACAGGAATCCCAGAAATGAGAGGAGGCTGGGCAACCAAATAATAAATGTTCACTGGACTAAACTAAGGAGTGTGGGTTTCATAACTAGCCATGAAGAGCCAGGGAAGGTTTGGGAGGACCAGCATGATCAAATTTAGGAAAGATTATTCCAGGAGTGAGGGAGCGGAAGCATGCAGGAGACAGAAGAGGCTGCTGCCCTGGAGGGAAGTGAGGACCTGTAAAGGCGCAGGCGGGAGGGGGAGAGGTGCCAGATGACGAGGGAGTGACAGGGAGAAGTCCTGACACACCCCATCCGTTGTCTCGGGGATGTGGGCCTGTTCATCATCTGGGAATTATTACTGTCTACACTGATGGGAACTAAACCTGGGGAAAGCCAGCACGTCTCATTTGGAGTCACCTGAGTCCCTTCCCGGTCACTGAAGGGAGATATGAGTGTGCTCCCATCCCGGGGAGGCAGCAGTTGGTGTGATTTTATTAGTCTTGCTGAGGGACCCTGGTCCTGATGGCTTCACAGCGGTCCTCACGACTATCTTGAGGAGCTCCGCAGAGCCTGGCCTGCCTTCTCCATCAGGGCTGCACCAACCATATTCTATCTTGTGAATATGGTTTTATTTGAATGAAACCTCACCCATTCATTTATGGATTGTTTTAACTGCCAAGCCTAAACTAGGTGTCCCTTCCCAAATAAAAGTTTGCTGTCTTGTTCCACATCGGTTGACCTCAGCTCCCTCCTACTGCCAGGGTCGCCAGGCCCAGAGCTAGGGACTACAAATCTCTTCTTCCACAGGTGCAACTCCCACAGCTTTTGTCTCTTTTTAATTCAAACCACGAGTCCTGGTTTGCCAGGGCCTCCCAGTCAGTTCTGAAGCCTTTTCCAGATTGAATCCCAGGAGGCCTGGCGAGTCCTTATACAGGTAGGTTCCTGGGTGTCCCCCACATCACAGCATCTCCCAGAAGCATCTGGATCCCATGGCTTGCATTTCCCTTGGAGAGTGGCTGTCAGAGGATTCACAAGGAAGCCGAGCCTGGTTATTAAGCAGCAGATCGGACAGGACAGCAGACTCGCAGAGGGGACATCTGATAACCCAACTGTGAGGGGCCGACAAGGAAGGGAGGTGCAGTGGGGACCTCAGTGCAAACACCCTGGGCCACTACCAGAGCTCAGCCTTGGCAAAAGCAGCAGTGTAATTAGGAAGGATTCCAGAGACTTTGGAGAAGTCCGAAGGTGAGTTTAAGGTTTGAAGGCTGGGAGCTGTCAAAGCTTGCAAAAAATGTTCAGAGCAAACTGAAGCTGCTGTAGGGATGAGTCTGGGGAGAGAGAAACATGCAGACTATTACTTGGTGCAAGGATGATGCAAACAGAAGACAGAGGTGTCCTGCCCTCTCACCGAGGAGAACGTCTTTCACAAAGGAGAAGAGCTAGTTTAACAGAGGGGCTGTTAGGTACAGGTGCCAACCAGGCTTTAAGGCATCCTCTTTGTTATCTTAAAGTTGCTCATTAAAGTTAAGCAAATATACAGAAAAGTGAACACATTCTAAGTGTCCTGGCCAATGGCTTTGAACCAATTGGACAGGCCCATATTTACACACATGCATACAAATACACAGCTGCATGCAGACAAGCACACAGGCCCACAGCCTGTGCAGAGACACATTCACATACGTAGGTGTGTATATGTGTATTAAATATACACACCTACACACACGTGCACATAGGCACACGTATACATGCATATGTATGCAAAGGTACACATTCATATGCACTATACATACACACGATGCACACACGCCCGCACACATACATGGCTTGACTTGCTTGCATGAACTAGAGAAATTCTTGCCGGCTCCACTGGAGAAGCCCACAGGTCAAGGAGCTGCCAGCGATCTTCAGACAACAGCCAGCAAAAAGCTGGGATGATCCAGCCCCCAAAGAAAGTCCTGTGCCAACACTGGGAGGAGTCAGGAAGGTGATCCCCCAGCAGAGCTCCAGATGAAGGTGCCTCTGACTGTGCCCTTGACAGCAGATTCACCAAGCAGAGCGCGCGGCTCAGCCAGGAGAGACCCATGACCACAAACGCCGTGAGATCATGAATGTGTCGTTTTAAGCCACTAAGTTTGTGGTGATTTGTTATGCAGCAATAGAAAACCACCAGCCAGGGCGCATGTGAGCTTGTGCAAGGTGTGTGGCTGCCTGGGGTTGTCAGCCGTGTAGACTTAGATGGCACAAGTTTGAGCATGTGCCTGGGCGTGCGTGTGTGTGTGAGTGAGAAAGCAAGCATTTGTTAGAGGGCCAAGGGGTGTGAACACATGTTCCAGAGTGTTGCTACGTATGTGAGTCTATGCATGAGCAAGCGTGTGTGCATACACACGTGTGCAGGGCCCCTCCTCCCTCCTTGTTTATTACTTCCTCCCTAGGTTTGATGTTGTGGGTGAATAAAATTTAAAGAGCTCTAAATTTTTTTAAAAGAGCCCTAAAGGGAGTGGAGCTTTTGGTGCGTGAGTCATTACCAGGAACACCTGTGAACTGTTGATTTTAATTGGGCCACAGCTGTCAGGTTGTGGAGAGAGAGGGATTGGTCCCTTGGCCGATCTGTCCCCAGCCCCCACCTCCTATCAGATTCTTGGTTAGGTAGCAGGGGCAGGAGAGCAGGATGGCCCTTGAACCTTGGTGTGGCCTGGATCCTTGTGCCCCCAGGGAGGTAGAGGGAAGGGGCTCTGGTCCTTTGGGAGAGGAGCTGGCTTGAGTCTTGGCTTTTGGCTTCCTGACTTCCCACAGGCCTTGGGGCTGCTAGGGATTGCCTACCTGAGACCTGGGCACACCCTCTCCCATGCAAGGACACACACATGTGCTTGCACACACACAGACACACGAATGCTCATATGTGCAAACTCACACTTTAGTAACAATAGCAAATATGGACAGAGTACTTAGTGTGTGACATACGCTCTCTTAAGTACTCTACATGCACGATCCCATTGAATCCTCACTACATCCCCACTTTGTGGATGAGGAAACTGAGGCACAGAGGAGTTCAATAACCTGCCCAAAGCCTCGCAGTTAGTAATGCACCAATCTGCATGCACACACAGGCATGTATATACCTGCCCTCTCCAATTACATTTCCACACACTCACACTTAGAGACATGCATATTTGAATAAAACAAACTCTAGCAGCTTTGCAATCACCATTCACATGCACTGCCAGACACGTGCGCACACACACAACTATGCATGCGATTGGGTGTCCCCAAGCACATAGGCGTGATCCTCGCTCACACGTAAGCACCCTGGCCCATTCACTCTCAGACACAAACATGCTGCATCCCTCCTTGAACACGCCCGCCACACCCACTAACCACAGACCCAGCCGTGCAGGCGTGCCCACACAGGGCGCCTCTCGGGCTGCCAGCTTAGTCTTCTTCAAACAGACAGGCGTCCTCCCTGTCACACTGCACCCCCCAAGTCCACACCCCCCACACACGTCCGCACCCTGACCCACTCTCTTTGGGCAGTGGTTGTGATCCTTTCTTTGTGGCCCCACTGTGTGCAGCATGCAGAGCACACGGTGAAGGGGGCTTCTGTAGCCCTCAGGCTGGCTGGTCCACAGAGGCTGAAGGACGAGGTGCCCCTCAGGGCCCTGAGACTGCTGGACCCTGCCCACCATCAACACCAGCCCAGTCCCTTGCTTATCCATGTCTCTGCGATGTGACATCTCTTCTGTTGTCACATATGTGATGTCAGCTTGATGTGCAGCCCTGACAGGGAGGCACAAGCTGATTTCAGACTTCCTCTCTCACTCAAGAACTCTCAGCAGAAAGCAAGTGAGTAGAGTGACGTCATCATAGAGATGACCCTATACCATCGGTTGGTGGCTTATCTTTAGTGCCATTCAGAGGCCTCCAGGGCCTTGGCAGCCCTGGGAGGCCCCTAGCCTTAATGTCTAAACAAAGTGGACACCCCCTTTCGTTGGATGGCAGGATCTAGCCACCCCCCTGCCTCTGCCCCTACATGGGTCCTGTCCCTCTAGGTCACCTTGTGACTTCCCTTCACACTATGTGGCTAGTGGGGTGGTCCCAAGCCCATGTTGCTGCCAGCTTCTCCCATGGCTCCCTGTCTTCATGCCCAGCTCTCTGGGGGTCTTTGCCCTCCAGGGTGCTGGGCACAGCATAGCACCCTGAACTGCCAGCTCCTTCCTTCATTCTGAAAGACCAACTCTTTCTTACGGCTCTTGGGGGTAACAGACTCTGGTGGTTGAGGAAACGGTGAGGGAAGGTCCCTGTAGATGCTTCTCGTCACCCAGAGCACCTCCTTCCCAGCACTCCTGGGGACTCTCAGCCCCCTTTATGCCAAGAGCCATTTGCCTCCAGCCTTCTGATCTCCTCTCTGGGGCCCTGCTCCGAGGCCTCACCTGCCCCAACCGGCCCTCATGAGGGTACTTCATGCAGAAAGAGCGTCCTTCTAGAAGGGCTCTGCCCCCTCCCAGGTGAGCGGCCCGCAGTGCTGCCACCCTTTATCAGCGTCTCCTCTCATCACATCAGTCACAGCGATCACAAGGCCGCTGAGATAGGCTGGTCTAAGTCACCCACCTGAGGGCACCGCGGGAGTCAGTTGGAGGAGAAACTGGGACATGAATCCTCTCCCCTACCCGCAAGAGGAGCAAGCAAGTCTGTACCCAAGGAGAGTGCCACCTGATGCCGGTGGGAATTGCACGCTGAAAAGTGCGTCCCAGACTCTGCTGAGCATCTCTGCAGTCACTCAGGGAGCACTCAGAGACTCCTCTGTCCCAGGAGAAGAGGACAGGGACGAATGCAAAGCAGGGAGCTTGCGGCTCTGCAGAGAGCACAGAGGAAGGGGCGCTCCCCAGTGGACTTCAGAGGGCGAGAAGTGGGTGGCACCTGCGGAACCCACAATCCCAGACACGGATGTCTCAGGGCCTCTTGGAAGTTCCAGGCCGAGTCCAGAGAGGCCTCTCCCCCGCGTCCTGCAGTTCTCCCAGCCAACTTCCAATTTACAGCCCCCAACCCTGCCTGCCCTCCTGGCTTCCCATGCCTGTGAGCCCATTGACGGGGCCAGCCTGGGGTGCCCTCCGGGTGGGGAGGCATGGTGAGTGCGACTCCCCCCCTCTCCCTCTTTCCCCAGAGGAGGTGGGGTGACTGCTGGTTGAGAAATTTAGGAAGAATAAACTGAGCTCGGTGCTTCCCTTCATCCTTGGGAGCAAGCTGTCCACTGGGAACAGGAATTCTCTTCTCCTGTATGCCACTGGAATTTCTGGGTCAGGATCCCCAGTTTGGGATTTCCCAGGGGATACCTGAGCTTAATTCTGGACTTAGCTCACAGGCTCAGTTGGCTATCACCTAACACACACATCTTACCCCAGCCTCCCAGGAACTAATGTGATACCTCACCTTTGCCAGTCATCTTATTTCTTAAATTGATCAGAACTCAGGCAGGAAGACAGTGACTCTTTTCTTTTCTTCCCTCTTTTTTTCTTTTTTTGTCTTTTTCTCTGAGACAGCATCTCATTATTTTGGCTAAGTTGCTGAGGCTAGCCTCAAACTTGTGATCCTCCTGCCCCAGCCTCCCGAGTTGCTGGGATTATAGGTGTGCACCACCACACCTGATGTCTAGGTCATCTCTTGAATGATCATGGCCTCCTCCCCGGCCCCTGTTCCCACTCTCTCTGCCCCTCGTCCTGTCTTCTCCTGACCTGGTGAGAGTGGGCCTCTCCTCATATTCCTGCTACTTGAAGAAATAGCCACATTCTATTTAGAAGGGAACTCCCCCCTTTTTTCTCACATTTTCTCTGGACAAGAAGTCTATTTTTATTTTATTTCATGGAATTTGTCTTTTGAAATAATTAACCACCTTCTTGCAGTAATTTTTCTTCACCCAGGAATGCAAAAATCACACAACACATCAGAATATTTTTTAACACCCACTTTAAATTATGCAGTCGCCGTATTGTGATAACTACATAGATTGGGGAAAGTTGGGGTAATGTGTTCCCAGCCTGGAGCTGGACTCCCCTCCTCCCAGTTCACAAAGGATAGCAGGACTCAGCAGTCTCCCTGAGTAGACAAAAGTGAGAGCTTCTGCAAATCTGAGACTCGGGACACAGTTCATTGAGTCAGGCTGAGGCTCCCTTCTCTGGGTGGCTCCTTTATGTGCCTCCTCCATGCTCCAGAAACCCCCCCACCACCACCGAATTATGGTTTAGGGCTGCAGTTTTACAGATGTGCAAACTGAGGCTCAAAGTGGCCAAAGGACTTGTCCAGCGAAACTTGGCTAAGACGTGGGCTGTCAACCCTCCCAGCAACCCAGAAATCTTCCTGGTCCTCTTTCTCTTCAAATCTCTCTCTCCTCCTGCTCAGCTGATGACCTCCTTTCTTATTTCACTAAGAACATAAACATATAACAACCAGCTTTCTGGATAAAACCCCTATGTAGTTTAGCATTTGCCAATTTCCATGGTATAAATGTCCCCACCAGAGCTTAAATTCCTAAAAATCTAACCACCTGCTATTCTGAGCCAGCTCCAGGGCACCTCCAGGCCACATCTAGCCACTCGTAGCTCTCAAACCTTCCTGCATGGGTGGCTTCCCCTGTGCTCCACCTTCCTGGCCCAGCTTCTCTGCTCCTCAGAGAGGCTGGTGCCTGCAGGGGAAGACCCAGAATCTTCCCCTCCTGCCCTGCAAGGACATCCTCTGAAGGTATCTCCTCTTCTTCCTGAACCATCTTTCCTCTCTCTGCTAAATCCATCGCATCATCATTTGAAATGCAAGAAAACCTTCCCATGACCCCTTGCTCCCTCCCTCTATGGACCACCCCATGCATTTGGACTCCTTGGCAGCAAAAATGTGTGGAGTGGCCGTCCCCCTCTCCTCTCCCATTCACTTGCCCTGGAGGGCCCTTATCCTTACACTCCGATGGACACTGGTCAAATTCACCAGTGGTATCTGGGAACTGTGGCATCTGGCTCTTTCGCCACCACCCTCTGGAAGGAGCTAGAAAGCAGCTATCAGCCTGTCTACACTCCCTCCATCACTGACCCCCTTCACTTCCTCAAGCGAGGATGAACGTGTCTGCTCCGAGCCTTGTCCCTGATGCTCCCATTTCCGGGGAGGCTCTTGCCCACATCTGCCCTTTGCCTCACCCACTTTCCTTTTTCAGTGTTATCTCCCTGACCACCTGATCTGAAGAAGCATCCCCCCTTCCTCAGGTCCTTTTCTTGGTTTTATTTCTCCCCACGACACTCACTGTCACCTGACATAGCCTACATGGATGTACGAATTTGTTTATTGTGCATGGCACAAGGTAAGCACTGAGAAAACGAGGGCTTCCTGCTCGGGGCCTGATGTGTTCCTAGTGCCTAGAACGTGGCACAGAGCAGGTACTCAGGAAATATCTGTTAGCTGAGTGAATCAATGAGTGTATGAATGAAATGGGAGGCTAAAATTCAACCCCAGAACTATTGTCCCCTGTCCATCTCTGTGGCAGGGCCTCCTCTGGAGCTATTTCCATATTCCAAAAGGCCATAGGAGGCCACTATTCAGGTTTGGTTGTGGTCTGTTAGCTTTTTCTCCTCTTTGGGTACCTGTAACTAAGATCTGTTTCCTGCTTGCTTAGAATATTTCATGGTATCACATGGCAAAATAGTAGGAAAAATGTCAAATCTTCAGCTGGGCACATGCAGCCCTCTCCTTCAGATCATGGTGGCCTTCTCAGGTCTTGGCCCTCTGCCCTGACCACGGGGTTCCCACAGCAGGCGGAGGGTCTAGCCATGCTTGGATTGCCATGACAAAGGCCAAAGCCAGGGTGGCCTAAACAACAGAGGCTTACTTATCTTCACATCATTCTGAGGGTTGGAAGTCCAAGATCAAGGTGTTGGCAGAGTTGGCTCCTTTTGAGTGCCCTGCAGGAAGGGCCTGTGCCAGGCCTCTCTCCTTCATGAAGATGGCCACCTCATCCCTGTGTCTTCACATCATCTCCCCCTGTCCATGTTTGTGTTCAAATTTCCTCCTATAGGAACCGTTCTGATGACTGACCCAACCTCACCCAAATTATCTCATTTTAAATGTAATTACCTTTTTGAAGGCCCATCTCCAAATATGGTTGCCTTCTGAGGCACTGGGGATGAAGGCTTCCAACATGAATTTTGGGAGTCCATACACCTGGCCTGGCATACCTGCTCCACATCACCCCAGCCCTTTTCTAATACCTCCCCGCTAGGGCTACAGTGACCGTTCCTCTCTGGGCTCCCACAATCCCTTGCACAGCCCACTCTGCTCCACGGTTGAGCTGGTTGGAATCACTGTTTTCACATCTCCATCTCGCCTTCTTAGACGGCGAGGTCCTTGAGTGCACCCCGCAGACCCACATGGGGGGACTGGATCTCTCTGAGTGCCCCGCTCCAGGCCTGGCACGTGTTGGAGGAGAGGCAGAAGAAGGCGGAGGCGGAGAAGAAACAGGTTCTTGAGGGATCTCCTCCTGTTGCTAAGACCCCTCTGCTTCTCAGTGTCTCCTGAAGCAGCAACTGCCATTCTCCTGAAATGGCACACTGCTGAGAACCATGACGTCTTTCCTGCCCCCGCTGCCAATCGTGACAGTGCCTTCTGGCTTTTTCTGGGGGCACCTCACTGTGTTTTGAGAAACCAAGGCCACTGAGACCCCTTGAGCTTAATTCTGGCTTCTTTCTTTTGTTGTTTTGTTTTTGTTTTTTGTGGTGCTGGGGATGGAACCCAGGGCCTTACATTTGCTGGGCAAGCACTCTACCCCAGAGCCACATCTCGGGCCCCCTTGGATTGAATCCTGGATGCTTTTGCTAACTGGCTTTGTGAGCCTGCTTTGCAACTTACTTCACCACTGTAAGCATATGTTTCCCTTGGACAAATGGATGCCTTAACCCCTGCCTATTTTGGTAACCAGACGAAACAATGAATGGTTCAATGTTTTGAAAAACTGCACTCTGGGCTGGGAGTGTGGCTCAGTGGTAGAGAGCACTTGCCTAGCATGTGTGAGGCCCTGGCTTCCACCCCCAGCACTGCAGGAAAATAAAAAAGAAGAAGAAGAAAAAAAACCTCACTGTGTTCTGATGAAAGGATTATATGATGCCATGTTATTATTATTGAGTTCTGAATGTGACATGCAATTATTTCCCTTGAGTATAATATATATTGCTGTTAAATAATAGAACTTTCCTGATTTGGATTAATGGGGGATGTTTGTGAATTAGTGATAAGTCTGACTTATGGGACATTGCAAAAATTTTATTACTTTCAAAATAATGTGAATTAATGACTAACCCTGTATTGTCAAGACATGGTCTCTCTGGAGGGTTACTTTAATGAACAGATAGGAATCACTAGTAATTAAGCACTCACTGTAAACAGGGGCTTCAAACTGAGTATTTTAAAAGTATTGGAAAACTTTTTCTTAAAATAGCAAATTATTCTTGCAGTACTAGTGGTGTGCTTGGCCAACTATTTCACAATCCCCTGCCTAAGCCAGGTTATGAAAAATTATGAGCAAGCAGGATTTTGAATCACTGAAGCATGATTATTCCCAAAACGACAGGCTGGGGATGCTGCTCAGAGAGGCAGGTGCCAGCAATCAGCAACCTTGTGAATTTCCAGGGACCCTCCAAGCCTGCCAATGGCTAAAGAGCTGCATCACGTCCAACAGCTGCACGCATACACAAAACCTTATACGCACAACCATTTCTCATTTGCACGTGTTTTTACACACCCAATTACACACACACTTCCATACCTATTTTTACATTCACAGGTATACAGACACCAAATCTCATGCATGCACACACACACACACACATAGAGGACATAATTAGGACAACCACAAAGGCTGGACATTCCACTGTGGATCCTAACTCAAGGCAAGAGAAAAATTGCCAGAGACTGACCTCAGGAGCTCCAGGGCTGCTCCACGCATGGTTCCCCCATAGGTAAGAGCACACCTGATGGGGTCCCAATGCAGGTGTGCACTCTGCTTCAGAAGAGGGGAATAGCAGCTTCTGGTGTGACCCTCTCTCTTCCCACTTTTTAGAGAGAAGGCAGAGCATCCCTAAAAAAGGCAGCAGGAAGAAAAACCCAGGAAACTGACAGCAACCCTAATGGCGAGCTGGCGGTGGGCACTTGCTGTACACACCTGTGCTGAGATTGCTGCTGCAATTTCTCCTTTGCTCCTGGCACCAATCTCTGAGAGAGGGGACACTACCGTTACCATTTTACAGATGAGGAAATGGAGTCTAGAGAGGTTAAATGACATGCTAAAAGTGCCCTGGATAGTGAGTGCTGAGCCAGGATTCCAACCCAGATTGCCTGCCTGTCTCAGCTACCTGCCGTCTTACCCAAAGACTGAGTGAGATTCGGAGGTGGTAGACTTGAACCAGACCAGAGTTGATGAGAGAAAGAAGGGAGTCCAGAAAGAAAGAAGAGAATCCTGGTGGCTTGAGAGGTACAGCAGGCCTGGCAGTGAGAAGCTGGACCTTCCAGATGTTGTTGAACATATTAGGAGCAACATCTCCTTTGGTACGCCCAATAAACTGATGCAGGAGACCTGTTAACTTCACTTAATTGGTGAGAAAACTTAGGTCCAGAGAAGTTTCAATGCCATAGAGCTGGTGAGTAACAGCTGGGATTTGGACCCAGGTCTGATTGACCCCAAGTGCCCTGCTCTTTTTCTGCCATGTGTGTGCCTGGCTTGTCCTGCTGGAAGAAGTGCCAAGAGTCGTCACAGCTTTGAACACTTCCCTGAGTACAAGGAACTGAGAGATTTGGGAGCTTCTTTCTACATATTATCAGAAATGGAAAGTAAGAAGGAGACAGTGATTTTTTTTAGGTGTTGTTGGAAATATTTGGGTTTCTGGACAGTGGCTTATGAGACTGGAGACAGCTTGGTTAGCAATCAGTGGTCAGTAAACATTATTGTGTTTTGTTCTTGATTTTTAAAAAGTTACAATTCTACTTTTTAAGCTGAGATTCTCAGGCCCAACGCAAAGCGCACTCAGTGGACTTGTGCCAGGAAAAAGAGAAACTTACTTACGACGTGGGGACAACAGTCTTCATCCCATGACTACACCTTAAGTCTGGTGATAAGTGTCAAAGAGAAAACTGTGAAAGCACTTTAACCAGCCCCATCCCTGGAAACTCTGAGGACGATGAGGTGGGGGGAGTAGGGGGAGGGAGATCAGGAGAGATTGGAATCTTTATCAGCACCGCGGACAGCAGCCAGGCAGCCAGATTGGGGAGCTGTCCTGAGTGCTAGGCTAACCATGGGGAGGCTAGGACCTTTATCAAGCATGCCTGTTAGATGCCAAGCACCCTTCCAATGTCGCACATAGACCATCTCATTTAATATGCCTGATGGGCCGGCACCAGGGGCATGATTTCCCTTGTTTTATAGATGCAAAGACTGAAGAGCAGTGACAGAGAGCATTTCATCCAAGTGTGTACCATGGTAGAGCTGGAATTTGACCTGGAATTATCTGGCTAGTGAGTTAATCATTCTTTCCTGCTGCCCCCACACACCTTCAAAAACCTCCCACTTCCCATTCTCACCAGGATGGGGGGTCCATCCTGGGTCTCTCCAGGACAGTCAACAAACACAAGTGACATGGGTCCAAGTCCAGCAAGGGGCTGATTTGTGGGCCTCTTAACACTGGAACAGGAATGAAATGTCTTACTTGCTCCATCCACAGGTCTGTCTTCCAACTGTGGTCAAGGCTTTGGTTGCAGGAGATGGTGGCAGCCTTAACTGAAAAAGAGGAGGTGATATTGTGCAGACCACCTATCATGGTGCCAGAGAGATCCCACCCACCTGCTCTGGCTCCCATCCTGGCACCCCTTTCAGGCCAGCACAGGTTAGGGATGTCAGCACCTCAGCCCTTCCCCCAATGGGTACTACCTAATGCACGTCTCACACCACCCCGAGCCCTGCTGCCAAGCCCGCCACCTGCTGTGTGTGAGATGAGACTGTGGAGGTGGCTGAGGCCTGGTTTAGAAAATCTTTGAAATCTGAGCTGAGGAATCTAGATTCTTCCCCACAGAAAATATAGAGCCACATAAAAATCACCGTCCACTTATAAAGCCTTGGCTCAGGTCCAGGAGTGGTCCAGGCCCTTCCCACGTGCTTCCCAGTTCATCTTCATGGCAAGCTTGTAAGGAACCACCTCAGGCTGGTTACAGTCATCCCATTCTGATCTGTGATGAAACTGAGGTTGACAGGGGAAGGGACTTAGCTGAGGCCACAGAGCTGCTATAGTAGGATCAGGATGAAAACCCTGGTCTGTATCCTTCCTAATCCTGCCCTCACCCCTCATGGGCAGGGGTCTGTTGACTCTCTGAGGACAAAGGACCTAGGACTCAGGAAAGGCCCGTGGTGGGTACTGGTGAGAGGGGGCTGGCAGCAGGTGTACCCTTAGGGCTGGAGTCACCACAATTATAGCCAGAAATCTACCTCACAGGAAAATTATTTGGGGCCCATTAAAATTAATGGCCTTTTCTAGAATTCTCAGATTTATTTGGAGCCATCTACATGGGCGTGAGGGGGCTCTGAACTCTCCAGGAGGACTCAGGAGCTGGGATTGTCATGAAACAAAGCAAAGGCATGCCTTAGAAGTCACTCCAAAGATGAGAGGTCCCTCCCATCCAAGGGAAGCCTGACTCAGAGTTTTTGAGTGCCAGGCCCCTTCATCTGCTTTCTCCGGTCATTGCCAGGAGGGCTCCTCACGGTTGGCTCTGGACAGATCACATCCACAGGGCTCAATTTCCCCTCTTCTGAAGTGGAAGTAGTGAAGCCCAGCAGAGCCACCCGTGAGCCAGACATGGTCTGTGGTTTGGGTGTAAGCGATCCTTGGGCTGCCTGGCAGCCACAGGACAATGTGGACAATGAACCAATGTCTGGACCTGGACAGCATCTGTGGCTGTCCTCCATGGTTTGGTGGCCATAGAAGAGGCCAGAATTTTGTGACCACCCTGGCCCCGGTGGTTCTAGCTTACCCTGCTGGGGAAGGCCATCTCACAGGGCACACTACACCCCTTAGCCAAGGGCTCTGATCACTCCACAGCCCTTTATGTTCCCCTCAAGATGAATCAGTTGCTAGTCCCCAGAGACAGGGTTTCCTCTCACTGCTGAGACTGTGTGTGCCACCTCTGGCTCTGGCTCCTTTCCACCCTGACACGCCTGGCTAATGCCTGTTCAAGTTGAGGTGACGAGCATGGTGGAGACACCTCTCTCCCTTCAGGAAGCTGGGGGACTCCAGGTCCATAGACAGGGAGTGCTGCTTTGTGCTCCAGGCACACGGGTACAGGTGACTTGGGAGGATGAGCAGAAGCTGAGGCAGGAGAGGAGGGTGCCATTGCTTCCATAACCTGCACAAGTGTCTGGAGAGGGAGCTGGGAGCAGCAGGAGGCTGGGCCGGGCTGGGAGCGCCACAGTGGCGGCCACCTGGAGGTTTCCTGAGCTCAGCCTCTCCTGGGAGGAGCCCAGGTGTGGTGTTTTGTGATGCTAGTCCCTAGGGTGGCTCTGCTTACCTGCTGGGTGGGAGCAGGAGGCGGCAGGCTGTCCCTGGAGGAGCGGAGCCACCAGCTGGCAGGGCTCAACATAGCACTGCCGAACCCCCAAGCCCTTACCTGCCAAGAGCAGGTGGGGCAGGCAGAGAGTGGGGATGAGTCTGTGCCAGGACCCAGATCTGCTCCTGGACTTAGTTCTGTGCATGTCAATGTCAGTAAGCTCGGTGTGTGAAATCGCAGGTGACGGACATCAACACATATGTCTTGAGTCTGGACATATGTGTGTCTTTGTGTTTCTGTGCACAAGTATGCCACATAGGTATACATCTGTGTGCATGTGTGTGCCTGTATGTATACATCGATGTGTTAGGACATGTGAGCTGTGTGTAAATTCACATTTCTGTAATGTATGCAATTGTGTGTTAGCAAACAGTCTGATAATTATGCACTCTGACCTTCAACTTTCACCTACTGAGATTCAAATCCAAGCTCAGCTTTTTCCTAGATCTGTGGACCAAGAGCAATTTTTAAAATTATTTTTTGTGGTTCTGGGGATGGAACCCAGGTCCTTATGCATACTGGGCAGGTGCTCTACCACTGAGCTACATCCCCAGCCCCATGGCTTCACTGTCTGGAGTCTTGTTTTCTTCATCTGTAAAATGGGGATGCAAATCTGTGCATCTGGATTGATTTTTGCAAAGAGACAAAACAAACATTACATGTAAAATACTTAGCAAAGCTCCTGGTTCATAGGAAACATGTAATAAATATTGGCAATTATTATTTGTTGTGTTGTGTTATGGGCATGTGGTTGTCTGTGGGTTTATGTGTGTATACAAGCATGTGTTTATGGTTCAGTCCAAGGTTAAGTGCATAGGCTTGTGTGTTTTAAGTCTAAGCACTTGTGGGTGTGAGTGTGTCTTTATTTCATCCTTCTTTAGTTTTTTCAACTTTCTATGATCCTCTGGAAGCTCAGACAACCATGAATGAGATTTAAGTTCCTGACATTTTAAAATCTCCTTCACTGATCCTGGTGTTTGAAATGAGATAATTATTCTCTCTAAAATTAAAAAAAAACCAAACTTTGAATTTTCTGGAACACAGATTCCACATTCTGAACCCTCTGTACCCAAGGGACCTGTATGTGGTGCGTGTGTGTGTGAACCTGTGACCATACACATTAACATCCATCGTCATCCAAAGTCCATCTGCATACCCATGAGCCTCGGCCCAGGAACCAACAAAAGTGAAAAATAGCACTTGTTGACTAAGTGACTCTTGGATAGGGGTTCAGTCTCCACTAGCTGAAAGAATCCCAAGTGTGACAACTAATGACAACTGGAGATGGGCAGACCCTGAATCTGGCCTCTGACCCAGAGGCCAAAGACAAGGGGGCCATTGTTACTCTATGTACCTCACACCAAAGAGCATGGAGTCAGAGCCAGACACGCGTGGCCTCCAGCCCTTCTTCTCCACTGGCCCCTCAGACATGGGAGGTGTACTTGGCTGCGTTTCCTCTAAGCCCCTCGCCTGGCCTGCCCCAGCCCCTGTGCTGCAGATAAAGGACACACAGAGCTACTTCTACCCTCAGGAGCTCTGGATTCCAAACAAGCCACCCAGCGGGCAGTGACACAGCTCAGGGAACTGTGGGGTGTGGCTGGGAAGGCTGAGAGTCCAGGCCCTGGGCTTGCAAGAGGTAGAGGCTGGTCAGCCAGGGACGGTGCCACAGATGCCATTTAACAGTCAGGCCTGGGGGATGGATAATGAAATTGACTGCAAGGGCTTAACAAATTGAGAGTAATTTTCTGTGTGTTGAATCTAATAATTTTAAAAAGATGGATCTTTTATTTGTATGCCAGCATTGGTGGCAGCATTGTTCACAGTAGCCACAGGGTGGAAACCACCCAAGTGTCTGTGGAGAGATGAATGGATAAACAATGGGGTCTCCACACACAACAGAACACTATTCAGCCTTCGAGGAGAACGGCACCATGTCATTTGCTACAACACAGATGAACCTTGACAACGTTATGTTAAGGGAAAGAGGTCAGCCATGAAAGGGTGAATACTGTATGGTCCCATTTACTTGCAGAACCTGGAATGGTCAAATTCATAGAGAGGGAAAGTAGAATAGTGGCTTCCAGGGGCTGGGGGGCGGAGGAATGGAGAGTTAGTGTGTCACGGGACAGAGTTTCACTGTGGGATGATGGACAGTTCCGCAAGTGGCTAGCGGTGGTCACACAATGATGTGAATGTGCTTTATGCTAATGGAGGCTACACTTAGAATTAAAATGTTAAATTCTATGTTCATTTATCTTACCACAACAAAAAACCCCTAAGGCACACACGCACCGTCTCAGAACCCCAGCAGGCAATAGTTGACACGCTCAAAGGAGATGAAGAAAATTCCATCAAGGGCCCCTCTGCGAAGGTGAGGGTGGGGCTAAGCGAAGTCTGTAGGCAATAACGGAGCCCTGGGGGCTGACAATGGCAGAGAGGGGCCGTTACTGGCTCTAGGCGTGAGCGGTTGCAGGAGCTGGGAGGAGTTACCCCTTTGGAGAACACTGCCCAGAGGAAATTGAGGCAGTGGGGGACCAAGGACAGCGACCATTGCCATCCGCAGGCTGGTGCGGAAGGAGCCACTCCATCAGGCGCCACCTGCCCTCTGATATCCTGGCAGGGCCTCCCATTGGCCAAACCCAACCGTGAGCCAGAGGCCCGGTTGACCCCCTCCACAGGGGCAGCCTCCATGGGCCGGGGTAGGGTGCAGGGGGTCGGAGGGGCCGCCAGAGAAGGCCTAACGTCGCGCACCGAGGAAGATACACTTAGGGTTCGCGCTGCGCCGCCCACAGGCCCACACCTGGGGAAGAGGAGGCCGCCCGCAAGGCCTGGGCCTGCCGTGAGCGCCTCCTGCCCCTCCGCGCCCCACGCCCAGCCAGAGCCAGCTCCTTGCTGAGCTCTTTGTTACTCTTGGCAAAGACCAAATCCCAGCGGGACAAAGGGCTGGCCAGGCCTGCACAAATCACCCGCTCTTTGGGGCCTTTCAGAGGCCTGGTTGGCCTGAGTGACAGCTGAATCGGATCCAGATGGGGCGGTGGAGGAGCTCCTGCAGGCGGCCCCGCAGCAGCCGGCCCGCAGAGCTGGGAGGTCCCCTCTCCTGCACGACTCCCAGCTCCACAGCCCCCTCCCCATCTCACCGCCTCCCCTACAGGGACGCCCAGCCCAAGACCCCTCACTCCATTCAAAGCTTCACTCCTACCCCTACCTGGCGCACCCAGATCCTGCCCGTTTTATCTTTTCAGCCCATTATTACCAAGGCCTTAGTCCAGGATTCCTCTTCTCTGGCCTGGACGCCCGCAGGAGCTCCCTGCCTCCAGGGAACTGCCTCTCCCAGCCAGAGGAACCTTCATTTGGTGTAAATCAAATCATGTTTCCCCTCCTGCTTAAGACCATTCATTGGTTCTCCAGGTAAAGCCTCAGCTGAGCCCCTAACATCTGGCACCATCTGGTACCTGATTCCATTCTGAGCCTCACAGCTCACCAGCGCCCTTCCCAGTCCATGCTCCCAGTTCTCTCCGTGCCTCTGGGCCTTTGCATGTGTGGCTGTTTGCAGAGAAGCCTTTCCTCAGTTCTTCATTGACTGACTCTCCCCAACCTGGAGCTTCTAGGCTAACTAACTAGGACCAGGGATTTTTCCTTCCTTCTAATCCATTGTGGACCAATGTTTTTGTAAAATGCAATGAAAATGAATTATTAGAAAAAAAAATAACATTAATGCAAAGTGAGGAAGAACCGCCTGAGTAACCAGCTTGCTACTTTCTAATGAAGTTGACACTCCCTTACCACATGGCCCAGCAACCCCACTCCCAGGTATTCAAGTGAAAGAAATGAAAAAGGTCCACACAAAAACCAGTATGTGAATATTTTCAGTGGTTTTATTCCTAACTGTCAAAACCTGAAACAACTTACATGCCCTTCAATGGTGAATCGATAAACCCTGGCATGTCCATTCAAGGGAACACTACGTGGTAACAAAAAGGGAAGCATTATCAACACTCATGATGTGGTTGAATCTCAAATACATTGCGTAAGTAAAAGATGCCAGACACCAGAGGCCACACTTGGAATGAGTCATCTGCACAGGCTGAGCACTCTGATTGGAAAATTTGTAATCTGAAAAGCTCAAATATCAGAAACCTTCTGAGTACCAACAGGACCTCACAAGCAGAAAATTTCACACCTGGCCTTATGTGACGGGTCACAGACAGAACACAGGCATGCTAAAACTATGGTCTAAAATCACCCTTAAGCATGGGTATGAGGGATATCTGAAACATAAATAATTCTATGTTTAGCTTTGGGTTTTATCCCCAAGATAGCTCATTATGTGCATACAAACATTCCAAAATCTGGAAAGTTCCCCAATCCAAAACACCTCTCATCCCAAGCATTTTGGGTAAGGGATGCTCAACATGTATGACATTTAGCAGAAAACAAAACCACAGGAACCCAAAACAAAACAGTGTTGGAACTGTTGGAACTCATGGCCAAGAAGTGTGAGGGAACTTTGGGGGTGATGGCAATGTTCTGTGTCATGATTGTGCTGGGATTACATGACACTCCCTAGTTGTCAAAATCCATATAACTATGCACTCCAAAGAGTGAGTTTTACTGAATGTAAATTATATACTCATAAACGTGACAGTGGGTACCTGCACGCTGCATCTCTTGAATGGAACTACATGCACATTCCAGTATTTGTGCGCATCCATGCATGTGACTTGTCCATGTAGATAACTGTATGGTACACATGTGGCCATTTGTGAATATGTGCCCATGAGGACGTGTGGACCTGTGCATTTGTGGTGCATTTCTGCATGTTCCCAGGTGTGCCTTGCAGCTGTAGTTGATGCATCTGTGTGTATGTTTCTGGTAGGGTTGATGTGTGTGGCCAGAATGAAGGAAGAGGCCTGAGAGTTGCAGGCACAGGCAGCTCCTCCTCAGGCTCCCAGGCAGCCAACCACTTCAAAGTAGCTCCTCCTAGACTCCTCCTTGGGGCCTCTTAAGATACTTTACCTCTCCAAAGGGACCTGCTCCCAGGAGTCAGCTTGTTTTGTTCAAAAAACATCACTAGATGGGCCCTTGAGGCCTCCATCTTTACGCTCTGGGATGTTCCCTCTCCCTCCATGCCAGGATAGCAGGAGGTGAGATCCTCTGGCTGAAGTCTCAGGATCTCCAATTACCTACAATATCAGATGATCTTCAGACAGCATGATGCACTTGTACTAAAAGAGTTAATATCTTTGCCCCATAAAGGGTGTGTACTAGAAAAATATGAAACCAAGAAATTATCACCAAAATGCTCAATGGATCCAGCTTTATAAAAGCAAAATATTCTATGAAGCAAAAGAAATTGAACATTTAAAAGACAAATTCACTGGAAATAAGTATCTATAATTTATGTCATAGACAAAAAAAGTAGTATTTGTAACATGTAAAGAGTTCCCACAAACAAATAAGAAACTAACAGCACCCAATAGAAATATGGGCTAGATATGTGGTCAATTGTTTCAACAACAAATGTTATAAATGGCTAGTGAATAGATAAAGCTTAAGCTCTGAACTAACATGAAAATTAAAGTGTGTCAAAACCACTGTTTGTCCAACAGATTTATTGAACTAAAAACATAATATTCAATGATGGAGAAAGAGTAGGGCATGAGCACACTCACATACTATTGAGTGGAATATAAATTAATATCACCCAGAGGGTACAATTTAGAAATATCTATCAAAACATAAAGTATGCATATTCTATACACCAGCAATTCCACTTGCAAAAAATATATCTTACAAAATTACCAGCTCATGCATGCAAAGATATGTCTGTGAGGTTATTCCCTAAAGCATTATCTGTAATGCAAAAATATTTAGAAACAAGTTAAATGTCATTCAGAAAAAAGATGGCTGAGTAAATTGCAGTATATCTATATTCTGGAATACTGGTGCACTATTAAAAAGAGTAAAGAAGAGCCATTGCTGACATAGAATCCATAATAACTTTTCTAATATAAAAAGCAAAATTGTGCTAGAAATGTATCTCAGTGGTTGAGTGCCAGCCTAGCATGCAGAAGGCTCTGGGTCTGATTCCTTGCAAAACACACACACACACACACACAGAGTAAATAAAAAACAAAATTGAAAACAATGTGTATAAGATAATCCCACTTGTGTTTTTGAAAAAACTGTGTAAATGGGCTTAGTATTTTGAAAGTTACTAATACACTTTGCTTTGCATTTTATTTCTGTATACACAACGTTTGCAACAATAGGTCAGGGAACATCCATCTACCTTGAGGGATTAGGAATGTTATAAAAGGCATAAAAAGAGAAAGGTAAACAACTTCTAGCATTCAAAAATCGAATTTGCCAGCCAGAAAATAGTCCACTTCCTGTAGTTCTCTTTCTTTGATTTAGAGATGGAGTCTCCCTATACTTCCCAGGCTGACCTTGAACTCAGAATTCTGCCACCTCCACCGCCCATGTTGCTGGGGTTACGGGCACACACGACCATACCTGGCTCCTGCAGTTCTTACGTATCAATTAAATGCTCCACTACGTGGTCAGAGTTGGGAGGAAGCGTCTGGGTAGGACGAGCCCGCCCTGAAGGTGAAGAGTGGGGGAAGAAAGGCAGAGATGATAGTTCCAGTTTCCACCTTTTGGGGCTCAGGTTGGAGGAAGGGTGTGGGTGAAGGGATGTCACCCTAACAACAGAGCGCTACAATCTCCACTTCCTATTTTTGCCTCAGCCAAAGATCAGCCAAGGATATTACCATAGGCCTGGGCTGTGGTCGCCAGGCTCCAAGACGATCCTTACCTGAGTAGTCCTGGTGGGACTCAACTCTCCATGGGACCTGCTATGGGGTATTAGAGTGTGTCCCTCAGAGCTCACATGTAGAGTGCTAACCCTCACTGAGCCAATATTTGGAGGTTAGGCTTTTCAGAGGAAATTCAGGTTAACTGAGATCAGAAGATAGGATTGGTGGCTGATAAGAAAAGGAAGACTGGACGCTCTCCCTCCTCTTATGTGAGGACAGAGTGAAAAGGTGGCCACCTGCAAGCCAGGAAGAATGCCCCCCACCAGGAACCACATGGGCTGGCTCCTCGATCTTGAACGTAGGGCCCTTAGAGTCATGAGAAACACATTTCCATTGTTTATGCCACCCAGACTGAGGCACTTGACTTTGGCAGCTCAGAAAGACTGAGACAGAATTTTGGCAGGACTTGTGGGCAAGGTGTGAGAGCCCTTTGTTCTGAACTATCTTTTCAAGGTTGTTTGTCACAAGCAGCCTTGAAAGATAAGCACAGTATCTCCTTCTGGAGCCAAGAGCTGTTGCGCTCAGTGCTCGGGAGAGATTTGGCTCCCTAGCCCAGGCGCCTCTCCTGTAACACTCCACTGGGTCTGCAGGTCATTCCTAGGCTTCTGCACATTGCTCTGTGGGAAGGTAGGCTTGGGAACAGGGAAACATGCTGACACTCTGCCTACAGCTGTGAGTTACAAACTTCCATTTGTTTCTGATCCCAAAGCCTCAGGCCTTCTACCAGCATCCAAGAAGCTGTGGCAGGCAAGCTGGCTGGAGGAAAGTGGGGCAAAAGCTTATATCCCAGGCAGTTCTTGAGAGTCTTCTACAGTGAGTCAGGGCTGACCCTTGTGGCTGATAGAAAATGGTGGAAGTAATGTTGTGTGACTTCAAGACAAAAACCTAACGATCACAGAGCTTTTGCCTGGTTCTCTTGGGACGCTCACTCTTGGATCCCAGCTGCCATGTTGTAAGGAAGCTCAAATTGTCCTATAGAGAGGTCCACACAGAAAGGAGCTAACAACCGGTGCCAACTTGATAGAAATGTGAATCAGCCAACTCAGAAGAGGACCCTTCGGCCCCAGGCAAACCAAATCATTGCAGCAACTACTGATATACCACGGAACTCTCGGGAGCAATTCAACCAGAGTTACCCAGCCCAGTCACCTCCAAATTCCCCACTCAGAGAAACCATGAGCCATATGAAATGACCATTGCTGTGTTAAATCATTTCATTTTAGGTTGATTGATCACCCATCCTCCATCGCTAATACTTGGGACCTCATCCCTCAAACTGCAGTGGAACTCCAGCATGAGTTCCCACATGGTTTGGAGGCTGAGGTGAGAACCTGCCTCGTAGGTGAGGCTGACCTGGAGCAGAGAGAGGCTGGCCATGGAAGGCTGGGCACTGGGCTGGATGGAAGATGGGAGAAGCACAGCCTGGAGGTTCCAGCAGCCTCACTCTTCAGCCTGGAAGTCTGTAGGCCACACTGAAACCAGGGGAGCAGGCCATGTCCCACAGAGAGGCCAGAGGAGGCTGACGGTTGCTGTGACCCCAAGACCCCAACTGTCCTCATCTCCACCAGCTCACGTGAGCCACTCTCCTCCCTAACATCCAGGTGCAACCGCTGGGAAAGGAGTGGGACAGGGAAGCTGGACACGCGGGAACAGCAGGATGATTTGATTGACGCGGATGCACTTTGGACCACACAGGACTGACAGGTTCAGTTACCTGCTGCCCAATGGTTGAGGGGCTCCAGAAGAAGAAAGAAGAAAGAAACCACTTTAATCCGCATTTTCAAGTTGAGATGTGAATCCACATATGTGACCCTGGGGGAGACGCACACAGACACGTGCACAAGCCAACAGATCAAAAATACTCGTAAAGTTCTGTGAGCGATTGAAATTAGTGACCACTCCTGGGAGATTTTTTAAACTCTATTTATTTATTGACCTATCTTTTTTGCTAAAA
Organism: Xerus rutilus; assembly: GCA_028644305.1. NCBI lineage: Eukaryota > Metazoa > Chordata > Mammalia > Rodentia > Sciuridae > Xerus > Xerus rutilus. The sequence continues at coordinate 174,947,946 of CM053399.1, forward strand.
GCATTCAGAGGTGGGCAAGAATTATGAGAGTCTATGACTAATCCTTGGATGTGCAGGGCTGGGTTCAAGTCTTGGCTCCACCACTTACAAGCTGTGAACTAGGGGGCAGTTTAATCCCCACTCTGGGCCTCAGTTTCCCCACCCATAAAATAGAGGATACTAACAGTGTCTCTTCTGAGGATTGTGGTAAATACTAATGAGATAATCCATGGAAAGCCCTCGGCATAGCACCCCACAATGTGAAATTAACACAGCAATGCTAACTTTCACATATAACAGATTCTGTCATGAGCATGTATTGCTTTTGTTTAATTATTTTGAGATTAAAAATTCAGAAAAATCAAAGGATGGTATAAGAGTCATACATAATCATACCACCTAGATAACAGCAAGTAACTGTTTGATCACATTTGCTTTAATTCTTTCTTAAAAAGGAACGAGTTTGTGTTCTCCCTTTTAAAAATGGACCCGGGGGGGAGGGGGCTGGGGTTGTGGCTCAGTGGTGGCGTGCTCGCCTAGCACGCGTGAGGCACTGGGTTCAATCCTCAGCACCACATAAAAGTAAAATAAAGATATTCTGTCCACCTACAACTAAAAAATAAATATTTTAAAAAAATGGACCCAGGGCTGGGGATGTGGCTCAGTGGTGAAAACCTTGTGTAATATGCGTGAGCCCTGGGTCCCGTCCCAAGCACTGCGAAAAACAAAACTAAGCAAAACAAAAAAACTAACTTTCTTTCTTTCTTTCATACTGGGGACTGAACCCAGGGGCACGCTATCACTGAGCCACACCCCCAGCCCTTTTTATTTTTTATTTAAGATAGGGTCTTACTAAGTTGCTGAGCCTAGCCTTGAACTTGTGATCCGCCTGCCTCAGCCTCCTGAGTTGCTGGGGTGACAAGCATGTGTGTGCACCTTCCTGAGAGCCTCTGAGGTCCTCCTGCCCTTTCCGTCTCAGCTCCCCACTGGTCTCCTGCCCCTGGACAGGCCGCAGCAGGATGCGGTGCTTTTGCCTCTGGTCCAGTTTTTTTTTTCTCCAGCTCCTGCTCCTCATGCATGAGGGAGGCAATGTCTCCCAACCCCCAGTGGCGCACAGAGGTGCCTGGAGAGGACGACAGTAGCAGGAGGGTGAGGAGAAAGTACTACGAGGGAGACCATAAGAGGAGGACCAGGGCTACCTGGGCAGGAGGCCACTGGAGCCATATCAGTCTCCTGAAGGGCTTGGGGACGCCACAGCTTTCTGGCATTTCATTGCCACCTGCACATAGTCCCATGGCCAGTTTCATTGCCACCTGCACAGTTAGCCCTCTTTTTCACAGTGGCACCAATACAGTCACAGAGTCACACTGAATATCACCTGCATAGTCAGTCCTGCCACCCCATGTCAACCCATGCATAATGTCACCGGCCCCTGGCGAGTCTCCTGAGGAACAGCCCACATTCTTGCAGGGGGTCATCTGCACAGCCACACAGTCACCCGTTCACACCTGGTCCCACCACACAGCACCACGTGCACAATCCTGCAGTTTCCTCTGTGCCATCCATATAGTCATTCATAGAGTCACCTGCACACAGTATCACCAGGCTCGGTCACATTTGACCCCTCAGAGTCACCTGCCTATGACCTGCCATTCCCATCAGCTGTGCCATATGATATGACATCGCAGACGATGTCACACAGGCAGATGTTGCCTGTGTATGTCGCAGGACCTCAACGTCCACCATGTGCCTGCCGGTCCAGCCTAGAGTCTGGATTGTCCTGTCTCTGCCAGTGGGGACCGCAGTTCAGGAGGAATCACGGTCCAGGAGTGTGTCTGGCTCCATCTCCGTGGGTTGAAGAGGCCAGGCCATGCTGCCACCCGCCTCCCAAGCCTAGCAAACGCAGAGAAAAGGCTTTGTTCTTTGTGGGCAGGTCATTAAGGGGAGCCAAGCCCCCTGCCAGCCCCTCCCTTCCAACAAAGAAACAAAACAGCAGCTATTTTTAGATTCGTGTCAAACTCTCCCTCAGACCCTGGGGTGGGGAGTCCCGGGAGAGGCGTCTGCCAGGGCTCTAATGAGCGGCAGCAGTCTTGCAGGCCTGCTCTCCAGGCAGCTGGCCCTCATCTCCGCTGGGGGAGGAGCGAGCCCCCATGCTCTGGAGACAAAGAGAAGGCCAAGACAATGAGAACAATGCCTGGACCAGGCTGCCTCCTTCCCAGGGAGCAGTCCCCTCCTTGGAAGGAGATCCCACTGGGCACAGGGCGGGGCCTCCAGACACCTCACCTGTTTAACCCAGGCCCCTCCCGGCTCCACTTCCCAGAGGAGGCCAAGCCACTAGCTTTTTCCACTACACAGTCCCCACTTGATGGGCAGCTTTGGAATCATCCAGATTTAGCTCTTGCTCCAGGCTCTGCCCCTTACATCTAGCTGTAGCCTCAGTTTTCTCACCTGCAAAATGGAGATGATAATTCTTCCCTCTCATGGTTGTTGTGAGGGGTACCAGGATTTAAAAGCCCAGCACATAGTAGGTCTTCAGCCAGCTCACAAGCCTTGGATTGTGTGAACTTCTTGATAAGCAAGGCTCTGTCTTGTTCAACACTGGATCTGAGAGCCCAACACACTGCCTGGCATATAGTAGGTGCTCAATAAGTGTTTACTCAAGAGGCTAATGAAGGGTCCTTCCAGCACTTAGACTTTCAGGCTTACTCCAACTTGAGTCAATTTCTTTCCAAGCTATGCTCCCCACTGTCCTCCCTGCTGGCCCAGCCACAGGTAAGCAGGTGAGAAGCACCTTCCCAGGCTGGGAGCCCTTGGATGCAATGACAGAGTCTGGCCACCAGGGGGCGCAGCGTCTTAAGATTTCCACACCAGAGCGGGGCCTTCCTGCCAGGCAGGGCCTGGAAGGCTGGAGAGAGCACAGCCTAGCAGAGACCCCGGGGGCTGCTCTCCTGAACTCTGAAGAAGCAGCATTACAACCAAGTCCATCATCTCAATGTTTGGAAAGAAGCACTTTATCAGATCTGACCTGACTTATTGGTGATTTTAACTCACTTTCCAGTATCCTGGCCTCACAAACTATGATGGTCCCATGCTTGCCTGCCTAAACTCCAAGATTCCCTGTTTTTACCCTCCTCCACCGAAAGAAACCCCAGAAAGGCCCTCCATTTGACCTGATTCTTTCCAGCCCCATTTTATAGATGGTAAAACCAAGGCCCACAAAACAAACTAATCTCCTCAAGGATCAACAATAAGGGGTCAAGTCCAAAGACACGCCAAGAGCAACACCTAGGTCATTCTTTCCTGCTTGTGCCACCTCCCTCATGAACTAAGTTTTTCTGTTGTTCTAGTGGGAGGAAGACCTCTGAGGCCTTCACATTTGCTCCGGGTCCTGGGCACCACTCTTCCTGCACTATCTCACTAAATCCTTCACCAACCTTTTGACGTTTATGGACGAGGAAAGCGAGGCCTGCAGAGGACATCCCAGTTTCACAGCTAACAAATCACAGCACTGGTGTTTGTCTCTGGGACTGTTTGATTTTCAGCCCACATTCTTTCTGTTGTATTAAGTTGAATCACATGAAATTGCCATTCCCACTGGTCAAAAATGTTCAAATATGTGGTGTGCTTGAATGTAATACTAGACCAAGGAGATGCTCTTATCTTTTTTTTTAATTTTTTTTAGTTGATTGACCTTTATTTATTCATTTATTTATATGCTGTGCTGAGGATCGAACCCAGTGCCTCCCACATGCGAGACAAGCGCTCTACCGCTGAGCCACAATCCCAGCCAGAGACGCCCTTATCTTGAAGGAAGTAGCCATCAATTTAAATATTTTAGTGGCAGTTGGGGGGGGGCATGTTTCTTCAGTGCAAACACCCGGAAGAGATTACAGTTTCTGAAGAGTTTCTTCCAACTCTCAACCTCAAAGATCAGTGCTGGGGTGGCCAAATGGCTCTGGAAGCCCAAGCTCAAGGACTTCTGACTACGGGGTATGCATCTTGGGCAGGAGGGGACTCGGGGCGCAGGGTCCCCGAATGGGGATATGGTTCCTCCATCCATTCCAGGAAGGCACCTTGGAAGAAAGACAAACCCACACGGTCTAAGTGTAGAATGTCACAGAATGCCACAGAATGCCGTGCCTCGAAGGCCATGGAGCACGGCTGAATGTCAAGGAATGTCGTAAAATGCTCTGGAATGTCAAAGAATATCACAGGGCGTCGTGAATTCTTGTAAATGTCAGAGGATGTCACAGAATGCTGTAGATGGCTGTAAATGTCATCTCATGTCAAGGACCCCCTTCCAATGTCATCACAGAATCCTGTAGATGGCTGTAAATGTCATGGAATTACTTGGAACATCATCCTAGACTGTGGTAAGCTGTTACAGAGTGTCAGCATCACAGAATGTCATGGAAACTTTGAGCCACCAGGAAAAGTCTCCAGGGCTCATATGAATTCACCTGCTCATTTTGCAGATGAGAAGACTGAGGCCTGGTAATAGGAAGAGACTGTCTAACAAAGCTCCCAAGGTTGGCAGCAGATGCTGATTCAAAATCTGGACTCCCCAGCTCAGTTCACCTCCCTTGGCTCACGGCTCTTGGGGACTAATTAACCCTGTGATGGAAACAGTGGTGCCCGGGGGGGATTGAGCGAACATCCCAGTTTGGGTTGGCACTCGCCCTCTTTCAGGATGGGGAATTAACTCCACATGTGGGGCTTTCTGGTCTGGAAAGTGAAATAATGAGTTATTTGCACTGAAATTAACCATTCCTGCTCAGCAGCAGTGAGAGGGTGGGTATGTTGGGGAGGCCAGGAGGACACTCCCCGGCCCTGTGCCAGGAGAGGCACCCCTGACTTTCCTGGGGAGGGTCCTTGCATGGCCAAGAACTCAGAAGTGCTCACTCTTGTCCATAGCTTCTGGCAGAGGCCCAGGAGCTTGGGCAGCTGGTCTTGGGCATGAGAGGTGGGGGGACAGGGAAGGGACAGCTGGTGTCACATTGGGGCTTTGCAACCAGATGTCAGGTAGGTGGGAAGAACAGCTCTTTGGCAAAACTAGTCACAGTGAATGGAGTGAAGTTTATGGTTCCCCCAAAATTCTCAGGCTATCTGGGCAGGTTAATGACAGGGCTGTCACAGGGTGGGAGCAAGATTGCAAGATGGAAGGGGTTTGGGTGGTAACCGGCCCAGGCCTTTGCATCTACAGGAGACTCTAATCGTGATGAGACACATTCTGTTTCTGTCCCTTTGCCCCTGAGTCTCTCTCTGCCTCTCTCTCTCTCTCCCCTTTCCTCCTGCAAAGATGCAGAGCCAGCCTCTCTCTCCACCCCCAGACTCCTGTGTCTGCCCCTTGCTCCTGTGACCACCCCCTGCAAGTCCTCTGATCTACATAAATAGATGGAGCCCTGGAGCTCCCTGCCCTGAAGGGGGAATTAGACCAGGGAGAATCCCAGGGACCTGCCCACGTCCTCACTGATGCAGAGTCCCCTTCCTCTGACTGCTGGTCTGGGAACCTTTCCCCAAGCAGAGCCCAGAAGCCACCCAGGCGCTCTCCAGCACAAGGAGAGTTGGCAGCAGCACAGAACCAGCCTGCCAGGAATGGTCCCTCTGGCAGACCCCAGGGCTGGTTGTGGCTGACCAGTGTCACCACCCTAGTAGAGCCAAGGACTTTGTCCCTGGGGATCCAGGCTGGCAGTGGCTCAGGGCATCAGGCGCTAGCCTCCTAGCAAAGCTTCCCTTCTCTCCAAGAGTTTGCTCCCTGCAGCTGTAAAAATAACAAGGTCCCAGCAGAGCCTGGTGGCAGAGCTGAGTTCAGGAAGGGTGAGAATGTGCAGGAGGGGGTGAGGGGCAGGAGCAGGCCGTGGTACTAAGGGTCCCAGAGGGAGGTTGGTGACTGTGAAGGGCTGTCCAGGGGAAGGAGCAGTGGGCTTGAGCCCCTCTCCTGTCTTTAATGAAGACTTCCTTGCAGGGCATGCAGCGTGTGTTGCGGGAGACTCTGCGTTTGTGTGGACACGTGTGCGCAGGTGTGTGGGCTTGTGTGTGTGTCTGCAGGATTG
>CM053399.1:174954477-174971085 GCA_028644305.1 Xerus rutilus
CACAAATGATGGACCATTAATTTGATGGTGGTCCCATAAGATTATACTGAAGCTAAAAATTTCTTTCATTTAATATTTTTGTCTGTATCTTTTTCTATCTTTAGATATATAATACTGACGATTGTGCTGCAAACAATATGTTGCTCAGGTCTGTAACCTAGGAGCAATAGGCTGTACCATGGGGCCTAGGTGTGTAGTGGGCTGTATCATCCTAATTTATGCAAGAACTCTCTATGATGTTCACACAACAAGAGCACCTAATGAATCATTTCTCAGAGTGCATCCCCATTGTCAAGTGAGGCATGACCCTGTGCTCTTGATTAGTGTGTGAGTAGTAAAATTATTCACGGGAAGTCTGTCCAAAACATGAAATCAGTTAGGTTAGGTATAAGAACTTAGCATCAAAGTGAAATAAGCCAATCCCCCCAAAACAAGGCTAAATGTTCTCTCTGATATGTGGATACTAACACACAATGGGGGTGGGGGGTAGAAGTAGTTTGGATTAGACAAAGGAGAATGAAAGGGGGAGATGGGAATGGAAAAGACAGAATGAATCAGACATAGCTTTCCTATGTTCATATATGAATACATGAACAGTGTAACTCTGCATCATGTATAATCACAAGAATGGGCAGTTATACTCCATGTATGTATGATATGTCAAAATACATTCTACTGTCATGTATAACTAAAAAGAACAAATAAAAATGTAAAATAAGGATCTTAGTATCAAAATAATTTTCTCTAGAAAGCTAAAGCTCATTTTCCATTGTCTTCCAGTATAGTTACAGAGAAGTCATGTGCCTACCAGGTTCTTCTTTCTCTAAGAATAGTCTCCTCTCCCTCAACCTTTACTATTAAGATTTTGCTCTCCAAAATTTTACCTTTGTATCCAGGAGTGAATCACCCTCCTGACACCACTTACTTATTTTGCTTAGTACTTGATCGATCCTCTCAACCTGAAGACTCTCATATCTTCAGTTTGGAGAAATGTTCTCTTATTGACTGATTGATTATTCTCTTTTCTCCTTGTTCTTCTCGAAGAGCTTCTATGAAGCACTAGATAAATGTTGAAATGTCTGTATCTAGTCTTTGTGTCTTTTTTTCCGTTACTTTTATCTCACTCATTTTGCACTGTAGTTTGAGAAAATCCCACAGCTTATTTTTAACTCACTAATTCATTCTTTCAAAAACAGTTTTGAGGGCTGGGGCTGTAGCTCAGTGGTAGAGCACTTGCCTAGCATGCGTGAGGCCCTGGGTTCGATCCTCAGCACCACATATAAATAATAAATGAATAAAATAAAGATCCATCAACAACTAAAAAATATTTTTAAAAAAGTTTAAAAAAACAGTTTTGAAATATTTCAATAATACAAGAATATAATAACAGACACATTTTGACAAACACCAAACTTTGTCAGATCTTAACATTTCCTCATATTTCTTTTCCCTTTCTTTCTTTCTTTTCCCTTCCTTCCTTCTTTCTTTCTTCTTTTCTTCCATGCGAGGCAAGCGCTCTACCACTGCGCCACAATCCCAGCTTAGAGAATAACTATTTTGAGTTTGGGATTAATGGTTTTTAAATTACCTTTTTATTAAGATATAATTTTTATACAATGGAATTCACTTATCTTAAGTATACCATATGGCACATTTTGGTAATTGTATGAAATTGGGTAACCACCATCACAATCAAAATATATAACAATTCTGTCAACCAAGAGAGTTTTCTTATTCCCTTTGCAGTTGATCCCCTCTTCCTTCTCTGACCCTGAACAGTAGCTGCTTTCTGTCACTGTAGTTTTGCCTTTTCTAGAATTTTGTATAAATGGAATCATGCGGTACATAGCACTTTATGCCTGATTTCTTTTTTAAAAAATATTTTTTTAGTTGTAGATGGACACAATATCTTTATTTTATTTCTTTTTTTTATGTGGTGCTGAGGATAGCACCCAGTGCCTCACGCGTGCGAGGCAAGCGCTCTACCACTGAGCCACAATCCCAGCCCTATGCCTGATTTCTTTCACCTAGCATAATATTTTTATATGCATATAATCCATATTTGGCATTATTCATGTTTCATTGTTGTTTATTGCTGAGTAGTAGTTCCAAGTGTGAATGTACAATAATGCAGTTTTTCGTTCACCATTTGATGAGCACTTGGGTTTCTTCCTGTTTGGGTCCTAAATAACACACCTATGAACATTTGTGCACCACTGTTTGTGTGGACATGTTTTAATTTTTCTTGCATAAATACTTGGAAGTAGAATTCCTGTGTGATAGGGCAAGGATATGCTTACCTTTATGAGATGGTCTTATACTGTTGTCCAAAGTGTGCATTTCACATTCCCACCAGCAATCTGAGCATTCTAGTTGCTCCATTTCCTTGCCAACGCTGGATCACTAGTCTTTTTAACTTAAGTGTGCAGTAGTACTCCATAATTATTTTAATTTTATTTATATTATGACTAGTAGAGCTGAGCACCTTTGCATGTGAATATTGACATTCAAACATCTTCTTTTGTAAAATTTCTATTCAAATCTTTCGCCCAATTTTATTGAGTGGTCTTATCACATTATACAAATTCTTTACATATTTTGGATACACAACTCTTCATATATTTTAGAGTGAATTTTATTTAAGTATAATTATCCATGTTATTCTGAATGTGTTGAAAGGTATGTAGTTTTGTCTTCGTGGTTTTAGCATTATATAATAGACACTGTACACCTCTATCATTGTGTGATTGCTTTTTTTTTCTTTCAGTAGGCATTGCATTTAAAAAATTTATCCCTGTGGGCACATGGAGCTCTATGCAATTCATTTTACCTGTTGTATAGGATTCTATAAGTGGGGTCAATACAGGATTTATTTATCCATTCTCTGTTGGATCATAAGTTGTTTCCAATTTCTTTGCCATAACCAACAGTTCTACAGTGAATTCTTGTACATATTTCCTTACACAAGCATAAGATCTCACTAAGCATACACCAAGAAGAGGCATAGAAGTTGCATATCTTTGGATTTTCTTTTTCTCCTTAGTTATATTCCTTCTACTCTTCAGCTGACCTAGAGAGTTTCAAATTTGAACAATTATTTGAAATTTCCAAGATTTTTTAGTGGTTCATTTTAGTAACAGCTCATTCTCAATTTATGGGCATGAAATCTTCTCCACTGTCCCCAAGGATGGCAGTTACACTACTTTAATTTCCTCTGTTGTGCTTGCTCTCTGGAGCCCACTTGCTTGGGTCTCAGGTCTGTTAAGTCTGATGCCTTTCTTTCACAGTGTTGATTTTTCTCCATTACTTTAGTATTCTTGGTTTTTGGCTCATTTTTGCTTTGGGAATCTCTATGTGTCTGTTTCTGAAGGATGCTTTTGAGCACAGGGGCTAGTTTCTCATAATCACTGTAAAGGAACACCATGGTGCTGTGTGCTGGAAGGTGGTCTTCCCATTCCTAGTGTCCACTAGAAGCCCAGGGCACACTCTGGCCTCTCAGACCCAAATATTCTCACTCACTACTCAGGTTCTTGGGCTGCTTAGTATGAACATTGCATATGGCGGGGGCATTGGGGTGGGAGGAACTGGAATGCAATTGCAATTGGGGCAGTCTCATGGTGTCAGTTCAGCTTCTCCCCTGCTCCCTCTCATGATGGCCCCAGAGTCCCCTGTTGGTCGGGCATCCCTTGGTCCTGTCCACTCCGAGCTTGGGGCTCTCCTGGGACTAGCCCCATTGTACACAGGAACCTTCTGTCCTGTGCATTAGATAAGGACTCCCGTCAAGCCCAGCCTGTCTGCTCTTCATCTTTCAGGAATTCCATGAAGTTCCTGGTCCGCTGAAGACTCTTGTTTTCTTTTCTCTTTTTTTTTAAAAAAATATTTATTTTTTAGTTGTAGGTGGACAGAATATCTTTATTTTATTTTTATGTGGTGCTGAGGATCGAACCCAGTGCCTCACGCATGCTAGGCGAGCACGCTACCACTGCGCCATAACCCCAGCCCCAAGACTCTTGTTTTCTACAGCGGTTATCAACAGCATACACTTATATGACTGCACATAGTTTTCCATTATAACCAGAAATTTAGAGACAGGACTGTGCTTATCTTCCCCCGACTCCCTGAGGTGGGGTCTCACTATGTTGCTCAGACTGGCCTTGGTCCTGGGCCCAAGTAATCCTCCTGTCTTAGCCTCCTGAGTAGTTGGGACTACAGGTGCACACCGTCATGACCAGCTGTGCTTACCTTCTTTAAATTGTCACCCTCTGTCTTCCTTGGACCTCTCTGGCCTTGGTTCTCCGTGTCTCTGTTTCTCTCTGACTGTGTCTGTCGCCTGTTTCTGTCGCTGGCTGTGGGTCTGTCTCTATGTCTCCCCTGGTTCCTCCTCTATTCTGGATCTATTCATATCCCTCTCCATCCTTGGTCTCCAAGCCCCTCTGCCTCATCATCTCCCTAATCTTGGTGGCTGCTCCCCATCAGTGCCAGGCTCTGGCCCCCATGGCTGGCTGGCTCTGGAGCAGTTTGTGGGTGGGGGAGCCCCAGATTGCTGCAACGTGGAGCAAGGATTTCCAACACATGCTCCCTCTGGCAGCCTGCCACCACGGCTCACTGCCTGCCAACATCACACTTCAACTTAAAGAGGGAAAACTGCCAGACCAATGTTTTAGCTACAGCCCCGTGTCAGGGTTGCATGGGGAATCTCGCAGCAGCCCCTGCCAGGAGCTGGAGCTGTGAGGGATTAGGGAAGAGACTCCGGGCTTTTGGGTGGTGCTGGGGGATCCAGGCTGCCACCTGGCTGCCCTGGTTCTGGGTACCAAGAACATTTGCTTGGAATCCCCTCTGGGCTCTAGGCTGAGCTGAGTACCTCTGCCCCCTACTGTCCCCAAGATGGGGCCCTTCCCCGCGTTGTCCATTCCTGGGCAGGTGGGTCACCAGTAGTCTTGCTTTCCCTCTCATCATCTCTCCCTGTCCCATGCCATTCAGAGCATGGCTGCCTCTTCCATCTGTGGGCGGGGGTCACCCATGCAGTGGACTCTCGGGGGTGATCTGGAACGGAGGAGAAGTCTGGGGAGTCACCCTGGCTTCAGTGGTCAAGAAGTAGGATGTGTCAGAGGCCAGTGTGGAGACTCATCCTCCTCAGAGGATGGGGAAAAACTTCTGTAGAGCTTAACCCCCGCCAGTGTAGATGTGCCCAGTGTAGACATGATCACCTACTGAAGCATGTATTCCAGAAAATGTAGGGATCCCTATTTGTGTGATTGCAGAAGTGCCCGTCTCTCCTCGCGCAGAGTTCCCTTCTCTGACACCTGCTGTCTTGTGGCCATTCCCAGCTCGGCCTCTGATTGGCAACACTTGTCTTCTGATCTGCTTGGAAGCCTGTGCATCTGCAAGCTCTATTCCTGTCACCCTAGAATACCCTCTTGCCAACTCCATCAGGGCTCATTCTAGATGTCCTTCCTTCCAGTTCTTCCAAGGAAGGCTCAGGACAAAGGAGAAACGTTCATCCCTCCAGCATAGAAGCATCTGGAACGGTCTGTGGACTGTTGCTAATTCCTCCTAGTGTGGATGCACCCCGTATTTCAGCACCATGAACCCATCCCAGACCCAGGGCAGTGGCTCCCTTCAGAATAACAGAGGCTCCCACAGCAGCAACTATAAAAACCTGCCTGTGTGTAGTCACAGAAGTGCCCATTCTAACTAGCATCCTTGAGGATGCAGAGGCTCCTGGTCCTACCAGGAGAGAGGAGCTGGTCAACATAGAAGCATCTACTAGTGGGTGGAGATGTTCCCACTCTGCCAGAGCTCAGGAGGCCCCTGGAGACACCTGGCCAGCCTAAAAGGAGCCGTTATCAGTGAGGGAGGAGAGCAGGGAGAGGTGGGGCGGGGAGGAGCCACCTGATCAAACGCCAGCCAGGAGGAAGTGCCAGCTGCCAATATAAACAGATAAGCACTAATAATCGCTCTTTCTTAAAAGCCCCACTTGTGTGTCCCATTTTCCTGAGAACACCACCTGCACAGCTGCCGCTAATCAAGGACCATTTAATTCGTTCCCAGATCATTGTCTGCACTAATTGTCTTAAACAAACCGAAGTTCATTTCACCCTATTCCCCAAGGGCCTGGAGGGCTTCTAATTACCTGTAGGTGGTTCTCCAAGCCGCCCAGCTTCATTAAAGATCACAATATGTTCCTCTAATAGGTTTCCCATTAAAATCCAATGGGTTCCCATCAAGACGAGTTATGTCACAGAAAAAAAAATCCACTAAAATATATTTTAATTAAAGTGAGTTAAATATTGCATGCCTGTTTCTGCCAACAGGTTGTACTTGAGACTGATCCTGGCAGAAAATGGGAGAGGTGAGAAAGACCAGGCAGGGAGGGAACAAAAGACTGCATTGTGAGGTGAAGAACTTTGGAATCAGACAGGGGCTCTGCCGCTTTTACCATCCAAGGTAGGGTAACCTTGGATGAACCACTTTATCACTTTGAGCTGCAGTTTTCCCATCTCTAAAATAAGGATTATATCCCTAGATTAAAAGTTACTTTTGCTAAAATTAGAGAGTGCTTCCCATATTAAAAAGTGCTTGGCATGTCACTATTGTTATATAATATTATAAATATCTATTGTATCTGTCAGCTGGGCTGTATAACAAGCAACCCCCCCAAACTCAATGGCTTACAACAACAAACTTCTATTTATCACAAGGTAAGCTCTGTCCCTCATGTCTTCTGGATATATATATATAAATGTTTAGTTGTCAATTGACCTTTATTTTATTTATTTATATGCAGTGCTGATAATCGACCCCAGTGCCTCACACATGCTAGGCAAGCGCTGTACCACTGAGCCACAACTCTAGCCCATCTTCTGGTTCTTGAATCCAGGTAGAGCCAGTCACAGTCCCTGTCTGGGGCACGTGACTCTCATGGCAGAGAAGGTGAGCTGTGAAACTGCATTTGAAGCTTTGCGAAAGAGGTGGAGGTCACGTCACTCCCTTTTCAACACGCACCGCAGACAACTATACTCCTGCCCACCAAAAGGCAGGGAAGGGTGAGGCTGGATGATCCTCTTACGGGGAAGGAAATGAGTAATTGTCAACAATAAAACCACATACCATGATCCTGTCATTTACTATTATTGAAGCGTTTTTCAAGTTTCCCTGAAGATAAGAACCTGGGGTGAAGGATAAAATATAGAGATTGAGTTGCACTTTGAAGCTACTGAGTCAAATTCTCCAGTAGAGGGTCCTGGGAATCTATTTTTTTAATAGGTGTCTCAGACTACATTTATCCTTAGGGACATTTGAGAGACACTATTCTATAGATAAGAATGTGGGATTTAAAACAACCAAGGTTGCAAGCTGTGTGCACAAGCTGTCAGCTGTGTAATCATGGAACAGCTTTCTTCTTCTTTTATAAAAATTTCACGGTGCTGGTAATAGAACCCAGGATTTCATGCATGCGAGGCAAGCACTGTACCTCTGAGCTACATCCCCAGCCTCATGAAAAACTTTCTTAATGTCTCTGAATCCATGTCTTCATTTTTTAAATAAGATAATGCACACTAATCACCTAGACCAGGACCTGGTACGGGAAAACCTTCATTCAATACACATTAGCCTTTCTTATATGTATTTTCTTTTTTAAAAAAAAAAGTTTCTATTTTCATTGGATAATTTTAGGTTCACAGTAATCTTAATGAGAAGGTAGTGAGATTTCCCATCTCCTCCCTTCACAGCCTCCTCCATTGTCCACATTCCCCAAAAGAGTAGTACATTTTTTACAGTTGATGAACCTACATTGATTCATATTTATCACCCAAAGTCTATAGCTTACCTTAGGGTTCGTTCCTGGTGTACATTCGATAGGCTTAGACAAATGTACAATGTCCTACACCCACCATTACATATCATACGGAATGGTTTCAGTGCAGATCCTCTGTGCTCCACCTAGTCGTCCCTCTTCCCTCTGGTAGCTCTTCCTACTTTAAAAATAGCAATAATAGCCAGGCACACTGGCACATGCCTGTAATCCCAGTGGCTAAGGAGGCTGAGGCAGGAGGATTGTGAGTTCAAGGTCAGCCTCAGCAATGTAGCAAGGTCCTAAGCAACTCAGTGAGAGTCTGTCTCTAAATAAAAGATTAAAAAGGGCTGTAGATGTGGTTAAGCATCCCTGTGTTCAATCCCTGGTACCAAAAAAATAAAAATAAAAATAATAACAATGATAATGATAAAGAATGTGGAGTGCCTGGTTCAGTGCATTGTAATAAACTCTAAGAACAATTACGTTTTAAGTTATGATAATGATAACAATAATATACATAATACAAATATATAATAATAATATGCATGTAAAGATTTTAAATGAAGAATTACTAACAGTAACAAATGAAGCTAATATATGCTACGAACTCCATAATAATAGTCTTTGGCCCTGACTACCCATTCTATCATTTAGAACTTAAAAAATGTCCAGGGCCTCGGCCCCACCCCCTGGAGATTTTGATTTAATTATTCTGGGGTTTGGGCCATGTTGGCTGAGCTTGTTGGGAGTTTCTACTGTGCAGCCAGATTTGAAAACCACTGCTCTATAGGCTGCTACTCAAAGTGTGGTCTGAGGAACAGCAGCCTTAGTAAAACCTGGGAGCTTGTTAGAAAATGTCAATCTCAGGCTCTACCCTGAACCTGAGGATCAGACCTGGCAATTTTGCAAGACCCTAGGTGATTTCATGCACATTAAAACTAAGAAATAATCCCATAAAAATGAAAGGGAGATCTCTTTATAAGAAGAGAGACCCAAGCTGGCACTCTCGCTATCTCTCCATGCAATGCCCTCTGCTATGTCAAGACGCAGCAAGAAGGCTGTCCCCAGCCTCCAGCCGTGAGCCAAGAAAACTCCTGTTCTCTATAAATCACCCAGTCTCAAGTGTTCAGTTATAGCAACAGAAAACGGAGGAAGACAACAGGTAAGGGACAATACCATAACCTTCGCCTTGGGCCTGATCTCTCTGTAGGACAACCACAGCCCCTCACCCATCTAGTTCAGAAGAAGCTCATGAGATGGTGCTGCTGGGCTCTGCCCACCTTTCAGGACACACCTCCAGTCCTTTGTGTCACACTGCACCCCTGGAACCATCTTTCTTATGCCTTTGTTAATGCCCGACAGGCAGGCTTGGCTTCTTTATCTCTACCAGGCATTCCTACCACGCCCTCTGGGCACTCAGCCAGGCTGCCCTGGGACCCAGAAACCTCACTTTTTCTTTTTTCTTTTTTCTTTTTAGTTGTAGATGGACACAATGCCTTTATTTTATTTTTTTTAGTATTTTTATGTGGTGCTGGGGATCAAACCCAGTGTCTCACACGTGCTAGGCAAGCGCTCTACCACTGAGCCACCACCCCAGCCCTCACTTTTTCTTTTGAAGGTAAAAATACTGGCTTATTGATGATTTTATCAATGATGATTATAGTATAATTAATAATTAAAATTTATACATAATAAGCAACTATTATTAGTAGTCACTTGATGGTCATCCCACCCGATCCACAAAAACAAAGCGCGTGCTATACACACGTGGAGGTGATGGCGCTCTGAACCAGTTCTGCTCTCCTGTTTAAACTGTCCACAGGGCTCAGATTCATCCTGGGGAAGGGGGCGGTTGCCCTTGGGTTCTGGTGGCGCGCACATTGGTGGCCTTTTCCTCACAAAAGCACCTGTGTTCTAAAGTGAAGAGGCTGGATGAAGAGAAACTAAAGGGACCTGCACAGTGTTGACAAAGGCTCTCGCCCTCATGGGCAGCGTCATCCCACAGGGAGGATCCTGTGACTGAAGCTGCTCTCAGCCCATCCCAGTTGTGACTGCGAAACTCAGGCACTTGCTTACACATGGGTTCGTTCATCTACTCGTCAGTGTGAAGGACCCTGTCCTAGTTACAGGAGATTCAGCAAGAACAAGGTCAAGGCACCTGTCCTCATGGAGACCATGTCTGATGGTAGGGAAAGACAAAAAAAAAATTATAATAATCAGGTCTCTAAAGGAATGACAAGGTGCCAAGATACAGGGAAAGGGGGATCCATGTAAGATTAGAGAAGGGATCAGAGACACCTCTCCAAGCTGGACCTGAAGGAGAGGAAGCCAGTCTCAGGGAAAGAAGGAAGAGCTGCTCAGGTAGCAGGCACAGCATGTGCAAAAGGCCTGAGGCAGCCAGGGGATCTGAGAGCAGGCAAGACAGGGAAGGTGGATCCAGAAAGGCAGAGGGTCATGCCAGGAAGGGCCTTGTAGCCTCAGTGAGGATGTGGATGTGATTCTTAATGACTTGGTCCCCATTGTATTCCCAACTATCTGGGCAGTGACTATGAGGGGCAGGCCTGGCACAGGGCAGGGGCACAAGCAGATGAGAGAGGACCCTCTGGAGGAGCTAAGGCTGGGGGTTGGATGGCAGAGAGGAGTCGATAGCAAGGACCAGGAGAAGGGGTGAGGCCCTGTCTGGGCAGTCACAGGGTCACAAACTGGGTGGAGAAAAACCAGATGGAGGAGAGAGAGGACTGAGGGCAGAACCAGTGGGACTCAAGGGTCTCAGGGGATGTGACGGGGCCCAAGGTGACACTGAGGTTTCTGGTGGGGCTACCTGGGCAAAACCCAAGCTCTGCACCAAGGAGCTTGAGAGGAGGCTTACACGGCCCCCAGGCACCCGGTGTGCTGGTACTTTAGCTGACACTGCAAGTGTGTCCATGTTCTGGGTGCATCACCCTCATCTTCACGACAGCCTGGCCAGCAGCTGTCACAATCTTCTCCATTTTCAGTGGCAATAGTGCTTACACCCCTGCCCAGACAGGCCTCTCTTCCCTGTGTGGTTGTGTTTCTGTCTCATACTGTCGTCTGGGTCTCTGTCTCTCCCTCTCCCTCTCTTGTCTCGCTCCTATAACTACATTTCAGTCTATGGCAGTGTCTTGTCTTTGGTATTCACTAAGACATAACCACACGCGGCTAGCCTGACCCAGCTTTATGACTCATTTCAAATAACCTGCCAAAAAAGCCACCTAGCATCTCTGAAGCTCAGCACCAAAGTCACAGGAGAGAGGATCTGATTGGCCAGCTTGATCTGATTGGCCACCTGATCTAATCAGCTGTCCTCAGGGCAGAGAGGAAGGGGACAAGGAAGAGGCTCCATGTGGGGACAGGCAAGTCTCGGAAAAGGATTGTGAAGGACTGGCCAGGAGCACAAAAGATGGCCACCATGGCCAGCTGGACCCTCTCAGAGATGGGTTCTGATCTGAAATCAAGCTCCTGTGCCTGCCCTATCTGAACTATGCTCCCCAGTCCCTTCCTCCCCATACATGTTACTTCCCTTCCTGAGCCTCAGCTTCCTCATCTGTGACATGGTGATAACAACCTCTTCCTGCAGGGCGATTGCAAATCCCATGTGAGACTGTATGGCTCTGGCCTCGCAAA
This sequence comes from Xerus rutilus, assembly GCA_028644305.1. Taxonomy (NCBI): domain Eukaryota; kingdom Metazoa; phylum Chordata; class Mammalia; order Rodentia; family Sciuridae; genus Xerus; species Xerus rutilus. Next base: position 174,965,921 of record CM053399.1, read on the forward strand.
AGACACATCTGAGCTCCCTGAAGTCCCCATGTGCCCTGGTTCTCATCTGCAGGCAGTGCTGGACGGATGGCCTTCGTAGTAGGACCATCTTGAAAGACACAATATGAAGCAGATGGTGCTGTGCTTCCGGGGAGGTGGAGCCGGGGGCACTGGCTCATGTGCTATGCTTCCCTCTCCGCCGCCTCCTCCCCAGAACCCCCAAGACAAGGCCCTAACACCTAGGACTCTGCCAAAATGAGTTAGGAAATCACTGTATAGAGAAACAGAATTCTCACTTGAGGACCTACTATGTTCTAGGCAATTGTACAAACTTTTGCTCCTTTTATCCAACAGTCCCCTTAATGACCATTTATTTATTTTAGTTGTAGATGGACACAATATCTTTATTTATTCTATGTGTTGCTGAGGATCAAACCTGGTGCTTCACACATGCGAGGCAAGTGCTCAACCACTGAGCCACAATCCCAGCCCCCTTTGTGACCATTTTTAATAGAAATCAGGTAATTGCCTTAAGCTATGAAACAGGCAATACAGCCAGGATGGGAAACCAGATGTCTGCCTCCATAACTCAAGTTTAGTCCCAAACATAGAGCAGTGCCCTCATCCAACCCCCAACCTCAGCCCAGGGCTGTCCTCAGGATGGTGCCCCAGGCTGGGTGTTTTAAAACAAGCAGATTTTGGTGATTTTTGGCAAGGTCTAGTTTTGAGTTCCAGCTATGACTTTAACTTGCTGTGTGGCCTTTGTGCTAGTCCTTTGACCTCTCTGGGTCTCAGTTTCCTCATCTATAAAAGCAGATTTGGATTCTCACAGCTGTGACATTCTAGGACTTAAATTTAGCCCACCCCAGCTGTCCTGATTGACATCTGCTGGGCGAGTCCTCCCCATCGCGGGGAGAGAAACACTCTTGAAAGGCCTGGGCCTCCCAGAGAGGAAGTAGAACTGGACGCCTTTGCATTCTGCATCCTGCATCCCCGCCGCCCCCACACTGCCACCATCTGACCCGACTGAAACCCAACTGGAGTGGGGGCCCCCCCGCCAGTGACTCAGCCCTTGCTATCTGATTGCCAGAGCTGATTCCTAGAAGTTGAAAGTCACTTCTCTCTGGCCATCGCCACCACCTCCTACTACGAGGCAAGTTCTAATTCTGTCTCTCAACCGCAGAGTCAGGAAGAAGGCAATGGCAGCACTTGGGGTTTTTAGGGGAAAGTCTGGGTTGGAAGTCTGGGGCCTGGCAATGCCCTGCAGGGAGAGAGGCTCAGGACGGAGCTAGCCATGGGTGGAAGTGAGTGCGCGAGGTGGGCAGGGGGAAAGGGCTCGGCTCCACCGGCTTAACTGTGGGACCTGGGCCCACCTGTAGTCCTCTCTGCCTCCACTGAGTGACATAACAGGAAAGCCTCCTTCCCCAGGTCCACTGTTCAGCAGTAGCCGGTGCTCAGGGTTCAGCGTGTGTCCTGTGGATTCTCATCTTTGTAGATACAAACCCAGAAGAGAGACAAAGGATAAGGGTGGAAATAAAGTTAGAGAGTGGACATACGGGGATAGAGCTGGTCATTCTAAATGTTTTTTAAATTAATTAATTAATTTTACCTTAGAAGGCATTTTGATATATAGTACACAAATGGAACGTAACTCCTCATTTCTCTGGCTGTACCTGATTTGGAGTCACTCCACTAGTGTATGTAGGGTAATAATGTCTGTCTCTTTCTACTGTCCTTCCCATCTCCACAACCCCACCCCTCTGGTCATTCTGAACTTGACCGTGGAATCACATCAGACCTGAAGAGCACAGGCTCTGCTCTGAAGAACTTGGCTCTGAAGCATTTTCCATCTTCCTCATCAACCTCCAAGAAAATACAAGCTCAACAAGAGCAGAGGCCTAGTGTGTGCAGGACCCTGGGTTCAACTTCTGGCACCCCAAAGAAACACACACACACAATGGCAGGAACTTGGCCTATCTCACTGTCCTCCAGCACCTGGAGTTATGCCTGGAACATAGGTGCTTGGACGGAGCAGCAAGAGGCCACTAAGCTGTGGATGTCGTTGCTGTGCTGTGATAACAGGTGACGTCAGCAGGTAAGAGACAACATATGTGGGCTGTAAAAGTGCCCCACACCATGCACCCACCTTCCAAAAAGGAAACGACACCCTGTCTTCCTCCTTCTGATCTCACTGAAAAGGTCTGTGACTCACTCTATCCCAGAGCTGCGCAGTGAAAGGAATCTGAGAACCATCCATTGGATTTAAATTGTCATAATACGAAGCTTCTGGGTTCAATCAAGAACTCTTTGATTATATTGTGTCAGAAAGCAGGACATTAGCATAACCCTCTGCCTGGTAAATGTAAACCTTTGACCTTCCTTTCTGATGGTATTAGAAAACAAAACATTTTGTCCATCAATAGCCACACACTAAGTGTCAAGGGCTAGGACAACCTGTTGTATTAAGTTACCACCTCGGGCTCAGCAGCAGTGATTGGGGTTGCCACTTAGTTAGGTTTGTGATAACTCTCCATCACCTGCCAAGGTCCAGCACATTCTCTCAGGGCTGTGTTGGGGAACTACAGGGGGACATGACAGGAATCACCACTCCTGCATGCTTTCAGTCTTTGAAGGTAGCTCTAATTTCTGCCATTCTACCTAAGAAGTGGTATCATTTTTAATTTACTTTCTTGAGCTTTTTTATTCCTTTTTCAAAACGTTGCCATAATGGTTTTATCATCTCCATCTTGTTTACTTAGACCAACTTTATGTCCAAGCCCAAGAAGCCATCACAGCTTCATAGCAGGGTGACTCCATAGGACAGGGCTCCATGTCCAGCTTTTTTCTCTCTCTGCCCTAAAGTAAAACCTTCACCATCTACTCCAAGGGTGTTCTCCTGGCTCCCTGTGGTACACATTAGCCAGCTCCTGCTTATTCCATTTCCTCCTACCAAAGAAACCCTAGACCATGCTAAGACCTGACCCTAGTTACTGGTCTGAATAGCCATCAGGGGAAATAGGGAAAAATCCATGTCATCTTTGTAAGCATCCACCTGAGGACTGTGCACGATCTCCTGCCAAAGGGGAAACTGCTCTCCTCTAGCAAAGAGAAGGAGGCACTTATAGTAGTCCAGGCTTTGAGGGGAATCTGAGGTTCAGGTTTTTCATGCCTATTTACCCAGAGGTTCCCCTGTCAGGTCTCAGGGGTCCAGTCTTTCTCTCTTGGCTTCAGCATAGAAGTCTTCCTGGGGCTGTGAACATAGCCTCCTGTGTACAGCCGCAACTCTTTCAATCAGATCTTGGGTCTGATTTTCAGAGGTTTGCCCTCCAGCTTAAAGATTAAGGGTCTATTTAAGCACAGCCTGGCAGTCTTCTAGCTTTCACAATAGGCCCTAAATTCATAGTTGACTGACCTAAGCCTGTTATTTTCTTTATTTAGGGCATTAATTGCAGTTAAACTTAGTCAAACAACTCTAAAATCCTTAAAGTTACTGTTACTCTCCTATTTGTTCAAATGCTAGAGCCACTGGATACACCCATGGCTTTCCTTTCACATACAAATCTTTCCAAGAGAGTGTTAGCAAGGGTGGGATCATATAGCACACCAGGGATTACTGCCTCTCCACCCCACTACTTCCTAGGACTGTCTGCAATACCAACCATCTTTGGTTAGGTTTCCTCAGAAGCCAATCCTAAGATAAGGATTGAGTGTGAGCAGTTAGCTATTGTAAAGTTGATCCCAGCAAAAAGCAATAGGGGTTTGGAAGAGCAACACAAAGAAGGAAAAACAATGAAGTATGTATTAAAAAGTAGGAGCCCATATGGTGCAACTGAGGCATAAACTCACTTGGAAATGGATGGCTCTAGAGGTGTCTTATTTGAGGGGCAAGGAAGCTGGGGTATTTGTCCTCCCACTCATACATTCTCTTGGCTGAATGATACTCCTAGAGTGTTAATGACTCCATATTTCTGGCCTCAGTCAACCAACTAAGCAGAAAATCACAAGTGCTTGCATGGGATACTATCAACATGTACTAGAAAAATGAGCGCTCAGGGGATCTGGGTGCAATACCCACAGTTATCTGTTGAGAGTACAAGATCCACGTGCACTGAAATTATTGAAGAATAGAAATAGCTGGACGGCTTACTGTGTTTAGGCATTCTATATCAGCTAACTCATTTTATCTTTATGACAATCCTGTTAGGTGACTACTATTATGATCCCCATTTTATGATGAGGAAACTGAGACACAGAGGTATTAAGCCACTTGCCCAAGGTCCCACAGATAGCAAATCACTCTACTTCAAGCTCCATTATGGCTTCAGACTGTGCCTGGTTTTGTTTACCAAAGCTTATGTTTATATTCAGTAGATTAAACAAAAGATGAAGTAGTCCCATGTGTATGTGCAGTGAGTTCCTCAGGACAAGATCTGGGTCTTTTGGTCTTGATATTCAGAGTACCTAGCAGTCAGTAGACATTTACTGAACACATGAGCAAATGATTTAGAAAGAGGCCAAGAACTAGAAATCTCTTCCTCTGCCACAAATCACTATGTGACCACGGTTAAGTCTCCACCCTGACTTGGCCCTGGTTCTGCACTCTATAGAGACCCTCCCCATACTAACTCTTGCCTCCTACCCTTCCAGCCCCTTGCTCAAGTCCACCATTACTGTAATTCTCAGATTCTCAGGGAGTCAGCCAGTCTACTAGCCCTGCCCTCTTCTGACTATTGGTACTTCCTGGCTTTAATCCTGTCATTGATTAGCTCAGTCATCACTTTGTCATATTCTCTTGGCAAATCACTATGTTTACTTACTAAAAGCCAATTTCAGCCACTTTAAAGTGATGGATTAGGACAAATACAACCAGCCAGTGCCAGCTCCAAATGGTTTTTTATTTTTAATATTTATTTATTTTTTTTAGTTGTAGGCAGATGGAATATCTTTATTTTATTTTATTTTTTATTTTTTATTTTTTTATTTTTTTCACCTTTCACACAATTTGTTTCATTCCGCAGCACAATGTTCTAAGCATTTGTTGAAAAACTGAATGAGTGAATGAATGAATGTCAGCACAACAGACAGTACCTCTGAAAATCTAAATTCTAGAGTACTTCTAGGTGAATGTCAAAGTTACTGAAGGGCCAGGCCCCTGGGGAAAAGATAAGTCTACACAAAACAAAGAC
>CM053399.1:174971585-175145518 GCA_028644305.1 Xerus rutilus
TCATAGTGGCATCTGGTGTCTCTCACGTTTGCTGCATGTCCAGGACTGCCCCGCGTGGAGGAGCTCATTGAATTGTTGCCATAACACATTGCTGTGTTTTTATCACTACCTTCATTTTACAAGTGAGTAAACCAAAGCTCAGAGACAATGAGCGACTTCCCCAAGGTCATACAGTCAGAAAATGGCCATGCGGGAAACGTAACCCACATCTGACTCCTCAGCTGGGTCATTTACCAGCCATTGTCCCTGTTGAACAGAGTCCCCAGAATTGTGCAACACACCTGCACCAAGGAGGCTGCACTGCCATTGCTAGCGGAGATTAACTTTCAGCCTTTGCCCTTGCCTGGGGTAGCTGGGAGCTATAGAGTGCTCTCTATAAGGGAGAGGGGAAACTCAGTTGCATCGAGAGAGGATTTCTGTGTAAACATTGCTGGCAGATGAGTGAAGAGATCTCAGAAATATCTCCAAGCTTCCATATTGCCTTGGTTTTTTTTTTTTTTTTTTTTTTGGTGGGGGATAGTGGGTACCAGGGATTGAACTCAGGGGCACTCCACCACTGAGCCACATCCCCAGCCCTATTTTGTGTTTTATGTAGAGACAGGGTCTCACTGAGTTGCTTAGCACCTCGCCATTGCTAAGGCTGACTTTGAACTCGCAAATTCTCCTGTCTCAGCCTCCCGCGCTGCTGGGATTACAGGTGTGTGCCACTGTGCCCAGCTCTACCTTGCGTTTTTTTGGCTCCTTTTAAATTGGTACTCATTTTGAATCTGATTTTGTATTTTATTGCAAAAGAAGGGCTTCACAGAATGTAAAAGCTCCAGGCTCTGCAAACCCTGGACCTACCCCAGTGGTGGTTTAGCCACTGCCCCGCCTGCCCCACCTGCCTTCCCCAAGGCCTGTGCTCATGCTGGGGTTTTCTATTAATGGTTCTGACTCAATCCTGCTTTCCGATACCATGGCTGTGAGCTCCTCACGAGAGTGAGCCAGCCTGGGTTTCCTGGCACCCAGAGAGACTGTGTAAACTGTGGGCTTACAGAAAGTTCAACTCCAGCTTTGACACTCCAGGTCCCTCTCCCTCACCACCAGCCCTGCCCAGGCACTGACTGTGGCTGAGCCTGTGCATTGGGAGCCCAGGACAGTGTCTGTTGAGGAGACCAGACCCCTCCTGCCACCCTCAGTCCTCGGGTGCCCTCAGCTGGCCCACATGGCCCCCAGGGCCTCTGAAGCCCCCACGGAGCCCCCTCTTTGCAGCTGCAGTAGGTCACAAGTGCCTTGAGAGAAGGAAGTAGAGGTGCTGTTGGGGTGAGTCACAGGAGGGTCCTCAGGGAGGGACTGGTGCCACCAAGGGCAGGCATGGAGGCAAAGCTGGGAAGAAAGAGATGCCAGACTGAGGAGCCTTCAAAGTCACCTCCCAGCCCTCCCTGGACCCTGGGGTCTTCAGGTGAGGGCACATGCCTGAAAGACCCGGTCTCTTGTCCTTGTGTCTCTGAAGGGACATTGATGGGACAGAAATTAGATGTGGTCTGCAAGAGGGGACAGATAGAGTCAGGTGGTGAGGTCAGGGAGGCCGACTGCCTGCATGGTGGAAGTGGCAGGTGAAGCAGCCCCCGGAGGTGGTCAGGGGGTTTGCTCAGGACTTGAACCCCTGACTGGGAAACCCAGCTCTTCCCCTCACTAGGTGCAGGATCCCAGGCAAGTAGCCTCCCCTCTCCATAGCCTCCGCTACCTCTTGTGCCACCTGACCCACTGGGTTAGTCTATGCTGTGGACTGATCATGATTGGTCCCCACCAAAACTAACATTGAGGTTTCATTTCCCAACGTTGTAGTACTGAGGTGGTGAGGCCTTTAAGGGACAGTTGGGTCCTGAGGAAGTCATGCTTTTCTTCAAAATTGGGTTAGTTACCTCTAGAGCAGGTTGTTATAAAGCAGTTTGGGCTTCCTCAGCTCAGCGTGTGAACTTCTGCTGTCACATACGCCCTCCACCATGTTGTGACACAACATGAGGCCCTCACCAGATGTGGCTGCCTAATTTTGGACTTTCAGCCTCCAAAACTGAACTAAATGAACCTTTTTTTTCCTTTATAAATTATCCAGCCTCAGGTATTTTGTTATAGCAACACAAAATGAACTAAAACAGTACGACAAGATTAAATACATTTCCATATGTAAAGTGTACACAACAGTGCTGGTCCAAGGAGACCCTCAATAAATGATGATCTCAGGCAGGACAATCTAAAGTGTTCTAGGTGTTAAGCTGAGGGAATTTAACATGGGATCTTGTTCCACAGCAATAGAAGAGAAAAAAAAAAAGAACAGGGATGGTGCACCCTGGAAAATGTGACTTTTCATTCACATTCTACTTCCTGCTAGTACCTCTTCATTTAGTCACTATCTCTCAAAATCCCAATAACCTCACACGTGTAATGAGCACAAAAATGGTAACATCCTTTGTTTTAGAGAATTACATAAGATGACATGTGTAGAGGGGCTGGGGTGGTGGCTCAGTGGTGGAGCGCTTGCCTCGCATGTGTGAGGCACTGGGTTTGATTCTTAGCACCACATATAAATAAATAAAATAAAGGTCCACTGACAACTAAAAAAACCTTAAAAAACAAAAAAAAAAAGGATAATGGGTAGAATCTTGTAGAACACTGGCTCACAGTGAAGACTCAGCTGTACTGGCCCACACTTACACAAACCCTCAGTTCTCACAATAGTTTTGTGAAAAAATGAGGGTATTGCTATTACCCTCATTTCACAGATGAGGAAACCGCGTCAGAGGGAGACGGAGTCACATGATCAGCGAGTGCAGAGCTAATCTGAACCCAAGCCATTGGGCTCCAAAGTCCTGCCCTCGGCCGCTATGCAGGCCCATCCGAGCCATCAGCGTTTCTCTCCTCTGCTGGCCCCACCCCTCTCCTGCTGGTCCCCTGCCTTTCTCCTCAGAATTTGACCCAGGGCCTCCAGCCCAGGTTTATAACAGCATCTGCCCCCAACTGTAACACCACAACCCAGATTACCACGTCCTCCCAGCCCCTAGGTCCCAAGCCACACCCACCTGGGTTGAGGCCCAGCCTCCAGATCCCAAGCCACACCCACGTGGGTTGGGGCCCTTGCTCTGCTATTCGCCCACTCTGGGGTTTGGAGAAGACGCTGTTTCCTAAAGGCCTTGGCTTCCTCAGCTGCAGCCGCGGGGAGCCTTGTCCTGAGTTTGCTGTTTAGTGGGGGACAATGTGAAGCCCCACTCGGGGAGCACAGGGTCCTGGGGATGCTGCCAAACATTTCTTGCTTTTCCCAACAAGTTCTCAGGCCCTGTGGAGGGCCTCGTGGGCAAGGCTGCCTGATGTTGCCTTTCTGCTGGCCTGGAAGGTCGCTCATCTCCTGAGACGTTTCCCAGGCTCCTTTACGGTCTGACTTCCTGCTGTGTTGGGCCCATGGGAAGCACTGGCAGGAGATCGCAGGGGAGGGGGAGGGCAGAGTCTCAGCGAGGGCATGGAGGTGACTGGTTGTTCTTTCCTGTGCCTCCGGCTTCTATGGAATCCATTCATCTGGGGTCCCGCTCCCAGCCATGGTCCAGGCCGCCTCAGGCAGGCTCCCCACCTCCTCCTCTTGTCCCTCCAGCCCCAGAGTGGGGACAACTCTGCCACTGCTGGGCACTGAATGGCCTCGCTGCTGGTTGGCTCCTCAGCTCTTCCTCCAACCTATACCAATACCCGAGATTAAATCCCCACTGTTTGAAATACCTGGAGTGGCTTCTGTTTGTCTGACTGGCCCTGACTCTTAAAGAGGGCATCGAGGGCTGTCCTTCTGCCCTGGAGTGTCCCCTCTTTTCTCCATCCCTAGAGTCTTTATCCTGGAGGGTCAGAGGCAGCAGCCCCTGAGGTCCTGTCACCCATGAGGCTGCCTGGAGGAAGCACTAGCTCCTTTGAACTCTTTGCACTGGGCAGACAGAGCCTTCTGAGGCCAGCACTGACCGTCCCTGTGGCACAGATCAAGTGTGTCACAGTGCTGCTGTGCTGCCTCTTTACTTCCTTCTGAGGGGTGGAAGGAGCTGCTGAAAGCAGGGGAGAGAAGAAAGTGGTGGCAGAAAAGAAGACGGACCCCTCCTGCCACTCTCCAAGGAGCCTGGCCCAAAGCAGGCTTTCAGCAAGCTCTCTGCTCGTCCCCTTAGACTCTTCCCCAAGAGCCAGCCCAACCCTGAGCCTTCAGACCATCCCTAAAGGGGATGCAGGCTTGCTCCCTGGCAGATGGCTGGTCCTCAAGAAGCAAAGGAGCCAGGGACCGACTCCTCCCAATGAGTAGAGGCTGTTCCTGCTTCCCACCCAGTATCACTCGGTCTCCTTTTGGGGGCTGCTCTCAGGGGCCTGGGCAGAAGTTACTTCAGTCCCCTGCCTCCAGGCCAGATGGAAGGCTCCAGCAAATCCCTCAGCAAATCCGTTCCTGACGGAACCAGGCATTGGGTACCTGGCTCCATCTGTCACTCAAAGTCTCCTGCCACTTGCCCAGGGACCAAGACAAATTCTAAGTTTTCTGGGTTCGCATTTTCCCCATATTGGCACATTCTTTGGGGGCGCTGTTGTCAAGCCACCGTGACAGTGGGAAGAGCCCGAGAACTCCTGTCCAGTTTTGCCCCTCGCGGTACAGGCGGGGAAGCTGAGGCTCAGAATAGACTTGCTGGAAGCATGAGAGCCTCTGGCATGTTGGTGGGGAACAAAGGAGGTGACATGTGACACACTGAACCAAAGCCCAAGGACATGTGTCCCACGGGAAGGAGTGTGCGTATGCACATCACACATCCTGTGTACTCACAGGTACAAAAGAGGCCACACGGTCACAAACCATCACACCTCCGCAGAGACCGTGTGCTCAGCACCCAGGGCTCGCACAGTGAACACGCACGTAACACACACACCCCAGTGGTACACATGCCCCCACTGTGCACACACACGTGGGTTCACACCCAGACCCACATGCCTACCTGTGCCCCCGCAGAACCACACCTGTGTGCAAAATGTCACATGCATGGCTCTGTGATGTGTCCCATAACATGTGTCCAATGCAAATAGCTGACACACACATTCATCAGTGTACTTGAGTGTCCTCACACTCAAGGGCACATATCACAACCCCACAGACTTGTGTGCTTCCCCTAGTTTGGGCCCAGAGCACAACCCAGACAGCCCCCTGCTGTCACTCCCACTTGGGTGGCCATGGCTGCATGCACAGCCCCCACCGCTCACATGCGCCCTGCCCATGTGCAGATGCAGCACACACTGTCCCACACAGAGTACTCCCCTGGGCCAGGCTCCTGCACTGTCCCCACAGCCATGTGTGTGACTCCTTCTTGGTGGGAACCTCCTTAAGGAACTCAGAGCCACCTCATGGTCCTTGGAACTAGGAGAGTATACTACCCGTCTCCCCCAGCCTCAGCCCCTAAACTAGGTGGCTTATATTCCAGGGTGTGGGGGTGCTTCCCAGAACTCAAAGTCCTGGGGCCAAAGTCCTGTTTGCAGGTGTCAGGCGGAAGTTGCACAGCCTGCCTGGGTGATTTGTTTTATTGTCTCCAGCTTCCCCTTGGCTGTAGGCCCGGGCCCAGCCAGCGACTTGTGTCTCTGGGAGAGGGTGAGGACGACAGGCAGCTCCCCCGCCCCAGAGGACTGGTGGCCACAGGTCCCCAGCTATGTGTGCTACATGCCTGGGACTGAGAAACACAACACTTAGAGCCCAATTTGTCCTTTCCCAGATGGAAACTGAAGCCCAGGGTGGGCGGTGGGCTTGCCCAGAGTCACCGGGTCACCTGGAGACACAGCAGAACTACATTTTCTTTCTAAAGCCTTTGTCAAAAGGTGGCACAGAGGCCTGGATATAGCTGAGCAAGGCCATTCTGCATGCAAAGCAAAGGGACCACTGAGTGTGAGAGGGCAGCATCCTGCACCCCCCGCACACACCACGGCTGTGTCCAGTCATCAAAGATTGAATTGCCGTGTGACCAACTCAGTGAACTTACCAAATCCACCTTAACTTGAAGCTTTTTATTTTCTAACTTGTAAGATTTCCAACAATGCAGCATATCACAGGGACACAGCCACGTCCATGTTCCTAGCAGCACAATTCCCAATAGCCAAGCTCTGGAGCCAGCCCAGGTGCCCGTCAATAGATGACTGGCTAAAGAAAAGGTGACCCATGTACACATAGAGTCTCAGTCACAAAGAAGAATGAAATTACGGAATTCACTGGTACCTGGATGGAACTGGAGAACATCATGCTAAGTGAACTAAGCCAGACTCGGAAAGCCGAAGGTCGTTTTCTTTGATTTGTGGAAGCTAGTCCAAAATAAGGGGGAGAAAAGAGAGAGAGAGGAGAGAGAGAGAAAGGGAAAATGAGGGGAGGATTCCATCAAAATAGACATCGGTGGACTAGATGAAGGGGACTGAGGGGGAAGGAAAGGGATGGGCGAAGGGCACAACAGAGGAACGAATCTGACCTAACTTTCTCGTGTACATGTGTAAACACACCACAGGGAATCTCACCACCCTGTATGTCCACGAGATTTAACTAAAACAACAACAACAAAAACCTATAAGCAAACAGCAGAAAGAGCAGTAGAGTAGAGAGAAGGGGACAGGGGAGGGAGCAGGGGAGAGAGAGGGGAAGTCCTGGGGACTGAATCAGAGCAAATCATATTCCATGCTTTTATAATCATACCAAAATGAACCCTAAGTTATGAATGACTAAAAAGAACCAATACAGAATTTTCCAGCAATGTGTCTGAGATGAGTTGATGAGGCATTTGAGGGCCATGGGAGGGAAGTCAGGACTGGGCCGTGACTGACTGGCCCCGGGTCTTTATTCTGGTCCCCTCCAGAGGCAGCCTAGGAAGGTGAGGGTAAGCCAAACCCATCATTCCTGAAAATTCCAGAAATCTGAATGCCACAGCTGCCTGTTTCCCTCTGTCCTTCCTTCCCTCTGTCTCTCCCTTCTTCCCTGGCCCTTCCTTCCCCAGTTCATCCAGTGGAGTGGCGGTGGCCTTTGCAAGGTTGGCTTATAGTGGCCTGGGCTGGCAGCCTGCAGGGCTCAGAGATGGGTCTGTGCAGGGGACGGAGGACATGGACCTATCACAGATGAAGGAGGGAGCTGCAAACATGGCCAGAGGAAGCTGAGGGCTCTCTTGGTCTTGGACTGGAGTCGGGGCTATGATGAGAACGTGTGGTTTGAGTGTGTGTGTGTGCGTGCGCACGCATGTGTGTGTGTGTGTGAGATCCAGCTCTTTTCACCACGAAAGTAGCAGTGACAACACCTTTCTCCCCTAACGGGGGACCACCCTCTCAGAGGAACTGCTGATTTCCAGCTAGTGCACAGGTGAGCCTGGACTATCCAGTTGCATCAGGAGGTAAAAAATGACAGGGACACGTCAGAAAAGCACAGGAGCCTACTGGAAGGGGTGTCCTCTGGCCGAGTGTGGTTTGAACATCAAAAGAAATAACAATAGCAATGGATTGTAACCCACTGAAAAAATAAGTGCATAAATAAATGGTCAGAGAGAATGCCACGTAATAAAAAATTAAGATTACCTTTTGGCAACTATTAGGATAATTGTCATTTCCGGTAAGAAACTTTGATGAAAGCTAAAACCCAGGGTGTGGATGGAGGGGAGAAGGGGATATTTGCTTACAAAAGTAGCAAAGTAACTCGATAGTGGAGAAAGTGGACCTAAGAATGAAGCATCGCCAGAGTCAACAAATCAACGTGGGGTGCCTCGGGTAAGGGACACTGAGAAGAGCATCTCAATGTACTTCCTGACAGCCCTGTCCAGAGACTGTAGTTGGGGCATAATCATGAGGGAATGTTCTACAAAAACACTGCCCTGTTATCCTCCGAATATCAAGGATGTGGAACTCAGAGCAACACAGAGAAACTGTTCTGGGTGGAAGGACACAAGAGAGACCTGGCAACACTTGGTGCCAGGTTGGGTTCCCTTCTCTAGGTGAGGTCGTGGGTCAACTGGAGCAACTTTACCGGGAAGTCTGGACAGAGGGCACTTGGAGCTCTCGGTGCTACTCTTGAACACTTTCTGTAATTGGGATATTTTTAAATGAAATGATTTCTAAATCTTATGTAGCACAACTTTGTAGTGTTAAAGGAGGCTCCTGGGTATATATTTTTAAGAAAAGGAAGAAGCAGAAGGGTTATCTGATAAACTCACCTTCTTGAGGAAGGTGTGGGACAACTTGGGGATGGGCACCTAGAAATATATAATTTTATATATATATATATACACACACACATATATATATGAAATGCATTTTGAACTAAGCAATAAATTTTGAAAATTTGTTGACTATTTAAGAAAATCTGCAAAAGAATCCTCCAAGTGCCCAAGTGCTGATAAAACAGAAAGTTACTTTCTCAGGGATGTTGTGATCAGCGTTCTATCACTGTAACAAATGCCTGAGATAATCAGCTTAAAAGAGAAAAGGTTTATTTGGGCTTCATTTTAGAAGTTTCCATTCCTGTTCGGTTGGCCCCTTGCTTTGGGCACGAGGTGAGGCAGCCCATCATGGCAGGAGTGTGTGGTGGAGGAAGCTACTTGCCTTGTGGCCAGGATGTGTGAGAGAGTGAGAGAGCGAGAGAGCGAGAGAGCGAGAGAGCAGGAGGGAGAGAGAGAGAATGCCTCCTCAGTGACCTAAAAGCTCCCACTAGGTCTCACACGTATGTCTCTCTCCCTCTCCCTCTCTCGCTCTCGCTCTCTCACTCTCTCACTCTCTCCCAGTGCCCGGCATGCTGGGTAAGTGCTTTGCTGTTGACCCTCACCCTTAGCCTTAGCCCCACCTCTTTAAGTTTTCACCACCTCCCAAGACTAACAAGCTGAGGACAAGTCTTCAACACATGGGCTTTTGTTAGAGCCAAATTATAATACGGGGATTTTAAAAAGTTAAGTCTAAGATGAAAAATTTCCTACAGTGCTATGAAAAACATATTCATAAGATAACATTTAAGAAGAAGAAATGCTTTATGGGGCTGGGGTCGTGGCTCAGTGGTAGAGCGCTTACCTAGCATATGTGAGGCACTGGATTCAATACTTAACACCTCATTTAAATAAATGAATAAAATAAAGGCCCATCAATGTCCAAAAAAGTATTTAAAAAAAAAGAATAAATGCTTTATAATCTTCAGTTCTGGACACATGGGATAATCCTTGAAACGCTGCTCAAGAAGGGACTTTATCTATTAGAAGAATGTTCATGGAACATAATAAAGAGAGTATTTCTTAAACAAGCTTTTGGAAATATTTGGTCAAGTTGGTAACATGGGGCAGGGGTCCTTCAGCGAGTTTTGGAGAACTACCTTCTGCCAAGTTGGCCTTTGGAGGCCTGGCAGCTTCTTCCCCTGTACCCAGACCTGGCCTGGACAAGGCAGGCCAATCATCCAGGCCATGCGGTTTGCCCCGGTGACCTCCCTGAAGGAGAGGACTCATGTTCCCTCCCACAGCCCTTGGTGACGGAAGCTCATAACCCCATTTGATAGATGATAAAATGGAGGTTTGGAGAAAGGACTTATAGCCAAAGACTAACCAAGGTGGACTTGGTGCCAAGTTGACAAACTCCAGGGTTATCTCCCTGCCCCTCACCCCGTGCATCTCCCACCTGCTGGCGCCAGAACTAATTAGGGCCTTGCTGGCCCCTTGGATGGGCTGGGAAGCGGTGTGTCATCAGAGCATGGAATTCTAGAAGCTCTTGCCATATGTCATTATGTTTAATTACATGAGTTCAGGCTTCTGCGTGGGCTGGTGGAGCCGGAGCGTCGCCATGCCCAGGTGGCTGGGGAATTTCTGCAGCCAAGAAGTGGGGCAGAGCTTCTGGAGGTCTTCGCCATGTGTTCCCTGCCCCTGCTGCAGAAAGCTGGGCTCCAGACCCCTTGCTGAGGCCTTGGGGATGTCTGGGGGTGGGTGCCGTCTGTTCATGCCACTGTGGCCATTCTTAACCCCACTGTAGCCTGGCAGGGGATGAAGGAGACGTCCCCTGAACTCCTCAGCCACTCAAACACGGGCAGACACAGACACAGAAGCATGGTTCTGGAACGTGTGCCTGGACCGTGGAGTGCAGAGGTGCTCACATGCTCAACAGCTCCACTGTGCACTCATTTTAGGAGAGGGTGAGTGCGGGGGATGGGATCCCAGGTTACCCTGGGCAGAGTCGGCTGATGGAAGCCACCTTTTGTATATGTTCATTTAAGAAACAGATATGAGTGCCTTCTGTGTGCCAGCCATTGCTCTAGGCATTGGGTTTATAAATCAAAGTCCCCATCCTCAAGGAGTTTGCTTTCCAAATGGGAAAGGGATGATGACCACAGAAATAAGTGTCTGGAGTACCAGGTGGTAGCAAATGGCATGAAGAAGAGGCAAGGGGGAGGAGATGCCTAGGGTTGGTGATCTGGCTGGAGACCCAGCCAAACCACTCTGCCTGGCCTCCCAGGCCCAAGGGTGGATGGAGAAATGACTTTAGGGGTGAAAAAAAATGGAGCCCATCACTCTAGTTGCCTTCTCTTTCTCTCTTCCTCTTCCATTCCTTCCTCTATGACAGTCCTTTTCCTTAAATTTTTGAATATTTAAAACAGAAAGTATAAAAAATTACATGTCCAATATTCATGTAAACACAATCATTCATGTTAAAAATAAATGTTTAGATTTGTAAACAAAATGAAATCAAAAACTTAAAAATATAATCCATGCTCCCTGTATTAGTCAGGAAAGTCTAAGTTATGCTGAGGTAACAAGCAAACTCCAAATCTCAATTGCTTTAAACAACAAAGGTGTATTTCTTTCTCATTCTCTGTATCCAGTGAGGGTTGATGAGATGGGGCCATGTATGTTATAGTTTCTTAGGAATCCAGGCTGAGAAATGCTCTGCTATTTTATGATGCTTTACGGCTTCACCATAAGGGAAAGGTGCATGAAGACACACACCAGCTCTTAAACGTTTCCTTGTGGAAGTGGCATCTGCTCAGGTGTCATTGATGAAAGCAAGTCATGTGTCCATGTCCAACTTCCAAGGAGGCAGTGAAGTTAAATCTTATGTGCTCATAAGAAGAGAATGGAAATGACGGTGAGTATAATTAACATCTACCACTTTCCCCATCTTATTTCCATCTATTGCTCACTCCCATTAAGAAGCTCCATAAACAAGTTGCCTCTTATGACTTCATTTTCTCATGTAGCATAAAGTATTCAAGGCCCATTCATTTTGTGGCATGTCACTGCTTCATTCCTTTTAAATGAACAAATAATATTTCATTGTATGGATAGATCATGTTGGTTTGTCCTGTTTGGTGGACATTTTCATTGTTTCCACATTCTTTCTTTCTTTCCTTTTTTCTTTTTTTGGTACTAGAGATTGAACTCAGGGGCACTCAACCACTGAGCCACATCCCCAGCCCTATTTTGTGTTTTATGTAGAGACAGAGTCTCACTGAGTTGCTTAGCACCTCGCCATTGCTGCGCTGGCTTTGAACTCGTGATTCTCCTGTCTCAGCCTCCCTAAGTTCTGGTGTTTTCACTTTCTGCTATGAACATTCATGCACAAGTTTCTGTTTGAAGTCTGTTTTAGTCAGCTTTTTTGCCACTGTGCTCTCCCAAATCTAACAAGAACAATTAGAGAAAGAAAAGTTTATTTGGGGGCTCACAATTTCAGAGTTCCCAGTTCATAGGTGACAACTCTATTCCCTGGGACCTGAAGTAAGGTAGAACATCAAGGCAGAAGAGCGTGGTGGAGGAAAGTGGTTCAAGAAACAGAAAGAGCTGTCCTCATCACGACAAAATACAAACCTCGAAGGCACGCCTCGAGGGGCCTACCTCCTCCAGCTACATCTTACCTGCCTTCAGTTCCCACCAAGTTAATTCCTATCAGGGAATTAATTCACTGATTAGGTAAAGGTTCTCATAACCCAATCATCTCACCTCCAAACCTTCTTGCCTTGTCTCACACATGAGCTTTTGGGGGACACCTCATATCTAAACCATAGCAAACACCTCTTTCAATTCTTCTGGGTATGTACCTAAAAGTAGAATTGCTGGGTGAGATGGCTGTGGGTTGTTTGATAGCTTGAGGAGCCATCTCTTTACCTGTTGCACCCCTATCCTCTCCCAACCTGGGACACTTCACCCATTTATAACCTTTGTCCTCTGATCACCACCATGCTGGTCCTCATTAGCAGCTTTCAGGCAGAGGGGTTGACGTAGACAACAATTCTAGGTCACATTTGGGGTCCTGAATGGGTGTCCTATAAAGCTGGAGCATAGGAGATTGCTGGTGCTGGTGCTAGAGAAGTCAGCAGAGGTCAGCACAGAAGAACCTGGGATGCCATTGTAGATACTGGGACTTCACACTGTAAACCCAGAAAGAAACCACAGGGTTATCTCTTTCTGAACTAGAGGAATATTATAAACTTCACCTTTGGACTAGAGAGAGCACAGGGACCCCAGGGGAGCTCACTCTTGACCTCACTCCAGGTGAGAGCTGAAGCAGGCCACTTCCACTCTCTGGGCCTCAGTTTTTCAAATAGGAAAATGGGGGTTAAAATTTCTCCAGTCAGACACAAGTGAGATCCTGGGTGTGAATCTATGAAGCCCAGCATAGAAGCTTCTACTTGAAATGCCTGCTCAGGCCAGGCATGGTAGTGCACGCCTATAATCCCAGTGACTTGGGAGACTGAGACAGGAGGATCACAAGTTCAAGGCCAGCCTCAGCAACTTAGTGAGACCTTGTCTCAAAATACAAAATAGGAAGGGCTGAGGATGTGTCTCAGTGGCTAAGCACCCTGGTTTCAATCCCCAGTACTGAGAAGCGGGGGGGGATGCTTACAACATGGTGGGGCTGCTTCTGGTCATGGTATCGTAGGTGGCTCTGTGGAGGCATCAGGAATTTATGTGGAGTTTGAACTTCTATGCAAGAGGCTCATTTATGATATACTGGGGGCAGCTGACTATTTAAAGGGAGCAGCAGCAAATCCTCAGATGTGACTTTTGTGTTAATAAGTTGGGATTTTTATGTATTGGGTCCACAGCTCAGCCAAGTTCTGCAAAGTGTGAGTCCAAACCACGTGGAGGTGGAGGTGACAAGACCCGAGTTTCTATGGTTTGGAGGACATAGGAACTTTCTCTGTGGCAATAATCTCATCTAAAAGAAGCCCAGGCCTCCCACATGGGCCAGGAGGGAGAAGGCTTGGGGAGCAGAGGAGGAGGGGCGTGCTTCCCCCACCCACAGAGCCTGAAGGGCAAACCAAACCATGCTGAGGCGAGAAGACCTGCTGATCTTACCCGGGGAATTTGCAGGCTACCCAGGCTGGCAGGGAGAGGGAGGGGGGACTTTCTCCAGAGCGACAGGGACGGTCTAGACTCTGACTCTGTGTCCATGTGTCGGGGGAAAATCAACCCTGTGCCAGGCACTCAGTGCTTAGGATCCCATTTAATTTTCCCACCAAACCCTTCACTCACAGGTGAAGGGTCAAAAAGGAAAAGTGGCTGTCAGGGTCACAGGCCAGGGTTTGAACCTGGTCTCGTGGCCCAAGGCGTGGGCTGGCTCCGCCAAGCCACTCTGAAGTACTTTCACAAGCAACTGCGAGTGGGGCGTGCGGGTGGCCTCTGGGTCAGAGAGGACATGCTCAGTGGTTAGCACTCATGTGATCCCAGGGGAGGGACATTTGTGTCTTCTCTTTTTGGTTTATTCTGGAAAGTCCCACAGCTTTTCCTAGCATCCTTGTCTGGAATTTACACCAAGGGCAGCCAAAGGCCGGGACTGATTAGCAGGCCTGAAAAAGGGGACTCAGAGCAAAAGATCAGACCATACTGTGTGGCCCTCTTGGGGCCTGAGCAGGAGAGTAAATTTTTGTTCACCTCCCACTGCCCTCCTCCCACCTCTAGTCCTGAGCAGGGTCTGAAGGCCTGGGAGAGTCCTTGAACTCTTTGGAGTTCAGACTCAAAGAGACTGATGGAAAGAACAGCGGCTTTGGGTAGAGCTGGTTCAAATCCTGGTACCATCACATATTTGCTGTGTGACCTTGGCTGACTTCCCTAGCCTCTCTGCACTTTGATCTCTCCAACTGTAACACGAGGCTGGTATTCATCATATGGAAGGGACCAGCTGATATGAGATCACAAGACAATATGACCCACAGGAAGCACCTCCCATCAAGGAATGGGGGCTGTAATGAGGTCTCCCCACATTCCTCCATCTGCTAGAAGCCCCTTCCAAGGAGTAGAACCTGTACCCAGAGTGCCAGAGCTCTCACCTGGGCACTGACTTGGACCCTAGGGAGAGATCCCGCGATGGCCAGTCCTGGTCCCTGCCCTTTGGAGCTCAGTCCAGTGAGCAGGCAGGCCAAGGGATCAGAGCAGCTATGGGATAGGGCTGCAGCCAAGGCACCTCAGGAGAGAGAAGGAGGACACTGCTTGGCATCAGGGAGGACTCTCGAGGCTGAGGGAGGAGTTTACATGTGCTTGCCATAGTCACTGACCAATCAGAAAGGACCTTGGCTGCAAACGATCCACAGGACCCCTTGGTGTCTCCCAGCTGATTATCAGTGCTCTGGAGGGGGCATTTGATTTGGGTCCTGGAGGATGACCCGTGGGGAGAAAGTGCACTCTAGGATACGGGTTCGGCATGTGCCAGAGCCTGGCGATCAGGAAGGCACGGTGTGTTAGTGTAGGGTGGGAGAGCGGGCGATCCCTGCCTGCCCATCATAAACCTCCCTGCCGAAGGCCTATAACAAAAGACAGGTTAACGAGAAAAGCAAAACAAATTTATTTGATCATAGTTTCACACGACACAAGAGCCTACAGGTCGAAGGCCCAAAGATCCATTTTTCTGCTCAGGATCAATGAAGCACAGGCGGCAGCTAGAAATGGGATTGAACAGAAGGCCTGGGCTTGTGGAGCCTGCTGGAGTGGGAATATCTCTGCAGATGCATTTTGGCCCCTGGGCTATAGAGTCTCTTTCTCCTGGGTACAAAGCAGGACCCTTGCAAAAAGGCTCTCAAAGGACCTACAATCAAGCAAGGTATGTCAGAGGACTTCCTTGAGGCCAGCTCTCGGGCAGGGGAAGTTAGAGGGATATTTTTATGTTTTATGTCCGGCTTTGAAGGGGGAGAAGTTCTGGTTTCTGGGACCCACCTTGGGGAAGAGGGATTCTAGTTCTTCTTGCTTGCCTCAGGGGAGATGGGGACTGAGGGACAGGAGGGCAGGAGGGCAAAATGACACTGCTTCTGAGGCCTTCATTTTGGGGTACCCTTTCCTGAGCCCCGATACTTGGAATGGTATGGAGGAGCACGGCCTGCATTTGAGAGAGGGACAGGAGAGAAAGCAGGGAGGCTCTTCAATGGCACTGAGTTTCGATGACACAGTTAGGACAACGCTAACGTGGTGTTCCACACTGGGGACCCAGGCACTGCCCCAAAGATTGGATGGTCTGCATGCTCCTCCTCTCCAGGCCCATGGCGCTGACTCAGGGCAGAGCTGTGACTGGCAGCAGGGGTGGGCCCAGGCTCTATTCCCTTGGGAGACAGGCTGGCAAGGGAAGAGAGGCTCAGACAAGAATTCAGGGAAACTGAGGCAGATCCTCAGTCACAGGAGTGGGACCAACACCATGGAGAGTGGACACACTAGTGACCCAGATTCTCCTGGCTTTGAGTCACCCCTGGAGGGGCACTGAATCTTCAGAAAAACAAAAAAAAACCCTCAGGGACAACTTGAGAAGAAGGTGCAAGGGAGCCTGCTGATTTCTCCTGGAAACACGAAGAGTGTCCCATGCTGGTCCTCTTCTGCCAGCACCCTGACCTGGCATTGTGGAAACTGTTAGGCTTCAGATTCCATCAGAGCCGTGTTTGAATCCCGCTTTGGGACACACGTGATGTTGAACTTGGAGCAAATGCTAAGGACTGGGTCTACGTGTCCTCTTCTGTGGAGTGGGGAATTGATTGGCAAGGTCCATGTTGGATGGAATAGAGAAAGCTCTGGGCTCTGAGGACAGGACAATACAAGTGGCAGCAGGGAGCCTGGCTTCTCCCTCACTTCCCACGTTTTCACTGACATTGAAGGTCAATGTCAAGTGAGGAGGGAACCATAACATTTACTGTTCTCCTAAGACGCTTTTGAGCACGAAAGGGGCACTATTGGTAATAAAGAGCCATAAAAAAGGATTGTCCTTGGGAAGTTGGAATTTATGACCCCCTGGTGATGAACGGAGATTCAAGATGAAGAAGGAGAAATGGGGGCGGGACATAGTTGTGGAGAGACATGAGCAGTTACCTCAAGGAGCAGCTTTCGCAGAGAGCATGCGCTCTGCAGTGCCCACAGAGCTCTGGCTCAGTAAAGAGCTGCTTTGCCTAGCAGCAGTGTGGAGCCGAGCTGGGGTGGTATGATCTTGTAACCCCAGGCCTTTGCTCTCCCGTTGGTAGCTTTTTTCTGAGATGGGACTTCCTGCTGAGACTGGTCCTGGCCTGGGAACAGGACAGCAACATTGTAGCTGATTACACAAATAAAGAGACTTTTACGATGCCTGAAGGTAGTAGCTGCTCAATGAATTTCCAGCTCCTTCCATCTTCACCAATAAGCTCCCTTGTACTGGGACTAGGTTCTAACAGTTCTAACAAGCTACCAAACCCACCAGGTCCTCACAGCCTCCGGTTGGTCTAAGCCTGCCCTGTTCCCACCCCTCCCCACCTTCCAGCAGGAAGGCCTCTGGAGCCTGCTGGACTGTTCCCCTTTCCGCTTCCTTTCTCCTCCTCTCTAGTGGCTGGGCTGGGACGCAGCTGGCGGGGGCTGGGGGCTCTCCCCCAGCCTGCTTCTCGCCAAGGCCCCTTTGACATGTCACAAAAAGCCTGCATTCCTCCACCCGTAATGCCTCCTCTGGGAACACGGCTTTCAGAAACCTGAGCCACCGGTGCAGGCCAGAGGAGGTGGGCCCAGGGGCCAGGGCGAGGGGCTTGGCTTCCGCCTCTGCTGAAAGCAGAAACCCAGGCTTCCTCTCCCGTTTCAGCTGCTCTGGACTTCCAGGCCAGGAGGCAAAGAGCATTGGCTTTTCCTCAAACCTGCTCAGGCAGAAGGGGCTGGAAAAACAAAGAAACCGGGACAGCTTGGAAGAAAGAGATCGTGACAGTGTGGAACATGAGGGGATTTTCATCATGTCCATCAGGTGCAAAGGCTTCACAATGGGGTCCCTTTCCTGGCCCTTTAGGCTTCTGGAACTGCAGGGCAGACTGCTAGCAGGACCAAAGCCAACTGGAGGGGTAAGGCTACTAGCCCAAGAAGTGGAAGGCTGGAGTTCAAGTCCAGGTTGGTTGTACAGCACACCACAGGCCTCCAAGTCCATGGTCCAGCTGGAGGGGCCCCTGCTATAGCCCTCCCTGGGCAAGGGGGGAAATTGTTCCTGCAGGGTATCTATTCATTCCATTGACGTAATCTCCTCCCCCTACCCCACTGCATTCTTGGAATTTTTTTTTTTTTTTTTTTTTTGGTACAGGGGATTGGACTCAGGGGCACTTGACCACTGAGCCACATCCTCAGCCCTATTTTGTGTTTTATGTAGAGACAGGGTCTCACTGAGTTGCTTAGCACCTCGCCATTGCTGAGGCTGGCTTTGAACTTGCATTTCTCCTGTCTCAGCCTCCCAAAGTTACTGGGATGACAGGCGTGCTTGGAATCTTAAAACTGTGTCTTATCAGGCCCAAAAGGAATGTTGGAAATTAATTATCCAACGCCTTCTCCTACAAATGGGGAGACTGAGGCCCAGGATGGGGTACAACTTGCTTGTGTCAGCCCCCATCTTTCTGAGACCTGAAGGCTTCAGTGGAAAGACTCTTGTCAAGCAGATCTGAGCTTCAGTCATGTCACTGCCATTGACCTTCTGGGTGACCTTGGCCAGTAGACCACCTTTTCCAGCCTGAGTTTCCCCATCTATTAAGTGAGAATTTAGTGCTATGAAGATTAGCCAGGTCTGGGGTTGGGACGCAGCCACGCAGAGACTGGCCCACTGAAGGTGCTCGGTGTGGGCTGGCCGCCTTCCTTCCTTCCTAGCAGTGTAGGGGCGGGAAGGGTGGTCCCTTTCCTCCCCACCTTAAGGGTCATAGCAGACATCCCATAACAACAGACAGGTTAACAAGAGACAAGCAGAACAAATTTATTTAGGCAAAGTGTTACCGGGAACAAGAGGCTTCAAAGATACAAGGGAAATGTGTATTTTCTGCTTAGGTTTGATGACACACGGTCAGCCATGTTGAAATGTGACTGAACAGAGGGACCTGAGCTCATGGAAATACTCAGAGTGGGAAAGCAGCAGGGCCTGTCTGTGCAGATGCTTCCTGACCTCGCCGTGTGCATTCCTGCTTCCTGGGTGTGAGGCAGGACCCCTCTGGAATGAGAGTCTCATGACCTGCTATCAGACAAGAGCCTGTTAGGGAATGTCCTCATGGCCAGTTCCTGGTCAGAAAGGTCAAGGGAAGGTTAGAGTGGCAACTTTAGCTTTGGGTCTGGCTTTGGGGAAAAAGAGTTCTGGTTCCTATGATCTGCCTTGGGGAGAAGGAACTCTAATTTCTCCGGCTGCCTTTAGCAGAATGCAGGGGGGAGAAAAGGTCAGAGGCAGGTTGGTTCTGCCACTGCTTTGGAGAAATTCCAAGGTCCTTTGGTTTAAAATACTCAACATGCCAAGCACTATCCTTTGGGGTATCATTTATCATTTTCTGAGCCCCAACAAAAGGAAAATTGAATCTTATTTTTTTTTGACCCCAGTATCTCTCATATGCTAGGCAAGTGCTCTACCACTGAATGACACCCCCAGCCCTTTTTATTTATTTATTTTTAAAAAATATTTTTAGTTGTAGATGGACATAATACCTTTATTTGTTTTTATATGGTGCTGAGGATCGAACCCAGTGCCTCCCACGTGCTAGGTGAGTACTCTACCACTGAGCTACAATCCCAGTCTCACCTCCAGCCCTTTTAATTTCATTTACTTATTTATTTGGTACCAGGGATTGAACCTAGGGGCACTTAACCACTGAGCCACATCTCTAGCCCTTATTTTTTTATTTTGAGACAGGGCCTCGCTGAGTTGCTGAAGCTAGCTTTGAACTTGTCATCTTCCCACTTCAGCCTCCCAAGCCGCTGGGATTACAAGAATGAACCATCATACCCAGCTGGAAAATTGAATCCTAAGGCTCTGAGATCAGGGACACCCCTTTATAGAGCCTGGGGAGGGAGACAGATAGAAGTAGTGATGTGCTAACACTGGTTTGCACTTCCTAGCAAGCGTTGATTATTAAATAAGAGCTGCTTGTTTGTGGGGTGTAGCTCAGTGGTAAAGTACTTGCCTAGCATGCTCCAAGGTCCATGATTCCACCCACAGCACTGGGGGGAAAAGCCACTTGTTTAACATTTGGGAATTGCAGGCAGTTGTCGGTAACTTGAAATCAGTCATAGTAGGAATATTTATACCACAGAAACTGGCAAGGCCTACAAATGATATTCTTTATTCATATTTTTAAATTTAATTTTATTATTATTATTATTACTATTATTACTATTATTATTTGGTATCAGGGATTTAACGAGGAGAGCCTTACCACTGAGCCACATCCCTAGCCCTTTTTATTTATTTTTTATATTTTTGAGACAGGTCTTACTAAATTGCTGAGGCTGGCCTTGAACTTGAGATTCTCTTGTCTCAGCCTCCGGAGTTGCTGGGATTACAGAAATGCACCACCATACCTGGCTTGGATTCTTTTTTAAATAAAGGCCTATAGCATGGGATTTGCCAATAGCAGGAAGTGACTTGTGGTATCATTGCACTTATTTTGCAGAGTAGACACTACAGCTGGCTGGTCCAGCTGAATACACCTGCATATCTATTGTGAATTAAAGCTTCACTATGTCATAGCTGTGGGACCTTGAGTAAGTCACTTTACCTCTCTGAGCCTTTATCAGGTGGGGAAACTGAGGCAAATATCTAACTTTATGGGTATCTGTAAAGGTGTATAGGGATAATTAAATGAGATGATGTATAAAAATACTTAGGGTTAGACTGTGAGCTCCCTAAAAGTAGGTATTATTTTTAGCCACAATATCCCAAGAGCTGAGGATGTAGCTTAGTGGTACAGTGCTTGCTGATTATGTGGGAGGGCCTGGGTTCTGTCCCCAGCACCACAGAAACAAACCAAACAACAGTACCCTGAAGTGAAGACCCCAAAGCAAAGTCCTTCTCAGGTCTTTTGCTCTCCTGATTCCTACTCTTCCCCTCCTCGACCCCCAGTAAGCCGCAGGTTTTTGGGTCTTCAATCTGAAGGCCTCTGTGTTGTGTTACAACTTTGATGGCATAAACTTGATATCCTATTCTTTTTTTTTTTTTAATTTTTTAGTTGTTGATTGACCTTTATTTATTCATTTGTTTATATGTGGTGCTGAGGATTGAACCCAGTGCCTCCCACATGCGAGGCAAATGCTCTACCACTGAGCCACAACCTCAGCCCCTTGATATCCTATTCTTTCACTAAAACAGTCTTCTGTGTCAGGGGTGTTGACCGTGATGGGTGAGGGACCATGTCTTCCGTCCCCTGCAGTGTCTCCCCAAACTGAATCAGAACCCATGAGACTGACGCTTTCACTTTCAATTCCTGCTGAGGAAACTGAGGCCCTGAGAGTTGAAATGACTTGCTCACAGTCACCCTGCTGGTAGGTGTCAAGACTGGCTTGGAACCCTGGTCTGATTGCCTCCAAGGCTAAGTGTCTGCCACCCCCAAGCCCCAGGCCCCAGGCCCCAGCTCAGTTGCAGGAGGCTGACTGCAGAACTCAGCTTGTGACGTTGGCACCCAGCTTCAGGCAGGATGCACGGGGGCCGACAGCTGTCTCTGCCAGGGATCTGCCTGGGCGACCTGGCTCAGAGCCCAGAGCGTGCAGCCTCCAGCCACGCGTGCCTCCTTCTTCAGGGCTCTGGAGCCCCCAGACTCACTACCTGTCTTCCAGTGCATCTGCTTCAGGGGAATCACCCCAAAGAGCAAGGGCCACTGCTGACCAAGTCCCTGAGAACATCACTGGAATAGGAGGACAGGATTTCCCTTCCTGTTGAGGGTTCCACCCTCGCTGCCTGCCACTCCTGGTATGGAGGGCTCATTTAGGGGAAGGGGTAGGGCGGGCAGAGCCTAGACCCCGGCAAGCCCCTTTTCAAAGAAACTGGACACAACCTTTCCAATCCCCTGCCCCTGCCCTCTTCCTCCCACTCCCGCCACGTCTGGTTCCTCCTTCCCAAGACAGGCCTGGCATGTCCCAAGGCCCCCCAAAATGACAACCAACAGGGGCAGGATCGAGCCAAAGTCCATCTCCTTCTTCAAGGAGTTTGCCCCAAGTTGGGATGGATGGATGGATGATGTCACTGGCCTTAAATCCAGAGGTTCCTTCCCTCCATCTGCTCTGAGAGCAGCCCCAGCCCTCCAGGCAGGCAAGGGAGGCCTCTGGCCCAGAGAAGAAATACCCCCTCGGCCACATGCTCCAGGAGTTTGGGAAGGGGCAATTGGGCCTCCTCACTCACCTGGATGCCTAGCGGTGGGTGGGCCCGACTGGGACCTGGCTGATGTGGTACCTCCGTTCCCCTACCCCCTCAGGGCTGGAATCTCAGATGAGATAGGAACATAGATTCTGGACCCAATCAGACGCACTTCAGGCAAACTGGTTAACTTCAGAAAGTGTTGATTTTTTCATCTGAGCACTTTCTCGTTAGGACACTGATGCCCACATCACCAAACTACTGCGCAGGCTACCTGGTGAGACCTCAGTGCTTGGATGTGGTGACCTATTTGTTTGCTTGTTCATTTACTCAGCCAGTTATTGTTTCATTTAACATCAAATAAAGAGTGGCCATGTCATTTATTGTCCAATCCAGAACATTTTGGGGTGTGGAGAGGGTGCTATTATTAATTAGGCTGAAGTACAGGTGTTACCTGCATATCCCTCCTGGGTATGCAGGGACCTCTGACCACACCATGAATCTTAAGGCTTCCAAGCAGATGCAGGAGGCCAAGGTGAAACCATCTCCATCCCTGCCTCGGGGCAGGAGGGGTCCAAGACACACAGTGTCACGTAACTCAACATCAGGAGACAACAGGTGTCCCAACAGCAAAACAGTCTCAGTCTCAGTGCCGTGAGCCTAAGAAACTCCTTCAGAGGCCAAGTGACATCCCCAGCCTCCCTTGCCATTCACATGGGCTCTCAACAGCCACAAACACCCTTCTCTTCCTGAGGACAGCAGTGGTGTGGCCTCAGGCCAACACCCTTGTCAATTCAGTGTTAACAAACTCTGAGTGTTCAGTTTCCTCACCTGTAAAATGGGTGACGATCACTCCCTCAAAGTGCAGTTGAGATCAGTCAAGGGGCATTCAAGACAGGCTCGGTTCTTGGTCCTCAGTGTGGATGGGTAGATTTGAACCGGCAGCCGACACAGCAAGGGTTGGGGGAAGGGCAGGGAGGTGCCAGGTGCCAGGACAGCACCAGGTGCATTTCAGCCTCTTGCTGGCTGCGTGGCCTTAAGAGAGTCCCATCTACAAAGCGAGGGTAGGAATGGTACCCGCCAAGGGCCTTCTCTGCCTCCAGGTGGGTGTGAGGCTTTCCTGGGAGGCAAGGAGGCGGAGTCGGCGCTATCACAGGATCAGCAGACCATGAAAGGCTTACCACACGCTTCCCTCCGGGCAGGAAGAGCCACGACACCCTGCAATTAATGTGTCATTCCACACAGCCTGCCCTTTGCCTCCCCAGGTTTCCTCGCCCTGGAGCACAGACAGCATTCCACTCTGCGTTAAACTCTTTTAGGAATACAATCTCGTGTGACCGCGGCAATCATCCAGAAAGGTTGACAGCTCCCATTTTATAGAGGAAACTGAGGCCCAGAATGGAGGAGTGGATTCCTGCAACGTGTATGACAAAGGAGAAGCAGACTGAGTTTTCAAGCCACAGAAGAGCCCATATCAAGGTTCTGGCAACAGCCCTACAGGTGTCTGGCGTTGAGAATAAAAGAATATTAGGGCTGGGATTGTAGCTCAGCGGTAGAGCGCTTGCCTTGCATGCGTGAGGCCCCGTGTTCGATCCTCAGCACCACGTACAAAGCAATAAAATAAAGACATTGTGTCCATCTACAACTAAAAAAATATTTAAAAAAAAAAAAAAAAAAAGAATATTAGCATCAAAGCCAAACGTTAGAAATGAACTGGGTTCTATGGATAGATTATCCCTTGTTGTTCTTCCAATGTTTTGTTTTTCTTATCCTCCAGTCAGATCATAAGTCTTGAGGGCAGGAGCCACAGATGAGATTTCTGTTGTCTCCTCCAGAACTTAGACCAGTACCTAGAGCAGGGACTTGTAGCTTCAATGCAAATATTGTGGAAAACTATTCAGTCAACAAGAGAAGTGATAGGAAATGGTCTCCAAGAAGTGAAGAGAATGCAAGGGACACAGGAGCATGGATTGCATGCAACCATTTATGTAAAACATTTAAAAATTTACACCCATGCCCGTTCACACACACGTACGTTTGTACATGCACGCCGCTCACGCAAAGCATGCTGTCTGGGTGGACCAGTGTCCTGGGCTGGAGGCCTGACTCAGGGGCTCCCAGCAAACCAGGTCCAGCCATTCGTATACCGAACAGAAAGGGTAATGACGAAAAGCAGGAAAACAAACGTGGATCAGTGTGGCTCTATTCAGAAGGCAAAGTGAGACCCAGCGTCTCAGCCCTGACTTCTGGGTGCTGATAAGGGCTTTAGGTTCAAATAGAGGAAGAATAGGGGCAGGGCCGGGGTAATGCATAAGCAAGCAGTCTTGGTCAGATGGTGGTCTGGTTGATCATTCTCTCCATTCTGGTTCTGTGACTGGCTCCAGAGAAGTTCTTTGTTGCTTGAGGGGAGCAATTTCCATCTGTTGCTCAGGATGTTTACCTCTCAGACCTGTGATCCTGGAAGGAGGTGATGACTTGAGATTTCTAGGTGCTACTCCAGGGGTCTGAATCAGGGTGCTGCAAATCTCACCTCAGTCTAAGAGAGGAAGAAGATCAGTTGGGTCAATTAAGGGCTAACAAACCTTGAATGGCTAGTTTTTAGATAAACCTCCTTAAATGATTGAAGTGCCTAAATGCAGAGAAGAATGGGGACATGACCCAAAGTTGAAGGTAACAAAGGACACAGGTACAAGATAAAGGCAGAGATGCCAAGCTTCTTCCTGCTTACAGTTACCCACAGGGCATCTGCAGTTCTAAGAGTCGGTGTCAGCAAAGACAGCCTCTCTAAGTCCCCGCTAGATGAACACTAAGTAAGTAGTTTGGCAATATCTGTTCCCTACAGGACGAGAACCAGGAGACAGAGGTGGAAAGGCACTTTTAACCCTGTACCCTTCTCAACCTCTTGAATTTTGAGCTCAAAATGAATTTGCTACTTTAAAAAGTAAATAACTAGACAGGCACAGTGACACACACCTGTAATCCCAGCTACTAGGGAGGCTGAAGCAGGAGGATTCCAAGGTCAAGACTACCTTGGGCAATTTAGCAGGATCCTGTCTCAAAATAAAAAAAGTAAAAAGGGCTGGGGATGTAGCTCAGTGGGAAAGCACCCCTGGGTTCAATCCCCCAGTGCTGCAAAATAAATAATATAAAGTGAATGACATGGTGAGGGGGTGGGTGGGTGGCGATGTTTTCTGCATCCCAATTGTTACCCAAATGTTCCAGAGTGCTCTGGGTAACAGGCAATTCTAGAAAGCCAAGGTCAGTGGGGCACTTGGAGACCCACCTGTATTTCACCAGCTGGGTGCTGGTCCAGAGCCACATGGGGATTGACAGCAGAGCTGGCACAGGGGGGTTCTGACTGCTTCCCCAGCTAGTGGGTTTGATGCTCTTGAAAATGTGACTCCACTGCACAAACTCTCTTGGAGTGTCTTAGCCAGATGCACACACATCAGGATGTGGAAAAAAGCCCAGCTGACCAAGGGTCCCATTCTGTACTGATATAACGTCAGAAACAAAGTGTCCAATGCAGTGAGCTTTGCAAACAACCGGGTGACCTTAAAGTTGATCATCCAAAACAAAGTGTTTTCAGAGTGAAAGGGTGTGCTGTGAATAGGTATATCTGGACAAGAGCAAATGAGACCTCCTGGGAACACTGGGACTCTCTCTATCAAATGTCCCATCACCAGGAAGCTAGCAAGAAAACTTTAGGGACAAAGGGCCTGCAAAGGAATATGGTCTGACTGGCTCTTGACACCTTCCTTTCTCCTGCACTGCCCCCTCCCCAACACCAGGTAGCTGTGGGTTGCAAATCCCACGCAAATCCTGGCTCTGTTCACATCCCCTGCTTCTTAGAGCCTTAGGTTTCCTCATCTTGTACACCATAAATCACGACCCCTACCAAGAGATGCTATGTCTCCCTCAGAGCCAGGCACAGGGAAGGCGACAAGCTGTAGCCTTGCTGTCCTCTGATGCAGAGAAATAACGAAACGACACAAGCCTGATCCTGAAAGTCTCAGGACTAAACAGAGACAGCCTTTTTCCCAGACCAGATTCACAGATGCCGCCGTAGGAGGAGAGTGTCAGGCACAGTGCACAGGGAGATGGTGATTCTAATTCTGGGAGTCATTTTGCAAAAACACCTCTTTGCAGTGACTCATTTTGGGACTCACTAAAAACTGCTTTTGAGTTAAAAACAAAAGTTGAGTAGGGCTCAGGTTGCCCGGCACCTTCCCCTCCGTCCCCACCCTGGCCAGTGGGGATAGTGCAGGGAATTTGAAGTTCTCTTGGCAGACTGAATCTGATTCTCCCCCTTCCCCAGCATGTCACCAGGGGCTGGGACCATCCGCACAGGACTCAGGCCAGAGAGAAAGAAGTGGGGGTGAGAAGGAAGGTCAGGAAAATGGGGTGGGGGTGTCTTTTCCCAGCCCCCCCCCCACTACTGTGCCCTCCTGACTATGGAAGCCTACAGGAACACTCCCAGTATTCTGAATTATAGTCCAAAGGGGAGGGTGAGAGGAGGCCTTTTTATACCCCTAACACTCAGCGGTAGACATCAGGTTGCCGGCAGCCAGACCTCCCTCTGCTGATTACTATTGGCTGTGTGTGTTGCTTGACTTCTCTGAGCCTGTATCTTTCTTTTTTTCTTTCTCTCTCTCTTTTAGTACCCAGGATGGAACCCAGGGGCACTTAACTACTGAGCCACATCCTCAGCCCTTTTTATATTTTTTTTAATTTAGAGACAGGGTCTCCCTGAGTTGCTTAGGGCCTCGCTAAATTGCTGAGGCTGGCTTTGAACTCATGATCCTCCTGCCTCACCCTCCCCAGCTGCTGGGATTACAGTCATGTGGGATTACAGACATGTGCCATCACGCCCAGCTGAGCCAGTTTCTTAACTGGAAAATAAGGACATTACAAGTACTTGCTACAGGAACTTAGTGAGTCCAGAGAAGGACTCTACAAACAGTGGAGTCCTCGGCCGTGATGGGGAGCCCCAGTCCGTCTCTAGCCAATGGTTTGCCACTGTTCCCAAAGTTCTTACTAAGAGTCTTGGGTTTCTTACTTTTGCAGCTTACCAGATGGTTCTCTGAATGTGGGACCTGACCAGCAAGCAGGCCTCTAGTTGCTTCCTTGAACCCCCTCATTTAGCCCACTCCTCAAATGTCCCCTCATGAGAGGCCTTCTCCTTGCACTCTGTATGAGAAAGCAGACCTGGGCCCTCTGCCTTCTGCCTCTGCTTAATTCTTTTTATTGAATGTATTACCCTTGAAATGCATTATCCTTGAAATGCCAGGCATTTCCAGTGTCTTCTTCCCACTAGATTGAAGCCTCAGGAGTCTAGGCTGTGTCTTGTATGCTGTAGTATCCTAATGACTGGATGAGACCTGGAGCCCAGAAGGGGAAGGAGTGAACTGCTACTGACACAGTTACAGCCAGTGTCACTGATCCACTGGCAATACTGCCGTACACTTCTCAGAATGTCCATCTCTTTCTGTAATTCACTTTCTGCAGTGTTTCTTTTCTCTGTTTAACTGCAGATTGAACAGGAGTGTTCTGCCATTGAGCTATCTATATGCCCCCAGTCCTTTTTGTTTTTCCCCCAGTCCTTTTTATTTTTTATTTTGAGACAAGGTCTCACCAAGTTGCTGAGGCTGGCCTTGAACTTGCAATTTTCCTGCCTGAGTCTCCCAAGTAGCTAGGATTACAGTATGCACCAGCAATGTTTATTTCTTATATTTAACTTTTCATTCTATCTGACGTTTGCTTTGGTGTACAATATGTGAAGTGAGGGTGTAAATGGACTCCAACTAAACAGGAAAACATTTGCAGAATGATCCACTTCGCTCCTGTTGGTTTGTGACAGCTGCATTGTCATAGAAAAAGGCTGGGACTAGGCTGGCTCCTCTGGGCTGTCTGCTGAACCCTTCTCATACCAGTGGCCTAGAAGTATGCAGTTCATGAGGCCTGGCTGCCTAGTGATCAGGTATGCAGGCACTGGAATTAGATAATCTGCAGCCACCTTCCAGCTCACTCACTCAACATCTGGGTGACTCTTGGCAAGAGAATGTACTTTTCTAAGCTTCATTTCTAAGATTCATTAACCCAGTCTGTAAAATGGGCTCAAGGGTAGCATAATGCCTCCTTCATAGAGTGGCTGTGGAACTGAACACCACAGGCAGGCAAAGTATGCAGCAGCAAGGTGACACACAGGTTGTGGCCATGGTCTTACAGAGCAGAGTCAGCTGAAGCACATTCGCTCAGTGGGCATCCGCCCCCTGCCCAGCTCAGCCTGTGGCCTCTCCGGGCAGCTGGCAGGTGATCACTGTGCCTGGCTGCGGCACAGCACAGTTTTGAGTGTGCAGAAGCAGCAAGAATGGAAAGAGGAACTGTCCCAATCGGGAGCACCCCCCCATGGGGGAGGGTGTCTTTAGAAAGTGAAGCAGGGAACTTAGCAGCAGCCCGAGGGCTTCTTCTAGGGGGTGTTGAGCATTCACTGGAGTCTTTTACTACTTCCAGAAACCTCTGCACATTGACTCTTGCTGGCCCCAGGGTCCACCGGAAGTGGGGGAGCTCCAGATGAGACACCTGGTGCTTGGAGGGCAGGGAGCAAGTACTTTATCACATCCGGATGCCCCGAAGCCTGTTTCGCTGCCTGTATTCAGCTGGTGCATAATAAGCGCTTGTTACTGGGCCAATTGTCAGCTGATGGGGATCCCGAGGACACGCGGGAGGGGTCCACGGGTTGGCAGACTGCAGACCCTCATCCCAAGTGTGTGGAGCCCGCGAAGAGCGGAGTCCGGAGTCCCCTGGCAGGGACGTGGCGCTTGGGCCTCAGTCTCCCCAGCTTTGAAATGGGGAGGGGTTCTCGGCTGAACCGACCGCTCGCTCCGCGCAGTCGAAGGGTCAGAAGTCGGAGGGCGAAGCCGAGGCGCCCCCCAGCCTGCGTGGCGGCAGCGCGCACGAGCGCAGGGGGCGGCGCGGCCCCGCGGCGGGGAGGGGCGGGAGCGGGCGCGCGGGCGCGCGCAGGCGGCGGCGGCGGCGGAACCCAGAGGACGAGCGTGCGGCCGCGGCGCTGCCAACTCGTGTGGGACTCGGCGCTTCGGCCGGCCGCCCGCTGCCCGCGCGCCGGTGCTCCGGCCGGCAGCGGAGCCCACCGCGCGCCGGTGAGTGGCCTGGGGCCGGGCCGGGCCGCGCGGGCCGGGGCAGGGGCGGGGGCCGGGCGCGGCCGGGAGCACGGCGCGGCCCGCTGTGGGCGCGTGGGCGCGCGGCCGGGGCGCCGCGGTCGCGGGGAGTGCACGCGTGAGGCCGCGGTGCGTGCGGACGCGCGAGGCTGCGTGTGTCGGCAGCGGGCGGCCGAGCGAAAGTGGGTGGCACGTCCGCCTGGCCCCGGGGGTGCTCGGTGTGCACCTCGGAGGAGGGTGGGCTTGGGGCGTGCGGTGGGGAAGAGTGCGGCCGCGCGGGGCCGCGTCAGCCACTTCTGGAGCGTTCACGGTGGGCCAAGGAGTGTGCACCGCGCTTCACCAAGTGTGGGTCTGAGTCTGTGTGCCCACGTGTCTTCGCGTTCTCAAGTGATTGTGTGCACATGTGTGAGCCTGTAAGAGCAAAAGTGTGGATGTGAGTGTGTAATTTGCACTTGCAGCGTGAGAGCGTTGATTAGCCAGGCTGAGGGCCCCTGGCCTTGGACCCACCAGGCCTGTGTGCTGTGATGTGCCCTGCCCTGGCCTCCGTGCCAGGAAGTCCAAGGAGAGCCCCAGGCCTCCTGACCAGGTGGGTGCTGGGCCCTGGTTTGGTGAACCAGCGCCAGAGGACAGACATGCAGAGTCCTGCTGGCCCTGGCACTGGTGGAAACCTCAGAGCCAGGCCTTGGCAGGACCCTCCATGGCCACACTGGCAGGGTGGGCATTACGAGAGCACCTTGTCAAGGCATCAGAGGACTTGTGTCCAGTTTTTCTAAATGCCTTCTGTGTTCCCTGGCCTTGTTCTTGACTCTCTCCAGGCAGGAGGAATTTTGACCCTCTCCCCAGACCTGGGTGTCTGACTCTAGGGAGACACTTGTCCACATATCTGAGGGCTTCTCTCTTCCTGACCTGCTAACTAGATTAAATTGATCTATTTGTGCCAAGCCTGGCCTTCAAGTGCAAGCCCCCAAGAACAGTAAAAAATTGGTCACAGCAAGCTTGGGGACACCATCTTCCTAAGGCTGCCCTTCCAGTTTTGACCAACAGGTTCCTGTGTGCACTCCTACTTTATAAATGTTGCAGATCTTCACAATTGAAAGTCTTAATTGCTTTAAAGCAAACTTTAGAAACTCAAGAGCTCCCTAGTTCCCCTGCATTTTCAAAATTCAGCTTGCCTTTCTGGGGCAAAATGTCGTCCTTAAGAGTTAGGAACCTGGGCGGGCAAACCTTGAAGGTACGCTCAAGAACTATGTTGCTAATGGAAGAAGAATTTCATTGAAAGGGACTTAGAGCCGGCTGGAAGAGCCTGCTCCCAACACTGGAGCTTAGGAGTGAACTTTGGACGTCTTCTTTCAGCAAACAAAACCTGGAAGGAAACAAAAAGACCCATATTCCTTTTCTTTTCTTTTTTTCTTTCTGGTCCAGAAAATTAGAAAAATAAACCACCCCAAACTTACCTTCTGAGTTTGCTGGAAATGCTGCCTCTCCCTCCTCCATCAAGGCCAGGCCCTCTTTGGATCCCCCACCCCCAAATAAAATATGCCTGTGGGGAGCTGTGGAATGAGTCACTGCCTGGCAGAGAGCCCCACGGCAACGTTTGGGAAGGTTCTTGCCTAACTTCCCAGAAGAAAAGGCCCAGGATTTAAAATGGTCCCTGTGGTTTGTCAGCCTCTGCTGTCCCGTCTGCTTCGGAAATGACTAAAAAGTCATTTCTTTCTCCACAAAATCAAGTCTCAGACTTAAGCAGCAACCAGGTTGGTCTGGATTTAGAGCTGTTCGGGTTTTTAGAAATGGAGTTTCTGGCTTTACCAGGTGGCATTTCTGGTGGGATTGAGCGGGGAGGGGAAGAGGGGGGGGGAGTACTCACTCATGGAGTACCTCCTGTGCTGGGAACTGCTCTGGGGGTCATTTCTGCTACAGAAAGTGGCTTTTGGTTTTATGCATGAGCAAACGGGTGCAGAGAGGTCAAGCCTGTGTCCTGGGACAACTGAGAGGGGATGGCGGCAGAATCCTAAGTCACCTGCCTGACTTTACAGTCCTTCCTCTTTTCGTTGTACCCAGAACGAGATATTTGGACCGCTAAGGTGCACAGACTGGGTGCTGAGGATTTGAACACAATAAAAATGCTCACTGTGAAATAGGGGTTATTTTCTCCATTTTACAGATGAAAAACTGAGGTGCAGAGATATGAACTGACTTGCATAATTTTGCTGAAGTAGCACTATGACTAATGCCCATTTATTTAGGATATACTATGTGCCAAGCATGTGCTGAAAGCTTCAGGGGCCTTTCTGCACTCCATCCGCTCACCAGCACTATGGGATGGGGATTATTCATAATACCCATTTCAGCGTAGATGAGGAAACTGGGGCACAGGGAGATTATATAATGTGCCAAAGATCACGTGCTAATATGCAGTATACCCTGGATTTGAACCCAGGCTTGTCTGAGCAGAGCTCATAGTCTTCCCACTGAACTTGGAAACTGGACAGGTTAAATAACTTGGTCCAGGTTATAAACTGGCAAATGGCAAAGTCAAGGTTTGATCCCACATCTCTGATTCCAGGGTTGAAATTCTTAACTTTAAACCACTTGTGGCTGCTTTCATCGAGCTCGACTACTCCAGCACTCTGCGAAGTCACGTGGGTTAAGACAAGCCAGGTTCCCACAGGGCTCACTGCGCTCCAGCTTTCTGGGAAAGGTCTTCACAAAGGTGCTGTTGGCTTTCCTGTCCCCTCTCGCACCTCTGGAGTGATTGACATCAGGGTCAGAGCTACTCAGGGGCTGCAGTCCTTGTTTTTCTTTCCTTTCCAAGTGCCAAGGATCGGTTTCATTAGGGAAGTGTCAAAACAATTGTCAAAAAGAGAACAGTGTTTCCTTCCTCTTCTCAGCTTGGACAGAGCAGGGGAGCTAGAGGGTAGAGGCTGGAGGGCCCTGGTGAATCATCCCAGATTAGATGCAGGTTGGCACTTCTAGGCGTGTTCGGGAACAAAGCCAGACGTTGCTCCAGGAAGAGCCCAGCATTCTGACCCATGGGGACAGATAGTTACCTATACAGGGCTTTACTCCCTGAGTGTCTGACAACATGATCACTTCTAGGAAGGCTTCTTGTCACTTGTCATTTCAGTCCTGGGCCTGTCTCTTTTCCTTGCTCATTTCCATTCCTGTTGGGGTTTCTGCTGGTCTGTACCTGAGAGGAATGCTCTGCGTGAGGACCTGCGTGATCGGGGCTGCACTGTGCCCCTGAGAGTGTCCTTGGTGTTGAAAGGGAAGCCATCTCTCTCCTTCCATGTATGTTCTGCAAATTGACAAACATTTGCAAATGGCTTCGAGATGCGTTAATTTAAGGTGTGAAATAATAGATCTTGTGTGAAGGCTCAGCCACAGTTCTGGCATTGATGAATTTCTCTCCCGTCTGGCCTGTGATTTGGGGAGGTTAAAAATAGACCTTGTTTCTACATTTTTATCTTTTTTTTTGCTGACATTCCCAGTGGAGTGCAGAGGCCATGGAAGTCTCCTAGGCCATCACCTGGAGACTCGGAGCTCTAGGGAGCAAGGGAGCTGTAAAGTGAGGGAGTGACCTGGGTGGTGTTAAGGGCTTAGAGGAGAGCAGGCAGAGGATGCCAGGCTTAGCTGCAGGCCTGAGGCAGACGGTCAAGGGCCTCCGTGGCTTTTCCATACCAGGCCTTCTCATTTCGAACTCATGGGGAACAGCAAGGTAACTTTCTGGGAAAATGTTAGTTGAAAAAGAAACAGGCCAGCAACTTCACCCATTCCTGTTGGAATTGGGTGACAGACATGAGGTTCTGTTCTTGGGCCAAACCTGAATTAAGCCAATAGCCTCAGGCTCAGACTTGACATCCAGACAGAGGTGACATTGGAGCACATCAGTTAGTGGTGTGATTTCCTGTGACATTAACTTTGGGAACTTGACCTCAGAGTGTGATCTCATATTTTGACATCTGTCCTTCTGACAGGACTTGCTTGTGTGAAAACAGAACCCCATACACAGGCAGCTCCGTTGTCTCCAGTTCTGGATTTTTCCACAGATGGCTTCTCATGTGGTCTGGTGGCAAAGGTGCTGGTCTTCTAGTCAGGCTTCTTGGCTTCTGCTGGGCAGGATCACAGTGCTCCCTAAAGCCACGGCCACTATGCTGGAGCTGGGCTCTGCAGCTGACACAGGACTGGGCCATGGGAATGGAAGGTGGGGCTTCTTGCTCTGAAATGCATTCAGTTCCAGCAGCCTGGAGGCCCTGAGCCACATGGAGCCGTTCTTTCTTTCTCTTAGACATCTGCTTGATGGTGACCTCATAGAAAGAAAAAAGGGGCTTTGTGTAGGAATTCCATAGAGTGTGAAGGAATTCTGACAGGGAGGGGGAGGGAGGTGGCCATGGGGAGCCTGCGGTGCCTGCATGTTCCCCAAATTGTTTAACCCTCACACTTCAAAATTAGCTTGACCCTGGAGAACAGAGACTGTTTTGGGGGGAACTCCCCCATTCCCAGTTGTTGTGGAGGCTCTTGGGAGTGACCCTCAGCCATGGAGTCCCTCAGATGTGGAATTTATTCATGACCCCGTTTTCCAGTCCCTGCCCTCTCTGTTCCTTGTCCTCAAACCCTTTGAAACGGAGGTTTCTGGAAGAGACCTGCAGAGGGAGGCAGCTACTCTACCAGTGACCTCCAGCTCTGATCAGTCCAAGCTGTGGGCAGGAATTCAGCAGGCTCGCCACCCAGAGAAGAGGTGCGGGAGATCACTGGCATGTATTTATTGCAGACTTTCAGAGTCAGGAGGGTTCCTGCCCGTTTTCCAGAAGGGAAACTGAGGCCCCAGGATGAGGAGGCGCTCACTGAGACCTGCCACTCAAGAGCACGTCATTCACTGCCTCCAGCCTCAGTTTCCCCATCTGGAAAACAGAAACAGTATCATGACTCCGTGAGGTTCTGGGAAGGAGCGCTCACACTTCACGAGTGCTTGGTGCCCAGTCCCTGGTGTGATGTGGGTGGTACTTAATCACCAAGGACCCTCGCAGGGTGGCATGGCAGGAGGGTTCAGGCTCTTTGCCTGACATGCCTTTGGTGCTGCATTGAGGCCCTAAATAGGCTGAAGGGGGTGCCAGGGACCCCCCTCCGGATCCCTCCAAAGCACTTGCCTGTTATCATGACCCCCAAAATAGAGGGGAAGAAGGCGGTGATAGTTTGGAAAGAGTCAAGGTTTAAGTGTGGTGTCTCAGGGAAATGTTTGGAAGTATTTGCTTTCTTTCCCACCTGCCCCTGTCAAGGGGTGGAAAGCGAGCCCCCTGAGTTTTTATGTGGAGTTGGAAGGCCACCCGAGGCCCCAGAGCTGTGTCAGCCATGGTGTGTTGTGAAGCCAGGCAGATGTTTTGTTAATTATTTACACAGCGCTGGCCTCAGCAGAGGGCTGTGCTGACGGAAGTGTCCATCACAGACCTGGGTGGGGCCTGGGGACAGAAGTGAGCAAGGGGTCTGTCCCTCTGCTTCCCACCAGGGGCCTCAGGGAAGGGCTGCACAGTGAGGGAGGCCCGGGTTCTGGGAGCCCTCCTGAGCCATGTGGGATTCCCCCAGGCTGGCTCTTCCTGAGGCGGGGCAGAGATCCTTGTACCCTGGAAGTGGCTGCCTCTCCTGAGGTGGCTTCTGTGAGAACTTGTCCAGCTTTTTACACCTGAGACCCCAGGTGGCTTGAGTGGTGGGGAGAGGGCACAAGCTGTGGAGCCCACTCCCCACAGGTGAGCTCACCTGAGGGTTTTGCTGGTCACCTGCCACTCCCTCGTCCAGCAAATGGGCTGGTAACACCAGGCCCTTGATTCTCAGGCGCAGTTTGGGATTCTCAGCTTCAGGATTAGGATTCTGGAAAGTAAGGGGCCTGGGATCAGAGCCTGCCCTGAAAGGCCACTAGAGACGAGGGACGTGAGCTCCATGGTGGGCTGAGGACAAACCTACCCTGCCTTCCTGCTCCCTGTTTCACATACGTTTTGTCCAGGAGTCATTTTAAGAAAAGGTGCTTGAAGGAAATATCCAGAATAGAGAACCCCGTGAAGCAGGTTGGTGGTCACCAGGGCCTAGGAGGAGGGGCAGCGAGGAGCAGCAGCTCACAGTGTGGGTGTCATTTTGGGGTGATGCAAATGCTTTGGAACTGGGTAGAGGTGGCAGTTGTGCAGCACTGTTCACGTACCACATGCCACTTTAGCATTGTTAATTTTTGGAGAAGGGGATATAGCTCAGTGGTACATCGCTTGCCCAGCATGTGGGAGGCCCTGGGACCAATTCCCCAGTGCTGCCCAAAAAAAAAAAAGTGGGCTGGAGTTGTGGCTCAGTGGTGGAGTGCTTGCCTGGCAGTGTGAGACCCCGGGTTTGATCCTTAGCACCACGTATAAATAAATGAATGAATGAATGAATGAATGAATGAATGAATGAATAAAAAGATCCAGTAACAACTGAAACATATCTAAAAAAAAAAAAGTTAGCCGAGTGCAGTGGTGCACACCTGTAATCCCAGTGGCTCGGTAGGCTGAGGCAGGAGGATTGCAAGTTCAAAGCCAGCTTTGGCAACTTAGCAAGGCCCTAAGCAACTTGGGTAGATCCTGTCTCTACATAAAATGTAAAAAAGGCTGGGAATGTGGCTCAGTGGTTAAGCACCCTAGGGTTCAATCCCTGGTACCAAAAAATTTTTAAAAAGAAAGAAAAGGTAAATTATATGTTTATATGTTACGTGAAGGAAAAGTTCTGATGCTTAAAACAAAAAGAAAAGCATGACAGACCCCCATTTTACAGAAGAGAGGTGCAGGGCAAGACCATGATCAGCCTAAGATCTCACATGCAGCCCATGTCCGCTCTGTGGAGTAAATCAGATCACTCCTAACTCTCAGGCCAGGATGTCATGGCACCTGTGTCTGGAATATGGGTGAAACAGAGCATCCATTGTCTACTTGGCTGAGTGATGTCT
Organism: Xerus rutilus; assembly: GCA_028644305.1. Classification (NCBI taxonomy): domain Eukaryota; kingdom Metazoa; phylum Chordata; class Mammalia; order Rodentia; family Sciuridae; genus Xerus; species Xerus rutilus. The sequence continues at coordinate 175,007,241 of CM053399.1, forward strand.
ATTCTGTTAGCCAGCAGTGCCATGTGGGCCAGAAGGTACATAACCATTCACTCAGTCATTCAAGAAATGCACCTGTGGCTGGGGCTGTAGCTCAGTGGCAGAGCACATACCTACCATCTGCAAGACTCTGGGTTCAATCCCTAGTAACACACATACACAGCATGCATGCATAAAAGAAAGAAAAGAAATGCACCCACCTTCTGGGTCAGGCAGTGAGCACAGAGTGGCACAGGGGCCTCTAACTGCCCCATCCCTTGGCCTCTCACCACCTGGTGGGGACAGAAGTTGTGTCAGATCTTTTTGAGTGCTTTCCGGGAGGTATCTCTTGGGACTCCTGCCTGGAGAAGTAGGAGGGCTTCCAGGAGTGAGGGGTGTCTGCGCAGCCTGGAGGGAGATGTGAGGTTGGACAGACGCCAGGAGGGCAGGGTGAAGGGCAGGCAGACCACAGGGTGAGTGGGTGGGTGGCTGTGGGCTGGGGTCCTAGGCTGCCGGAAGACCCCGGGCAGCGCACAGCCAGGAGCTTCTCCTACCTGCCTGTTCGTCATCCTGCAGTGGCCCCTCTGTGTGGGTGCTTGCTGCGTATCATGTCCTGGTCTCACTTTTTTACACGAGTGAATGCACTTCTTCCAGCAGTTCTGTCGTGGGTACCTTATCAGTATGCCCGTTTTACAGACGAGGAAGCAGAGAAGCAGAGGCCAGGCTCTCTGGTCCGTGTTACCTTTAGCATGAATGCTTTGAGGAAACCCACAGCATTAAGGGGGCCCTCTGAAGAGTCAGAGGGCAGAGGCTGCCAGGAGGAAGTGCCGTTATGTGGGCTGTGAGCTGGCAGCCAGGCCCGGAGCCTCCCAGGCAGCTGGAAGGAACAGCATGCACTGAGTCCTGTGCTCGGGCCACAGAGTATTACATCTGTTATCTGACCCCCTGACTAGAACATAAGCTCCGCTGGGGGAAGACTTGGTCTGTGACCACAGCTGTATCCTCATTGCCTAGCACTGTGCCTGGCACATATTAGGACCTCAGTTAATTATCTGAAACTTTCTGAGTTTCATGATGACATGACCCTCAAAAATTGCAGATTTTTTTAAAGTATTTTTTTTAGTTGTAGATGGACACACAATGTCTTTATTTTTACGTGGTGCTGAAGATCGAACCCAGTGCCTCATGCATGCGAGGCAAGTGCTCTACCACTGAGCCACAATCCCAGCCCAAATTGCAGATTTTAGAGCATTTCAGATTTTGAATTTTCAGATTAGAAAAGTCTGCAAGTATTCCAAAGTCCAGATAACTCCAGGATCTCAAACACTGTGGTCGCAGGTATTTTAGAAAAGGGATCCTCAACCTATGGGAGGAACCTGAGCCAAGAAGGCTTGCATCTTCCAGAGTCACAGGGTCTCCTTCCGGTGCCCCTTTTTTGCAGAGGCAGCTCCTCCAATATATAGGAGGGTTTGGGAGGTGGGAATGGACGGGGCCATGTGTTCACGCTGCGCTGTTTGCTCCAGTGCCGGGGACGGAACCCAGAGCCTTGGGATGGCAAGCACGTGCTCTGTCACTGAGCTCTACCCCTGCTTTAAAGTTGTATTTTCTGTTGAGCATGCTGTGGCTTTCAGAGGGCATCTTTGCAAGGTCACTTAGGAAGGGGAAGGGGGCACATCTTCCTGAGAGAACTCTGGACAAGGTGTTGCTATTCGATGACAAGCAGCCGCCCCATTTCTACCCCAGCATCTCAAGAGGAAGCAACTCCTTTGCTGGTGTGGCCTTGGCAGTCACTGGGCTGGGTGCCCAGATGGCAGCAGAAAGGGAGCCCACCCCAGGGGCTTGGCGGGTCCAGCCGAGCGTGGCTGGAGTCGGTTCCCGGGGACCTCAGTGTGCTTTGTGCGCCTGACTCAGAGCCTGTGCATTTCCTTTGTCTCCTCCAGGAATTTTAGTGGCCTTTTGTGTTTGTTTTAAATGCCAGCCTCCTCAGCTAGCCCAAGCGGAAATGAGGACTGTCTCATTTTTGTCTGTGCAGAGGCTGGGTTCAAGGGTGGGGACTGCCTACGCGTGGAGCCAGCCTGGTGGTGACAATATGGCACTTGGGAAGTAGTCTGTGGTTTTTCTCTCGGGCTGATGAGCAGTGGGTGCTGTGCCACCCCTGGCTGGGCACTAGGATCACCGCCAGGAGCGACACTTAGGTCCAGATTCAGGGTGCTGTTCAGGAAGGGGCTGCTGATCACCACTGTGGGCCCATGCTGGCCACTGGGGAAAACATGGGGATGAGACGAGGTTCCTGTCTCTTCCTGAAGAAACTTGCAAAGAAAATATTTGTTCTCCAAGCTAACGACTCTCCTTTGCATACCTCGATGTTGATCACCTGCACAAGATGACCCCACTTTCTCAATTCCCCACAGGGCAGTTGTCCATAAAAATATTTGTTTTAGTGTTATTTGGGGACAGGAGAGACATCTGGATGATGCTTTTTGAGGTGTGGGAAGTTCCTGGATGATCCAATGGGGTATGGGGAAGCATCTTTGAAATTGCCCATTGCTGAAGATGCAGGACCTACGGTCCCCATGATGCGCTAATGTTAGCAATCGAAATATTTAATTACACAGAAAAAATGTTCTTCCAATCCACTATAGGCACTGGAGGGCCTATATTTCTCAGGAGGAATGAGAAATTGCACTATGTAATTTGCACCAGCAGAAAGGGAGTCATTATCCTTCATTAATTTATTAGCTAATTAAGTTCTTTTTAATCCGGTCACAATTTGATCTGGCATTTCCTTCAGCTGACACTCATTCAGCAGTGGGCCTCACTGTATGGCTGGCCTGGTGCTGGACACTGGGGAATCTGTTGGTTTCACGGGATCCTTTACTGAGCACCTAATACACACAGATCCATCGAGACACAGCAGTGAAAATGACGTGGGCCCTGGTGGTTGGATGGGTTCTTTGGATCCCGGCCCACCACTCACTGTGATAAACCCGGTCAGCTCTCACTCACAGGCCACGTGATAACGTCCCCAGAATGAACCAGAACCCATCCAGATGCCCCAGGAACCGACGTGAGAACAAGGCATCCCCTTCACACGCTACGTCTCAGTTCAGCGTCTTGCCACCACCCAGCATTTTGAGACAGAATGTGAGATCTCGTGGTTGGCTAAATACATAAATATTTTATGTCTCGATATTCTGAAAATGAAGCCCGAATGCACGGCACTGCAGCACATCAGTGCTATAGATCATATGTTATAATAATCTGATGACATGTTGTTTAAATATTTATGGACTGATGCGGCGTGACAATGGGGGGGCGTCTGGGAGCAGAGTCGCGGCAGATGCTGGAAAGGAAGGAACGGAGTCTCAGGTCCAGAGAAGCATCGCGCAGGGCCTCCCTCGTCGGATATTTTGGGGCAGAAGTAATGACTGGCATTTATTGAGCACTTTCTCTTACACACCCTATGCTCATATCATTTCATTTAATCCCCACGGCGCCCCCGAGAGGTAACACCAAGTCACAGATGGGAAACTGAGGCCCGCAGCCCAGACCCCACAGCTCTTGAGTGGCCCAGGATCAAGCCCAGGTTGACTTGACTCTGTGACCTAGGCTCTTAGCCACTGTGCTGTCCTGCTCTGTGGGCAGTGGGTTGCATCCCAGAAGCCCCCGCCCCCTGCCAGGAGCACCCCGGCCCTGTAGTAAGTGGACTTGCCAAATCATGGGGAAGGAAGGCAGTGCCTGGAAAATGTTGGGCAGGAGTAGAAGCCACGGGAATGAGCTTCTAACCCAGGAGGGCCATCACTCAGTGGCATGGGGTGTGGAGGAGCCACTGTGGCCCGGAACCTGGCACACAGTAGGTACTCAGGAAATGGTGGTTCTCACGCTTCTGCCTTTCTTTTCATTATTGGTTTTGCTCGGCCTTCTTCTCTCCCTGCGGTGCCTGGCAGGAATCAAGGGGCGGCCCTGCGAGCCTTTACAGAGTGCCTCCAGCTGGGCAGCCGCTCCCCAGAGCTGCCTGCTGCACATGCAGCGAGCACTCTGTCCCGAGTGGACCTGTCGGTCTGCCTGGTTAGTTCCCGCTCGGTGTCTGGGAGCTCCCCCAGGTGGAGACCTTGGTGGTCGAGCATCACATACCTTGCCCCTGAGCCAGCCTGGCCGTGAGACAGCAGCAGATGGCCAGCCAAGGGACAGGTCAAGGAACAAGACCTCAGAGTGGGACTGAGTGACCAAGAGGCCTCTCTGGTGGTGATGATCTCACACCCAGTGGTGTCCTCCACTTCTGCAGAAACTCAGGGGTGTCCCCAAGGTCCCCTGGACCCAGAGGGTCATGTAAATGGAAGGCAGGACCAGTTACACCCTTTGTGGGGCCCAGTACAATAGGAGATCGCTCTTCAGGAAGCAGGAAGGACTGGGAAACGAGTTCCCTCTTTTCCGCGGGAATCCCTCCTCCACCTGCCTCTGCTTTAGTTTGTGTTTTGGGGTCAGGTTCCCTTGGACCTGTGGAAACTCAGGGTGAGCACAAGCTCCTGCAGGGACATGGGGCCCCACCCCAGCCCAGCCTTCCCACACCTGCACCTGGGTCCCTGCTGTGGGGGGCGGGTGGCAGAGGTTTCTGGGAGGGGTGTGCCGAGCACCATCCTAGGGGGCAAGGTCACGTGAGGGCTGAGGCTCTGACCCTGGCACATGCTTCTTGATTCCACCAGACGTCACCCAAAAACACACTCAAAGACAACGTCAAGCAGGTGGAGGCAGTGAACACAGCATGGCACCCCAAGCTCAGGCTCCCTTCCGAGGGCAGGGCCAGTGTCACCGCTGTGTTCACTCGTATGTGAAGCTGGCCCCAAAGGAAGGGACCACAGAGCAAGGTCTCATTATCAGTGCTGTGCATGGGTTGGGGATTTTATGAAAGGGAAAGTTGGGCTGCTATACCCTGTGACCACTGGCCCCGGTGGTGACCACCAGTCAGCCAGCGAGTCTCCCTCATCACCCCAGGCCTCTCATGACAAGAACATGCCGTGGACCTGGCAGTCACATTATTGCCAGATATTACCCTACTGGTAGACCCATCCCCTTGGGCTTCCTGCCTTTGAGTGACAAGAGTCAGAAACCAAGTAACCAGGTTGCTGACCCACTCCCTCTGGATGAATGCCAAGCAGGTGATGCCCTAGAGCTAGGGGACAGGGGGAGCTTGGATTCTACCAGCCCCCCTCGCTGGTCCCAGCCCTGAAATTGGGGCAGGTGGTCACAAGGAGTGGATGTTCCACAAGCAAACGTGAATAAGAGGCTTGGGGGCGGGCACGGAAGCTTACTTGGTGCCTACTGTGCACCAGGGACCTGGCCGGGTCCCTTCTGTGTGTTGTCTTCACTGGTCCTCATGACAGCTTTGGGCTGGCTCCATTTTTCAGATGAGAATAACTGAGGCTCAGAGAAGGAAGCCACTGGTTCAAAGCCAAAAGCCACACAGTTTGCACACAGATTTGACTCCAAAGCCATGGCTGGATGGCTGTGGTCCCTGCCCAGCTGGGTCTCCTGTCCCTGCACAGCACAGGGACAGACAGGACAGGAGCCACACCTCCACACTGCTGTCTGTCAGTCTCCTGCCTCTGAGCAGTCACCCTCATTCTTGGCAGGGAGTAGGTCCCAGGTCTACGGCCCTAGATTTTCTCTCGTAAACCCAGCTGCTCCATGGCCGTCCACATGCCCAGAGAGGGAGGAGCAGGTGGCAGGTCACACCTCTACCTTTTGCTCATTGTGTCCCCTGGGCTTCTTGTCTCCTGTGCTGTTTTCTTATTTGGGAAGTGAGGGGTCAGTCGGTTCCTGCCCCTGGGGGAGTTTTTGTGGTGCAGTGATAGACACCCGGCTCGGGGCGCCGGTCCCCAGTCCACAGCTGCTGTTGTGTTGATGGTCATGAGGCTGGGTGGGGTGAGGACTGGGGCCTGGTGGCACTTGAGGTGCTCATGAGGATCTCCCTGTGCTGGGACACATGGAGGTCACTCAGGCCAGGGCTGCCCTCCCTTGGAATTGTCCCCTCCCTGTTCAGCCATTCATTTATCTGACAGAGCCACGTACTGTTCAGAGACAGTCATGAGCCACAGGGACAAAGTCCCTGCCCTCGCTGTGCCGGCATTCTGGCACATAAACAAGGAATGAGTCAGGGTTACTGGCCAGAGTCGGGGGGGCGGGGGGACACGCCAGAGGGGAAGGCCGTGTCTGGGCACCTGTGTGGGACAGCGGCGCAGGGCAGAAAGGAATGGAGCACCTCAGCCTCTTCTTTGGAAGGGCAGTTGCTGGGGAGTAGACCTCTTGGCTTTCATGGAAGGTCCCAGCTCCCCTCAGAGCCCTAGGAAGCTGGAGTGCTTCAAGAGGTCTATGAGAAAACGACTTTCAGCTCAGAACGGGGAGGTTTATGTTAGAAGCCCAGAGAGGTTCCACAGCTTGCTGGGGTCACACAGCCCTACATGGCTAATCTCCCTAAGGCCTCACTCAGACTGCTTCCATACCAGCCTTGGCTCTCACCCTCAGATAGACAGGCCCAAGGAACAGTTCAGCGGCTTGGTCCTTAACTGGGGTGGGTATGTGTGGAGTGAACCCTTTGCATAGTTGTGCAAATGGACACCCATTCCACAGCGAGAATGCCTACAACATGCCACTGATCTCGGGGCAGATTAAAGAAGTGGCCATGCTTGGGCACGTGTGTTGGGGAAGGGGCGTGTGTCCAGCCCCTCTTAGGACTGACAGCCAAGGGGTGGGTCTCAGGGCATCTGCCATAGTCAAGCCTTTTAAAAGGCTGCTTTTGGAGCCGCTGGTGCCACTGTTGGCAGCCAGCCCTGAGCGCGGTTCCGCACCCGCAGGCCGGAGCGGGGCTGGCGTTTAGGCCCATTTATTCAAAGCAGGAGCCGGGAGGCTAAAGACCAGCCCTGTGGCCCGCGCCTCCCCGCAGCAGGGGAGCGTAATCTTCAGGGCTTTCTTCCCATTTATGAGATTTTTGTTGTTATATATTTGTAAAATGAGGCTTCTGCTGGCAAAAGCAGGTTTTAGCGAGCGTGGTGGCTCTTTCAAGACCTAATAAGGCCCCAAAGGATGGCGAGCTCTAGCCACACTTCCCTCCCCGGCCTGCTCGTCTTGCCTCACACACTCTGGGCATAGGTTACCATTTGTCTTGCTTCCCATTAATGGAATTGCTGCCATCACTTCTGCAGGACAAGATGGGCCCTTTGGAACTGCCTTGGGGACAGAGGCAGGATTGGCCGCCAAGCAGTTTGCTCATAGGCGGAAGGAAAGAAAAAAGTAAGCGGGCAAGAGAAAACTCTTACCAGTAGTTGGTTCCTTGGGTGTTGAAGCCTCTAGGCAGCGGAGGAGAGAGACCCTTCCAGTCCCACCACCTGCTCACAGCCCTGGAGGACCACCCTGTCTGTGACAGGACATGTGACAGCACTCGTACCTGATGGATGTGAACAGGGCCTGTCCCTTGTGTACCTCAGCCCTGCCGAGTGCAGTGAAGGGGAAGGAAGGGACCTAGCATTTATGGGGTACTCACATCTGCCCCCATTGTGCTGGCCACTTAGGGGACGTCTTGGGCAGGTGGCATCTGTGGGCCCATTTTCAGGTGAAATAGCAGAGGCCCACATTGTTCAGTGGTGGCTCTGGGGTTTGAACCCTGATCTGTCTGTTTTCCTAGAGACCCAGGATGCCCCTCGTGGAGGCGCAGGGAGTAGCAGAACGAGGCCTTGCTGTGCAGCTGCCTGTGAGCATCCTGCCTGGTTGCCTCCCAGTTCCATGTGCAAGTGACTGACACCCAGGGTCTCTCGGCTGTTACACAGGAAAGCCAGCCGCGGCAGTACTGGAGGTCAGATGTTCCATCTGGAGACCTGATAGAATTTCAGTGTCTGGGACCCAGAGAATGAGGAGGGCAGTGGGGCGCTGGCTTTACTCATGCCACGTGCGTCCTGCATGCTGGTTTGCTGTAGGAGTGGCAATGATTGTCATCTCCAATACCAGCTCTGATAGATTAGTCATGGCTGCGTGAGATGCAGTGTTGAGAAGGCTTTGGAGACTGTTGGATTGATTAGCAATGTCTGCCGTGTGCACGAGAATGAGGAGAGGGGCATGAATGGGGCCTGACCTGAGTTAATACCATTCTTAACCTGAGCCGGGACCTCAGGGGAACCAGCACGCTCGGTTCTCATTATGGGTCAATCGTGTGCCTCACCACGCTGTGGACTCTAGGAGGGGGTGATCGCAAGCCTGGCACATGAATATCAGACAGAAGGACAAAGGCTCTGGGTCTCTTCCAGGGATGAGATTCAGGTGCCCACATAATAAAACCAGGGCCCTTCCTTCCGTGCCCTCCGGGCCTCCAGTCCTCATCTCTGAAGCAAAGGTGATGCTTTACTCATAGGACCTTGGGGAAGGGCCACTGAGGAGATGATGATCGTAGAGCCCAGAACTCATGGGCAAGGGGTGGCATTCAGAAATGTCAGCTCCAGCTGCCTCGCTGCCCCGCCTGCCAGGCCCATCCTCCGCTGTGCTGCGTGCTCTCCCAGCCTGTAGTGACTGCCTTTTTGCTTCTCAACTGCCATGGCCTCGGGGTCTCCTTGACTTCAGGACACTGTGGGCACCCCTGCTCTAAGCCCCCACGGCCCACTGTGCTTCCTCCCTTCGCACAGCCCTCACCCCATGAGGCCCAGTGGCGAGTCAGTCTCCTGGGCCAGGAGCCCCCCCAGTGCTGGGAGAGGCCCACTTACTTCTCTGTTCCCAAGGCCTAGCCTGGTGCCTGGCCTGGGGCAGATTTGGGTGACAGCTATGTGAGAAGGGACGTTGTACCTCCATTTGTTCCTTGGGGCCTGGTTTCTACAGGGTAGCTAAGTTATAGACTTAGACATTGTATCCAGTCTGTGGCTCCTGCCCCAGAGAGCAGAAATCCTGTGACTCCTGTGCCATTGTGCCTGCTGTGGCTAATCCTCCCAAGGACAGGTAGCTGGGCTCGAGCCTGTGGATGGTGGGCCTTGGAACTCTGGGTGCTGGGTGGCTGCTGGGCACTGCAGATGTCAGGGTGGACGGCTGGCTTGGGACGAGGGCAGAGGCAGCCTGGGGGGAGCCGGGCACCTACCTGGGAACCTACCTGGAGAGCTCTGAGTCAGGGCTGCAGCTTAGAAAGAATGCTCCCCTGTGGCTTTAAATGCTTGGAGTCTCGGAGGATTTCCTGATGGGTAATGGGATGTCTATGCCAATATTGGCTAGTCCTCAGCTTGATTTTCTGAGTGAACCCACAACTCTGAGAGGTGAAGTGACTTTCACTCAGCAAGGACCTGAACCCATGCCTGCCTCCCTGGAAGTCCCTTAGCTGGTACCTCCCAGGAGCAGTAGGAGTTGGCACACAGGTGAAGCACAGGGGCTGCAGGAAGGCTATGTGGAGCCTGTGTGGCAGGTGACAGATGGCACCTGGGATTGGGATTGGATGGGTCAGAAGGCTGCAGGTGCTAAGCCCAGGAGCGGTAACCTTACCTGGAACTTAAAGGTTGACGAGGGGAAAACGTGGTCAGATAGGGGCTTTGGGAACATGCTCTCGGTCATGGTGAGGAAAATGGTTTGGGGAGGGTGGTATTGGGACCCAGTGAGGCTGGGAGGCTGACCCTGGGTGCCAGGGGCTGGTGCCACTGTGGGCGTCGCAAGCCTCTCAGCTGTCTGAGGCTGCAGCTCCCCGCCGGGTGCTGGGTGGGAGGCCGCGCGCCCCCACACCCCAGCCTCTGACAGCTTTCCTGTGAAAAACAAGGCCGACGCCTCCCGACTTGCTGGGGACAATGTGAGAATAAATGATAAAATATGTAAAGCTTGCAGTGAAGGGAAACAAGTGCCATGTATGTGTTATTTTCCCTAAATCTGGATTTCTGCAAGTCATTTTTTTCCCCCATCAGAGGAGCTGTTTTGATTTCCGGGGATGAGAGAAGCTGGAGTTCATAGGGGTGTGTCCCCCAAGGCCCAGCTTCTCCGGTCGCCCGCCATGGGTCACATTTATTCCCCTATTTCTGGGCTGTCTCACTCATCTGTAGGAGCCCCAGGGCTGACATGCTTGCTGGGGAGCATGCTGTGCTGTCACGGTGACCCTGCGAGTCTCCCTTGATTTATTTGTTGATTGGGTCCAGAAAAGTCCAAGGTGACACTGTGAGAACCATCTGCTTTGAGTTTTAATACCTACCTGGCTCATGGCACGTGTGGGGTGGGACGGGCTGGGGTCGCCCAGCTGATGCTCATAAGGTCACGTTGGTATGGGGCAGGGCAATGTGGAGGGCGGTGCCCTAAGGACAGTGCCATTTCCAGGATCCGTTGGGGCATCGTCTTCCATGGAAGCGAGGGTTCTCGGGAAGGAGAGCCCAGGCTAGCCCAGAGTTCTCAGGAAGGAGAGCCCAGGCTAGCCCAGGAACCCTGCACACCCCCTTACACAGCCAGCCTGCCCCAGGGTGATTCTAGAGGAGACTGGCTCTGCCCACCAACCAGGGGCTCAGCAGCGTGCTCCTGCCTGACCTCATGCTGGGCTCCAACGGGTGGATGAGGGTGAAAGGATAATGTGGCAGATCCTGGCTGGATGACTTCACGTCTTCACATGTCTGGACTCTTACCATCACCAGACCCATCTTACACAGGAGTAGACTGAGGTTCAGAGAAGCCAGGGCACCCAGTAGAGAAGCTGTTGTCCCCTCAACTGACTCCCCAGGCCCCTGGGAGCACTGGGCCCTCCATTCAGCCTTTTCCTCCAGACACCAAGATACCCTAGGACTGGACCTGGCATGCCTTGGGCCAGCATCCACACCCCCATTCCCTCTCCTTCCCTCAAGACCATTCCTCCATCCGGGGCATCCCCTGGGGAGGAGGCAAGTGCTATCATGGGCCTCCTGAGCTCAGGCATAGCCTGGGCACTTTGCGATGCCTTATTTTATCTGATCACAGAATTGAGGCCCAGAGAGGTGACAAAACTTGGGCAAGTTTTCCCAGAAAGTAAGTGGAGGGTCCCAGATTTAAATTCTGACCTGATCCTGGAGAGGACACTCACTTGCTGAAATAGTCCTGTTGGTGGGAGAATGAGTAGCTGAATGAGGGTGGGGAGACTAATAAGCGCTGTTGGTGGGCTAGCCTAGGGCGTGAAGCATAGCTTCCTAGCCAAAAAAAATGAGCAGGGATCAGGCAGGGCAGTGGGCTCCCTCTGGTCCCTGGACTAGAATCAGATCCCAGACCAGACCACTTCCTGTGTAGCAGCCCCAGCATTCCTGGGTACTGGAGGGCCAGGAGGACCCCGCTTCTCTGATGAGTGCTGATCACGTGCTAAGCAGTTTGCTGTATGACCTAATTTAATTGTCCCAATGACCCTGTGAGGCCAGTGCCCTCCTCTGTACCCTTTCGGCCTCGTTTCCCTGCAGCACTCACTGTTCTGAGTGACTGTGTCCGCTTCCACGTCTGCCTCTATACCCCAACTGCTCCAGTCCCCGGGGGGACAGGGCCTTCTCTGCCTCATCTCCTGAGCCAGCCCCTCAGGCAGTGCCTGGCATCCTGAGACTATCACTAAGTGCTTGACAAATGGTGGCAGAGTGTGTTAACTGTTGTCATCTTCAAAAGGACACTGAGGCCCATAGAGGACAGGTGTGTCTCTTGGTTGTGCCTCAAGGTCAGGATTGGAGCCCCTGCTTGGCCCAGGTCTGCTCTCCCTGACCAGCTTTGAGCCTGGGATTCCAGGTGAGCCTGTCTGGTGCCTGCGGGTCACACTGCCCGAAGAACCTCCCAGCCAGGCTTGTGGCTTTGGATCAGCTCAGAAAAAGTGTGTCCTGTGACTGCTCAAGGAATCTGGGCATTTAGCCCAGAAAAGAGTGTGTTTCCTGGCTTCCTGAGAACTGGGGCCCACCCTGCCCCTGGCCTGGGTGTGCAGAGTGGGAGGGAGGGGAGATGGACTCGGCCCTGGAAGGCGACGGCGTCAGACCTTATCGTCTTAGACAGGCTCACTGCCCTGTGGGACACTATCCCAGCGCAGCCGGCAGCCTGAGACTCCGAGCTGCATGTCCCCAGCAGTAGGAGTGCCCTGAGATGGGAGCAGAGCTCTTGATTTGGGGAGGGAACCTTTGTCATGTTGCTCCCCACACCTCTCCCTGTTTGCTGGGGGCAGATGTGAGAGTGACATTTTGAAGCACAGGGTGACCATTGTCCATTGGGTCATGAGGCTACCAGGGCCAGTGTTACGAAAGCTCCTCCCAGAGCATCAAGGCATCTGGCCTCTCACTCTGCAGCCAGTGAGGGTTTATGAGGTGGCTTTGGAGAGAGCCGGAGTCACCAGCCCATCACGTCTGCACATTGCGTAATTTCACAATTTGGGTGTTTTTTTTTTCATGAGAAGGGCCAGTGCTTCTCCCTCCTCTGCTTTTCCCCTCTATTTCCTTTTCCCCTTGATGAGGGAGCTGAGTTATTGACGACCCTGGGTGTCTTCCCCTCAGAGGGGCTCTCCTGGAATTGCCACAGGTACTAGAATACACCGACCAGCTTTCTAAGGGGGTGGCACCTCTTTTGGACTCACTGGAGAGTGGAGAATGCCACCTCCCTTCTCAGCCGGAATTAGAAGAAATCACCAAGCACAGTGCTTGAGTTTGCTGGGTCCCACCCAAATCCAGAGCCTGGTGGCCCAGGGCTGTGTGACATTCCCACTGATCCGTGGCGAATGAGAAGACTGAAGGCCAGGCCAGGCGCAGGCTGCTTTCAATGTCCAGTGCCCTTCCTCTCATGCAGAATGGTGATAATAGATGGAAATTTTATTTTAGGTGCCAGAAAAAGTTGGCAGCCTTATGTCTGTCTTCAAAGTTTGGGGGAAGGTTTATAGGCTCATGGAGTCCCTGGGCCTGGGAACCGCTGAGCGCTTCCTCTGCACAGCAGAGCAGAAGCGCAGCCCGAGGCAGGCTCCGATGCCTTATGCCTCTGAAGAGCCACCAGTCCTGGTCACAGAATGAATGCTGGCTCTGCCCCGGGGTGTTGGTTGCCTGGGGCTGGACCACACTGCTCAGAACAACAGAAAGCCATTGGCTCCGTCTGGAGGCCAGATGCTCGGAATCCAGGTGTCACGGGGTTGGTTCCTTCTGGAGGCTCTGGGGGACGTTCCGTGCCTCTTCCCAGCTTCCACCAGATGCCAGCAATACTTAGTGTTCCAACCTGTGGACACAGCACTGCAGTCTCTGCTTCTGTCGTCACGGGGGGTTCTTGTGTGTGCCAGTGTCCAAACTTCCCTCTTCTTGTAAAGACACTAGTCATTGGATTAGGGCACACCCTTGTCCCACGGGACCTCAGTTTAACTCAGTTTTACCTGCAAAAAATATATGCATACTCCTGGACATATAGTAGCGTTACATCTAGATAAGCAATAAGCCTGTTGTAAGTGGAAAATATTGCAATTAAAAAGTGCATTTAGTACACCTAACCTACTGAGCATTCTTATCCACGTAGCACACTGGAGCCCTGGCTGTTTCCCCTTGTGATCGCGTGGCTGACTGAACTTTGACATGCTGCCCAGCGCCGTAAAGACATGGTACCGCATACAGCCAGCCTGGGCAAAGACCAAAATCCATAGCATGATTTCTACTGAATGCACATCACTTTTACATCATCACAAACTCAAAAAAATCTTAAATACAAATCATTGTAAATTAGGAACTGTATATACTTCCAAATAAGGTCATATTTCCAGGTTCCAGGTAGACGTGAGTTTTGCAGGGACAACATGCAGCCCAGTCCAGGAAATGTAAGGAAGGAGGAGGACGGGCTCAGCAGGTCCAGGGAGTCTGCTGGCGTTCCTGTGGAGGGACAGTTGCACATGAGGAGTACCTAGGGAGAGAGCCACCCCCACAGTGAGGAGCTGCAGGGACAGGTCACATCACCCCCACCTTCTAGACCCTGAGGCTCAGGAGATGCAGGTCTTCCTGACTGCAGAACCCACTCATCCTAGACTTGGGCGCGTGCTCTAAGGACAAGCAGGTGAGTAGGCCATCTTCAGCAGTTTTTTGGTTTTTTTAAATACAGGCCATCAGTTTAATACTTTGGTGGCATCAGCTAGGACAGTTGAGGGCCGAGAGCTTCTCAGAGCTCAGTACAAGCGCCAGCCCTGGTGAGCAGCCCCTCCCAGTGGCGACAGGGCCCCACCATTCCCAGCAGCACCCGCCAGTGAGGCCTCCCACCCCAACCCCTCCGCTTTGTGGATAAAGGGCAGCTTGTGGGGCAGGAAGGAGGGAATTCAGGCCTTTTTGTTCCCCCAGGGACCCTTATCTGCTTTGGCAAAGGCTCTGTGGTCAGACATTTCCGGGTGAGCACAGCCCCAGCGCCTCCCCACCAAGTGATCTTGAGCAAGCCTGCCCCCCTCAGAGCCTCACTCTCCCCTCCTTGAACTGGAATAACATCCCAGCCTTGCCCAGGTCAGAAGGACTCAGGACAATGAAATGACTTAGGGCTTGTGAAGGTGGTGCTTAGCACCATGGGAACTGGCACACAGTAGGTGCTCAATAGATACTTGCCAAATCAAGCTTTGATTTGTCGTGTGATCCACTGAGTGACATTATTCCTAGGCTTGGCACCACAGGAGGGAGCATCCAGAGAGCCCTGTCTCAGCCCTGACTCTGCACCTCATACCAGCCGTGTGCTGGTGGTCCCCATGCCCCGTTGCTCTCTCCCCTGCAGACCTGGTGCCACTGCTGCCCTTCCAGCCTCTGTCCCCTGGCTCTGCCAGCCTGCCTGGCCGCCAGGCCTTTGCACGTGCTATGCTTTCAGCCTGGAGCGCCACCCCTACTCCTCCGCTCATAGCTGCTTCCTGTTCCGAGGAAAAGCTCCCACAGCCCCTGGCAGGCTGCACATTACCTTCCCCTGCATTTCTACACCCTGGGGTGCAAAGCAGCAGTCACAGGGGGTTGTGGTTCTTGGTGTATAACACTGTCATCTCTGAACAGGCCCGTTGAGGACGGAGGCTGGTCCCCTGCCTGCCACAAGGTAGGTGCCCAGTGTGGGTGTGTGGATTGAATACCCTGCTCTGCTGCATGACTTGATTTCTTCGTCTTAATAATACAGGATATGGACTGGTGGCTTTTATGGGGACCTTTCCAAGGTGTCCAGTGAGACAGGAGGCCCCAAATGAGTGGATCGGGGGTCTTCACTGCTCCCAGGACTGGAATGGAAGGGAGAGGCACCTGCAGGAGTGTGTTTCCTGATGCTCTCATGTTGCGGAGGTGGTATGAACTGAGCTCAGGGGAATTTTCTGGGCATTCAGCACAGATTCCCAGCTAATGGATTCCAGTGATTGGCACTGTGTGTTCCAGCTGCCCGTGGGCCGGTGGTGCAATAGCTGGACTCTCCCCTTCCCCACCTGCTCCCGGGGGATTCTCCTGGTGTCTGTGAAGGGAGAGCAGTGCCCGGGGTCTGAGACAGTGTCCCCTGCCCCAGGTAGCTTTCCCTGCATCCCTGTGTCAGGTGAGAGCTCCTCTTAACCTCCCACAGCACAGGTTCTGCTGGGATCCCCCCTGCTGTGTGCTCCAGGCAGGCGCTGTGTGTGTGTGTGTGTGGGGGGGGTGCTGGGGCTTGAATTCACAACCTCTCGTGTGCCAGGCAAGCCATCTACCTGAGCTACGTTCCCAGCCCCTGGCACTGCGTCTTGCACCTCCTCCTCTGCCACGGCCCAGCTGTGTGAACTGGCACCTCCCTGAGCCTCAGTTTCCTTACGTGCGCAATGCAGACGTGAACACCGCGCTCCCAGGTGAGCCACTGGACCCAAACACGTGGCTCAGCGCACTGCCTGGAGTGGGCGCCTGTGATTTCCTGGCTGATTCTTAGCATGAGCCTTCCTCACTCTAGAGATTAGAGCGAAACCGATCGGCACTCTGTTTAAGCCAAAAAATGTCTGTTGTCAGAAGAATTTTGTTTTGGAAGACAAGCCCAGGTTTTGGGTCAGAACCGTATTCTCCCTGGAGTCGCACGGGGGAGCCTCCAGGTGTGCTTTTACAGCTCTGTGACCACCCCAGCTTTTGAGCCTTCCACGTGTGTTCTCCGAGGTCAGGCTTCTCGGGAATCCCTTGCACAGCTGGGCTGCCTGTCACGTTCGTAGCGTCGTTTCCACAACGCGGCTCTGTCTGGCTATGAATAGATGTTTTTTTTCTTTCTTTCTTGGATGCCTGAATGGCGGTCTCCCTCCTGCAGTCCCAGAGGCCGACCTGAGTGTAAAACTCCAAAATGGACATCTCAGTGGGGTTGTCTGTTCCTGCTTGGACTTGCAGCTCTCAGCAAGGTTCAAAGAGCCAGGTCGATGGCCTCTGTGACCCAGGGAGCCTCCTGAGGAGCTCCTGGGCTGTGGTTTCTAAAGGCTACTGAGCAAACCGAAGAAATCGGAATTCACCAAGAAGACAGCAGGTGGGAGCCGCAGTGTGATTGAGGAGAATGGCTCAGTCTCTCCAAACCCAGGCCTGCAGGCCACTCCGTGGCCTTCAAGCCACAAGTGCAAAGCCTGTTAGAACAGGAAGGACGCTAGGGATCAGCCAGCGCCTGCTGCGGGCTGGCAGACCTGCCATCCAGGGGTTAGAAGCGGGGATTCCAGACTTGGAGCACTATCTGACTTCAAGGCCCAGCTCCTCCCCCTGTAGCAGGCAGCCTACCTTTACGTGTCTATTTCCCCTTCCGTAAAGTGGACACAGATGTGCACCTGTGTCTGAGGCTGGCTCTGGGGGCTAAGTAGGTCAGTTATCTGCTTGGTGCAGAATAAACAGATAGGACTAATCGAGACCCAGAGAGGGCCCAGGACTGGTCTCTGGTCAGTAGCGCAGCCAGAGCTGAAACTCATGATTCCTAGTCTCGTGGACACTTCCCTCCCCGATCTCCTCCCCGCCACCCGCCCCCGGCAGACTGTTTCAACCTTGCCTTTTGCAAAGGAAATCGCGTGACCCTTCAGCCCACAAGAATCCAGACTGCACAGGATGTCTGAAGCCTCTCCAGGCTGGCTGGGGCCTTGCTGCAATTCCACTCCACTGCTACTTCTTTTTTCTTCCTTTTTTCTTTTTTTTCAAAGCTCTAGAGGGTCTCTCCTCCTCTGCTCCTGCGAATAGGAAAATTAACTGCTTGGCAAAGGAATTTTGAAGACTTAAGACCCTGCCGTGTGTCCCCTCCCAGCACCCCTCCCCAGCCTGTTTCCCTGACTGAGTGAGGTGTCCCCTGTGGACAGTCTGTGACTGCTGCAGGGACGGCCATCCCAGCAGCGCCGGGCCAAATGCAGGTTGTGGTGGATGGTGTGGGTCAGGCAGGTGCTGACTAAACAAGCTGGTGACACATCCTTCTAGGAAACAGGTGACACCCACTAGAAATGCTGTTAGCTTCCGCTCGCCTCCAGCGTCAAAGGTTATTTGAGTCATCAGAGTTGCCTGCACTTTTCTCCTGATGCACTGAAGTGCTCGTTGGCCACTCAGGCTGAGGCTAAGTGGTCAGGAGCACCCATGTGTGGGCCTCCAGGTCTGAACTGGGGGCTTGGTAGCTTCCTGATTTCTGCTGGGCACCCTGAGTTCTGAACTACCCAGAGTGTGAATGCCAGCTCTGGCGGTGGCTGGGGAAGGGATGTGCCCCCTTGAGCTTCAGTCTCCTCATCTGTGGAAGAGGCAGGTGGGCCCTGCCTGGCGGTGGGGGTGGGGGATGAGAGCCCAGCATGGTGTCTGAGAGCCCTGCCTGGCTCACTCCCCTCTTCCTTCCTGCCAAGAGACCTTGGCTTGGCTGGGATCCAGCTGGGGCACGGTGGATATTGATATGCCCAAGTCCTCCCTGAATTGAGGGAAGCTTGGCCAGGCCAGGAAGCCTAGAGACAGACCTGCAATCGTGGGTGTCAAGAGCACCTGGGGTGTAGCCCTCTAGGCCTTTTGATGGGGGTCCCAGGGCCTGAAAGGAGAAAGATCTAGAACAAGGAGGCCATAAGCCCAGACTATAACCCAGGATCCTAGATGTGGAATCCCCTGCCTACTGGGTGGCCTGGTGCCATTGGAGAGGGCTCCCTGGCTGGGCCCAGGGATTGATAAGCAAATGCCACCATGGGCCCAGAGCAGGTGTGTGGACCTAGGACTGAGCCCTACCTTGACACTCTTATCAGGGGCCTCCTGCAAGCCAGGCTCACCCTAGCCCCATTTCCTTGACACAGGAATGGACACTGTTCCTGCTCTGCCCACCTTTCAAGGTCATGAAGTTCCATAAGAGAATGTGGACCCCAATCCTTATGAAGACCATCAGGAACTGCACAGATGAGAAGAATGTGGCATCTGTCACCTCCTGGCATATTTATATCCCTGTCACATAAACAGTATCTAATACAAAGTAGGTGCTCAGTTGAGTGTTGGGTAGATGAATAATGGCAGTTATCATTCATTAAGCACCTACTATATGCCAAGCATCACCTAGGGAACTTGGCATAAGATACTCCAATCCTCCCTGCCACTCTGAAAGTTTAGGCGTGCCCATCTCACAGATAAGGAAACAGAGGCTCAAAAGAGAATAATTTATCCAAGGTCATGTGACAAGTGGCTGAGAAAGCCAGGAGTCACACCTGACACTTCAGCCCATGTGTCATTTTAAATGTTCCATAATGGGTCCCCCCTCCTGGGGAGTGCTGTGGAATGTTTAACTGGGGCCAAGGGGAGCTGTACAAACCCCTGATTTTGTAGCATTTACCAATTTCCATGGTGTAAATACTCCTCCTATGGTTGAATTCAGGCAGCCAATGTGATATTAACTCTCACAAAATTCCTGAAAGATTGAATAAGCAGCCACCGCGAGCTGGTAGTAACCAGCTTAGCACACCTTTGTCCCCTCCCCTTTGCATAACCCCCTATGCCCCAGAGAAGCCAGAGAGGAGTGTCTCTGGGCTGGGACTTCAGACTGAAGCTAAGCCACTGGTTTGGTGGGGTTGCTTGTGCTTTAGACCCCACAACTCTCCCCTGCCTGAGGCCCTGGAGCTCCCTGGGGTCTCAGTATCACACAGAGCAGGGCAGATGGATGGGCCCCAGGAAGGATCTGCTACCTCGCCAGCCCCACTGTGTGTGATACTCCTGCCAGGCCCAGAGCAGAGCCCTGTAAACGCGGGGATGTAATGGACAATAAAAGTCACTGGAAAGTAGTGACTCTCCTAGGACCCGTCACCCCTGCCACGTGCCGCCTGCTGGAGGAACCACGTGCCTGTGATCATGAGGCACGGTTGTCATGTAAATATATAGGGCCTCTTGCGAGCCCCGGGCCAAGATTGATTTTATTGAGCCGGTGGGGGCGGGGGGGGGGGGGAGTGCAGTTTCATGGTCCTGGTAACTTTGTAAAATGCTTTGCCATCGTGTCCCAGCTTCTGGGAGGAAGTGTGGCCTTCCCTGTCCTTAACGCCTCCTGCCTAGCCCACAGGCCCACAGCCCTGGCTGTCCCTGAGCGGGATGCCCTGCAGAGGGAGGCCTTACTGTGAACAGTGGGCTCGCCGCTGGGTGGTGGGATCCTGCGTTGCTGGACGCTGGTTGTTTGTGACGGCGATCACAGGGCAGCACAGCCATGTGTACTGAGCTCCTGTGAATCCTCCGCCCCGATGGCCCTGCGCTGGCATTTTGCCCACGTGTTCTCAGGCTTTCAACAGCCCAAAGGTGGGTTCTACCATGGCCCCTGCTTACAGAGGAGGGAACTGCAAAGAAGTGACCGTGGGCTGGCCCACCCTCGTGTGGTTAGACAGAGGCAGCACAGGATTTGAACTTGGGCTTGCAGACTCCAGATCCTGTGCTGGGCAGCCTGCCCACCTCCTCGCCCAGGTCCAGCATGCTGCCTTCCCGGGTGCCCCTGGCTTCCTCAGGCAACACCACGGAGCACTTGGACTTGGTCCCCCACCCACTTGCTGCTGCTCTGAGGGCAGGGACCCAGAGGGTGTCCAGATGTGCACGCAGCCCGCACCCCACCCGAGCCCTGCCTCCCTCCAGCTGATACACCTCCAGCGAGTCACAGGATGACTCAGAGCCTCTGTTCCCTCTTCTGCCAAATGGGTAGGTATACTGTCTACCTTGCAGGGTGGCACACGGCTACCAATATACACGAAGCATCTGGTCCAGCCTCTGGCACTGAGGTGTGCTCCGTGTGGCCCCCTCCTCCGTGGCTGTGTGTCTGGGCACTCAGGCTGTGCTCACAGGAAGCGGTGACTGGCTGAGAATGGGGAGGGTATGGCAGGGGGTGGGGGCACTCACGGTGTTCCAGGGCCAGAGAACAAATCCTCGTAGCAATTCCAGACCCAGAAGACCTGGTTTTCCTCCCAGAAATGAGCACATGATTGGATACCAGATCCCTGAGCTCAGTTCCAGGGCATCCCAGAGAGTCACCAAGCCCCTGTCAGCCTTAGGAAGCACATCGGCACAAGAAGGCCCCTGCTGGACTGTGGAGCCTCACCTACCCATGTTGTAGGTGGGGAAACTGAGGCCCAGAGACAAGCTGTGCCTTTCCTGAGACCATGCAGCCCTGTGAGAGTCCACGCCATGTGAGTCGCAGGCCACAGGCTGTACATGCCATGGCACAAAGGAAAAGCCATTCTTGTGGAGTTAACAGTGGTCACGTGTGTCCTAGGCCCAACTCTGGGGCCAGTGAGGATTCTGGCCAGGACAGCAACACAGGAGATGGCCCCAGAAGCTGTGATTAGGGGCTAGTCCTGTAACAGGCAGGACTGGACAGAGGAGACATTGTCACCCAGACATGGAGCTGTGCTGGGCCGTAGGACACTGGTAGAAGCTCTTGCTCTGGCCAGAAGACCCAGCCCCTCAGTGAATGGAGGCTGGTGGCACCCAGCTAGCAGGGTCAGGGAGGCCACAGGTCCGTGGCCACCCCCTCCTGGGGAGAGCTGCATGCATCAGGGCCTGGGCTGGGAGTGCAGCCCTTGCAGACTGGTGGCTGGCTGGCCTCGGTCCAGCTGCAGCTGCCGGAGGGGCTGGCACCTGGCATATGCCTGACAGTTGCGCCTGGCCAATGGGGAAGGTGTGCTGGCAGGTGGCCGAGCCCGGTGCCAGGATCTGGCTCGGTGTGTCCACTGGGGCTCAGCTGCCATATGCCTGTGTCAGTCCCAGCGGCAGTGGAGCTGCAGATGGGGCTCAGAGGGTGGCTGGCGCAGGGTAGAGGTGGCTCTTGTTCTGAAGGCGGAGGCAGGTGTGGCCACCCAGAGCTCTTCACAGGGACTGCGGGCTAGGGCTGGTCTGCAGAGCTGCCTGGCCACCGTGCCCTTGAGCCCACTGTGTCCTCTGCCAGGAACTGCCTGCCCTCGGTCTGGTCCCACCCATCTTCTGGGTCACCCCAGACTCCGCCCATGGTGAGCAGCCGTCTGGCCTGGCATTGCCAGGAGCAGGAGGCACTGGTCATTTTGCTGAGACACTTCTGTGTGTTCGGTGGCGTATGGGTGTCCAGGGCTCTGTCCTGTTGACCCAGTAAGAGGAGGAGCTCTGTCTTAGTCCACCGTGTCCCTGCGCAGAGGAGACAGCTGGAAGGCCATGTGGAAGGAAGGGAAGGTGGGACTGGCTTCCTCAGTTCCTGGACTCAGGGCCCCATTTTGGAGAGCGAAGCACACGGCCCAAGTCACCAAGTGAGAAGAATCAGTGACCCCTCCGCTGGATGTTGGAGGGGCCAGGCCCAGAGCTAAGCACTTTCCACCCTGGCATGTCATGTGACTGTCCCTGGGCCGTAGATGCTCTCTGTCCTTGTTTGGGTTTGCCTGTGAGGACATGGTGGCTGGCAGTGGGGGACATGGCAAAGCCAGGGCTTGAACCCAGGGCTGGCACCCACCAAGCTGCCCTGTCTTGTGACGGCAGACGCAGGAAAGAGTGGGAAGCCTAGGCTTTTAAAGGGACAGCCAGGATTTTTATGCTCCTTAGCACTTGTTGACCCTGGTAGGGGAGGGCCCCTTGTCTCCTTCAGAACCCAGAATGGCTTTCTTCTGCACTTGATGCCAGGTGCCTGGTGATGGGGTGGCAGCCTAGCGGGCACATCCCTTTGCCTGAGCAGGGAGATGATGTGGTTAAGGGGTTGTTCTCAGGGCAGGTGCTTCCTCTGCCTGTCACAGCCCCGGGCCACCCCTGGCCCTCCTGCTGCAGTTTCTTGGTGGGCGAAGTGGGGGAGCAGGGCCAAGCCATCCCCCACGGGACTGTGATTGTCACCCAAGACTGCCCACTGGCACTGCCATCACTTACACCCCCTGGTGGGCAGCAGGCCCCATGGCAGCTGTGACAAGTCGTTTACCATGGAGGTGGCAGCCGGAGCTATTTTTGGAGCAGTGTGTGGTGGGGGAGTGTCCTTCTGGAGGAGTATAGGGTCGGTGCCTTGAGGAGGGGAAGTCCCGCACACAGACGGCCCGTCCTTCACCCGCCTGAGCACAGGCCACTCAGCTCCTCGGAGGGCCTGGCACCACACACCTGCCCTCAACCCTGAGACCAGCAGACCTCTCTGAGCTCAGGAGCCACTTTGAAAGGTATGCAGCCTCTGCTGACCTCTGGGTGGGGGGAGAGCTGCTGGCCCTTTCCTGTCACCTGTGTCCCCGGGTGTGCTCAGCAAGTGACAGGGAGCCAGGGCCCAGAGACCTGAGCTTGCGGGGCCACCTGCCCTGGCTGCACCTCTGCCACCTGCTGCTTGCTTGACCACCTGCCCAGTGGGGCTGGCCAGCGAGGGCAACAGTGCCAGGAACCTGGCAGAACCTTTGCCACTACCAGGGACAGGGTGGTTGCCGCTGGCTGGTTTCATGTTGAGTGACCCCTGGCATTGCACTCCAAGGAGGTGTGGGGGGAGAGAAAAAGCTGCTCCTCAACTCCCTCCAGTGGGTCTGGCTGCAGGAGAGAAAATTAGAGGAGTTCAGAGCCCAAGAACCTTATGAGGACCTGCTGGGACCCAGGACAAGCTGGTAGCAGACACTGAGGCCCTCCAGCCCCAGGGGGTAGCTGGTCTAAGGTGAAACCTGGCAGTAGAGGCCTTTCTGCTCTAAAATCCATCCCTTCCCTCTAACCCCTGGCTCCCACCAGCCTGGAGGCACCAGCCTCTCCTAGCCTGGCAGCCATGCACCTCCCAGCTGCTCCTGCACCTGCTGGGTGTGCAGGTGAGCAGTCCCTGGAGGTTCTACCTTCAGGAGACTCCGTGTTGAGGAGGCGAAGACACGATTAGGCAGACAGTGCAGGGGCCAGGGCTGTGGAGCTGGGGCTGACCGACAGGCTGGGGGTCCAGGAAGGCCGCCTGGACAGTTGGGCCCTGAAGGAGGAGCGAGGTTTGCCAGGACACAGTTGGCCCCCTGAGGCAGGGGGCACAGAGCCTGCTTCAGTCTTGAAAAAGGAGCAGTCTATTTCCTAGAAGGCAGGGGTCATTGGGATGATAGACTGCTAGGGAACTTGAGCGGCTAAAGTGAGATTCCAGCTTTCCCTGGAGAATCAGTTCTGTGTTCAAGCATGGGCTGTGCTGTTTACCCGCTGCAAGAGATTGACAAGTCAGTTGACATTGATGTGCCTCAGTTTCCTCATCTGTAGAATGGGGGCAGGTTGCAGACATCACCAGTGGGCCGTGTACAAAGCAAATGCTCGGCAGACTTCAGCTTGGTCTTCCAGGGGCCTCAGGCCAGCCTCCTCAGACAGAAACCAGGTGCCTCTTTCTTCCTAGATTTATTACCTAGGAAGGAGGTAACAACCTTCCTAGGTTTTATTACCTAGGAAGGAGGAAGTGAAATGTGATTGAGAACCACCTTGTTTTTAAAAAGGTCATGGGAACCTTGTGGTATGTGGTGCAGTTTGTTTTGAATTGCTGGGGGACTTTGGTCTGATCTGTGACAATGGGGATTTGAGGTTCCTGGGGGTTTCTGGAGGCTGGGGGGAGCCCCACCACCTTCTGGGCAGAATTGACTTGACAGACTCTCACTCGACCTGTTTTGTGCCAGCCTGGGTGAGGCACTGGGGGTGGACCATCAGTCCCGGCTCGGAAAGGCCAGCACTGGAGATGAGACTGGGTGACACAGGAAGCAGTTGTGTCCCCGTAGCCCGATGTTAGGGAGAAGCGTGTGTGGACACCGTCCAGTGGGGAAGGGAGGGGGAACTTGGTGCCACCCAAGCGCCCCTTGTGTGCGCACCGCATCCTCTCGGCCACCTTGGGAGGTTCAGCTGCTCCTCTTCTTTATGGATGGGGACATCAAGGCTCAGGGAGGAGATGGCACATTCCCAGCATCCACAAGAAGTGCCCCCTGAGTAGGTCCAGAGACCTGGTCTTCATGAGTGAGGGCGACTTTGCCCATAGGGGTCGTGCACGGGTCTTCCAGGCGGAACCTGCTACTTGGAGAAGCTTGGAGGGGCAGGTGTATGTCATTGGCAGAGGAGGTTTCATTGTGGCTGCGGGGCAGGGCTCTGGGGAGGACGGGGTAGTGCCGTGGGCAGCTAGTGCCAGCTAAGATGCCTCTCTGGGGCTCTCAGGCCTTTGTGGAGTTTTGGGTGTGGAGCAGCAGTTTAGACTCGTGTGTTAGGAAGACCTTTCCAAGGTGGGCTGGGGGAGTGTGGAGCTGGGCGAGCAGGTGGGGGGACATTCGGAGGAGGAATTGGCAGGACTGGGGTGGGCCTGGGCTTCTGCTGGGTCTCTGGGCCCAGGGAGGCAGCCCCCTTTCTGAGACAGGGACCCAGGGAAGGGCGGGCTTCCTTCAGGTGGGTTGCACCTGCAGTGGCCCAGGCTGCTGGGGGCTGGGGCTGGAGCTCCACAGAGAGGCCTCCTGCTGGAGAGGTGGGGGTGGTTTTGATGTGTGAAGACAGCCGAGCTGGAAGGGCAGGATGGCGCGGGGTGCTGGGGACGGGATGGACAGGATAGAGAGACCTCATGTCTGTGCAGCCATGGGCACTGCATGGCCCCAGCCTGCCAGCTGCAGATCTTTGGGTGCACCCTGGGGGAGCCCTGCTGGCTGGGAAGGGGACCATTGGGAACAGTTTGCACCCTGCCTCCAGGGAGCAGCTCTTGGTGAAGTCTGCACCTTAGAGAAGCTAGGCTTCCACTGGTCATGGAGCCACAGAATCTGAGCAGTGTGTGTGGCTTTGGGGCAGAAGGAGGGTGAGGGGACACAAGACAGCTTCAGAAACCAGACACCATCTATGGCTCAACCCCTCCAGCTCAACAGGCCTCACAACACCAGCCTGGGATGTGACTGCTTCCTGTCAAGTGATAAATGGGTAACGTTAAAAGTACAGGAGAAGGGCCACTGGGCAGGGGAGGCCACCACAGGCAGAGCCACACCCCTGGCCAGAATCATTCCTTCATTTCCTCACTCACACCCTCTTCCAAGGCAGAACAGATGGACCGAGACTGACGTGATTTCAGGTGTCAATTCTGCCTGTCCTCCACTGTGTGGCCTTGGGTCTGTCTCCTAAACTGTCTGAGCTTTTATTTCTTCCTCTGCACAATGGATTATAACAGCCTCTGCCCGGGGTGTCTCCAGGGTGAACACGGAGGCCCAGCCCTTGATGCCTGGTCCATACCTGATACCTGCCAGGCTGTGTGGGTGGGGTGTCCCTCACTGCCTTTACCTTGTGCTGGGACTCTAAGGTCAGCTGAGTTTCTTTCTGTGGCCACCAGGCCCTGCTGTCCTGAGGAGGTGGCCAGGTGGCTGCCCTTGCCAGTGTGTGCGCTTCCTCTGGCAAGTCCTGTTTCTAAGCCTCCGTTTCCTCAACTGCAAAATAGAGTGATGGCATCTCTAGGTTTCTTGGGAGACATCAGATCACCCATGGTGCCAGCTGGTGCTAAAGCCGGTCAGCCTTGACCCTATCCACAGCCAGGCACTATGAGCGGCAGCATCTCCTTGCTGGGCCTCGGATCTCCAGCTGAGCAGGCAGAGTGATGGGTGGTGCTAGCCTGTGGGCCCTCTCTAGGGTGCTCAGGTGGTGGACTTCCATCAGAGACGCCTGCTTCCAGAGCCGGCAGGACTGTGGCGATAGCCGCAGTTGCTGGCACTGATGTTGGCTTGTTCCCTGAGGGAGGAAGGAAGACTCTGGATGTGCCTGGCAGCCTAAGGACAGCCTCCCACACAGGGAGCACAAGCTGTGGAGCTGCTGACCTGGTAGGGGAACCAAGAAGGAGCTTTTCCTCAGGGTAACCAGCAAGGAAGCTAACACCTATCAGCTGGGAGTCACAGGGACCTGTCCACCTCCACTCCCTGCCCCAGAAGGTACCTGGGCTTAGAGCCTGTGGATGTTAGGAGCCCTGCCCATGCCTGTGTGTACGCCCCACCTGAGTGCAGGAGACAGCTAGCAGGATACATGGGCACCCCTCAGGGATGAGCACCTGTGAATGCGCCTCCTCAAGGGCGGCATGCCGGCTCCCAGGCATGAGCCTCCAAGCTGCACCAGGCAGAGTCCTGAACAGAGTCTCCTGCACGTCCTCTATCAGAGAGGCCTCAGAGAGCTGGCTGCCTCCATGAAGTGCGACAGGAGGCAAAGGTGGAATTTCCCCCCAGGTGAAGTTTCTAGAAAGTGAGCGAGGGCCAGGTGACAGTCTTGGTAGGAAAGGCCACTTGGAACCTCAGAACTCAGCCTAGCCCTTCCAGGGAGTTAAACCAAGCGCCTGTGGTTCCCTAGGGTCGTGTCCCATCAGTAAAATCATCGTCCAGGGCACAGCAGGAACACTGGGAGGGCAAAGGCAGCCGTGGCTCGCGTGAGTACTGGGCAGGGCTGGGTGTGGAGCAGTGGTCTGGAGTCCGCCAGTCCCTCTCTGGCACCCACTACCTGTGTGCCCTGGGGCAAGCCCCTGTCCATCTCTGAGCCTCTATTCCTGTGACCGTCCTGTGGAGACAGCTGCTACTCCACTGTTCAGTAAGGGTCAGCACGAACTGCCCTTTGCTGGCTCTTCACACCGTCTATTGAAACATGTGACTCTCCGTGGCCCCAAGAGGTTCATCTTAGTCTCTGCCAGATGAGGAGACTAAGCCAGCATTTGGACCTCGGCAGTGCAGCTCCTGAGCTGGCGTCTCCTCACCCTCGGCTGCTCCTCCTCTGGTCCCTGCGGGCCTGGCAGACACACAGCACAGGGCAGCTTATTGTTGCTGTACGTGCCTTGGCCAGGAGCCTGGCTGGGTGCTGCCCGGGCTCCCAGTGCCGTAGGAGCGCGTGGCCCTGGCTCACTGTGAAGCAAGCCCTCTTCGAGGTGGTGTTCAGAGTGGCCTGTGGCTCTGGGTCTTGCGTTCCACAGATGTTTGGCCCCTGAGCTGGGCTTGGCAGCCTCTGGTTCATTGTTCCGCAGCTTGGAAGGAGCCGCGGGATCCCAGGGGCAGGCGGCTCCCTGTGTTACTCGGAGGTGCCTCCACGCGTGTGTCACAGGGCCTTTCCTTGGTCCCCACACCCCGTCCCTCCAAGTGCCCTCCGTCATGGTCATGGTCTCCCTGCATCGGTGCCCCTAAGAGGCAGTTTCTGGTTGCAGTTTCTGGTGTACGACGCTTGGATTTCCATTGAGGTGAAGCAAACAGAAAGCAGGTCCCCCAAATCCAACATCCTCAGAGAGTCCCCAGAGGCAGGGGAGTCTTCAGAATGAGGAGGGGCTGCAGGGTCAGGGAGGCATGAATGTGAATTCCCCTCTGCAGATAATCAGCCAAACGGCATCCAGCCTCCTCTTCTAATCCTATTTCCACATCCATAAAATGGGTCTAGCAAAAGCCCTGAGGATGAACCCAGAAAACCTGGCCCACCGAAGGGACTCAGAGAACCTTCATCCCTCCCTCCCTCCCCTGCCTCTGCCTCCCCCGCTGTGCCTCCTTCCCCTCTAGAGCGCCCTCTCTGGTGCTTGGTGGAGAGGGAACTGCTTTTCTGAACAAGGGCCTCTCCTGTTCCCTGGGGAGCTCAGCAGAGCAGGTCCCATTGGGTTCTGAGCAGAATTGCTCTTGGTGATGGCCATTTATTCAAGTCTAGGGATTTGGTAGAAAAGGTGGTGTGGGCCGTAGCTGGGTGTGGTCCTAAGGCAAGGTCTTCTTAGGGAACTGTGATCTCTGCTGGGACTCCTACTCATCAGCCAAGTGGAGAGAGGCCCATCAGAGCCCGTGAGGAGTGTAGGGTGGTGGCTTCAGATGAAGACGCCTTCCAAGGTCCAAGCCCTGGCCCTATACATGTGACTGTGACCTGTGCAAACCCCTTAACCTCCCCGTGCCTCAGTTCTCCTCTGTGCATTGGGGCAACAGATCCCATCTTGGGGTTATGTTAAGGGTGGGGAGTGAGGTGCCTGAGGCAGACCCAACACAGCGCAACAGTTGTTAGCACTCCTTGTCGTTACTGAGGTGGCCTGGGTCCCCTCGCAGTGATCCTGGAGCCAGACTACAGCTGCGGATTGGGAATCTGGGGATGGAGCTGGAAGCCTGGAGCAGGGGCAGATGAGCAAGGCTGTGGGTGGGCCTGGAGGGGCGGCCTGGGAGTCCATTCCCGAGCCTTCTGAGATGAAGATGGAACCTTCTCCTGGAGACAGTGCTCCAGCCTTTCCCCTGAGGCCTCCCTAAGGGCAGAGGACGGTGAACATGTCACCCCGAGGGGTCTCGGGGTGCAGCCCGCAGCAGCTGCTGAGCCTGCGGGAGTCTCCAGTTTCATCTTCAAATTCATGCGCATTTTACATTCCGCGCTCATCCTGACTTGCCGCGGCAGGCTTGCCCCTGAGTAGCAGCCGAGCCTGAGGAAGGTGCTCCGTGTTTATCTGTTTATCCTGGGGCTCTTCGTACCCTGGCTCCCGCACCATGTCACCCTCCGGGAGTGTGCTCCAGCGCAGGGCTCAGCCAGATGGCAGGGAGATGCCCAGGGCGCCTGGTCCCATCTGCATTCAGGGCTTGGGGAGAATGCCAGGCTCTGGGAGCCCCAGCGCTGGAGGCAGAGTGGGAGGGAGGAGGGGCCTCCAAAGTGCAAGCATCCCCCCAGTGCCCGCCATGTGACCATCGGGCAAGGTCTGCCTGTGTGTGCATGAGGACGAGCCACGTCAAATGGCTGTGTCCAGGTCTGCTGAGTGTCGTGGGCAGATGGCCCTCCCAGGGTGGAGGCTTCAGAGCACCCTGGGCCTGCGCCGGTGCCTTCTGAGTCCGCATCCTTCCTTGCCGCTCACCTGCTGTCTGTGCCCTGGGGAGCAGTTTGACCCCAGCAGTGGGGGTGGGGTGCAGGAGCTGCCCGAGGGCTCAGAGGAAGAGTGGTGCCAGGGTGCAAGTCGTGGAGGGCTAGATGCCCTTAAGGGCACAGCCGAGGAGCCCTGAGGTCAAGCTCAGCCCATTGGGCATCCTTTGACACACCAAGGGTGTCATGTTGATGGAAGAGTGAGCCACAGCCTAGGACGTGGTGCCCCCCCCCTCATGCTGACATCTTTCCCACTATCCAGAATACATCCCAGGGTAATGGGGCGTGGGGTATGGAGCTCCTTAAGCAGGACATGCGGCAGGGCTGCTGACCCACCAGGCCAGGGGAAGGCTGCTGGGGCTGCGGGAGTGACGAGGTGAAGGATGGTGGTTTTGGTGGGACCCTGAGTTTGTTCTCAAGAGATTGAGTTGTTACAGAACCCCAGCCTGATCACTGAATTGTGTGCTCTCTTCCTGTCTGGTGGTGTGAGTGCCCCTCCCACACACTCCTGCCATTGCAATGTTGTCCACCACGAGGGCCTCACCAGAGCAAGTCAGTGCTGGCACCATGTCCTTGAACCTCCAGGTCTGGGAGCCAAAGGAACCTCTTTTGTTTGTAAAGTTATCAGCCTCAGGTACTTCATTATAGTAACAGAAAACAGACTAATACAAATGATCTCTTTAGTCTTGTTCTTCAAATGCCACCCTGAGACAATGTTCTGTGCACTGTGCTCCTAGGGGAGGCAGGGCCAGGAACAGGAGCAAGGCTGCCATCTCAGACAGAACCCACTGTCCTGAGGCAAGGGCCTGGCTTTCAAGCTCACCTGTCAGAGGTTCTGTAAGGACTACCCAGGGCCATCTATTCCTAGGGTCTTCTAGCTCTCCAGGAAGCCAGCAAAGCTGCTTCAATAGCTTGGACCAGTCCTCTGGGGGTTCTGATGAACGTGGCTAGCCAGCGGTTGGAACATCCAGGTCTTGTAGACGCAGTGGCTGGGTTCACCTGCCTGGCTGGGACTGGCACCTTCTTTATAAGCTCTGCAGTAGCCAGGTCTGGCCCAGGATCTCAGTGGTGCTGCAAAAATGTGTAGGGTGGATGCAGACATGTGCTCCCCAGGAGGATCGCAGGACTGGGGGCCACCTTTCCTCAGCCGTACAGCTTCCATGTGTACAGGCTTTGGTCCCCACCCCAGAGGGGCTTGTCTTATGGGGAGGGCACAGGCTGCCTCTGACACCAGGATCCAAAGCGGTCCTTGGGAGACACTGGCTCAGGACAGTATGCAGTGGTGCTCCATCCGGCACAGCTGCCGCCATTGCCATGGCTACTGCCAGCACGCAGCCTAGATTCTTAAGGCATCCCAAGTCCTGGCGATCGAGCGCTGCTTCTTTGCAGGGGCCCTTGTCCCTGCCCAGAGGTTTGTGCAGGACACTGAGCAGGACCCAGGGGCCTAGCCCTCCCAGTGTGTGGGGTCTGGTGCACCAGGGCCCAGCAGGGACACGGATGTGGGGTCCTTTCTGCAGCTGCTGCCAAAGTCTGACTCAGTTCTCTCTCCTGCTGCACCTGCTTTATGGAAGAGTGGTGCTGGGGGACCAGGGAGGACAGCTCCCCAGGAGGCTGTGGGAGGAACAGGGCTGTGGGGCCTGGCAGACGCAGGGTTGAGCACGGCGCCTCTCCTGCTGGCCCAGGGACCACCAGTCCACTTGTCCCTGCTGGCGCCTGGGTTTCTGCCTCTCTGATGGGGATAATCCTAGCAACCTGGTCAGGAGAGCGCAGCGGAGGGAGACTGTGTCACCTGGGGTGTTAAGTCCTGGCCTGCCACTTCTGAGCAGGGTGACTGGGGGCTGGCCACGCACTGCAGCCGCACTGTATGCACTGTAAAACAGGGTGAGGGAGGCCCTTCCCTCTGCAAGCTGTCTCATGGAGAAAATGACCAGGCCCTGTTTTCTGTTGCAGCCCGTGCCCTCGTGAGGCTGGCATGCAGGATGGCAGGACAGCCCAGCCACATGCCCCACGGAGGGAGTCCCAGCAGCCTCTGCCACACCCCGGGACCTGCGCACCCGCCCGACCCACAGGTAGGCCCTTCTTGTCTGCAGCACGTTGACAAGTCTAAGAAATTCCGGGGTCCCCTGTGCTCCCAGGTCCTGGAGGAAGCCCCTGCCCCCCAGAAAGATCCTGCTCCTCCACACTTACAGTGAGAGCAGCTCACAACCTGGCGTGGTGGGCCCTGCGTAGAGTCCAGCAGTGCCTCCGGGGCCACACCACACTGGGAGACCAGACTCCCCCATCCTGCCCTCCAGGGGTCCGTGTGAGCAGAACAGCCTCACAGTGAAGGAGTCAGTGCCCTGAAGAGGGAGGACGTGGAAATGGGTAGGATGTGCCTTCTGACCCGTGGCCAGCGTCTGCCTTCCATCGGGCCTCATAGTGGCTGCCCCTCTGGAGCCACTGGCCTCGAGCAGCAACGTTCAGGACACAGGTTCCCATGCACCTGCGTCACCCTGGCTGCAGGACATCGAAGGGCCAGGCTGCCTCTTGGAGCTCTCTGAAGGTGGCTTCAGGATTTGGGAGTGGCCCGGTGCCACCTGTGGCCCTGCACCCCCTGTGCCCTGGCCTGGACACCCTCCCTGCTCCTCCTCCCCCGCACAGCAGGTGCTATTGCACCTGGGGAAATCTGTGCACATGCTCCTGGGTCACAGCCATGACACCACTCCTGCAGGGGGGCTGGTCCCTGGGTCCCCACCCCCTGCAGACAGTTGCCCTCAGCAGAAGGGCTTTGCAAGCGAGGCCATCACATAGGAGCCCCGCATTGCCTAGGACGTAGCTGTGGGTGACAGAGCCAGGCCTGCCTGTGGGGAGCACACAGCCTCACAGGAGAGAAGATAAGACACCAAGCCCAAGAAACGTAGGGGCCTCCGGAGCCCCAGCAAGGCACTTGATCCAAACTAGGATCAGGTCAAAGAGGTTTCTTCAAGAACTGGCAGGTATAGGTCTGGAGAGCACAGAAAGCTCGTCTGGGCAGGTTGGCTGGGGGCTAGATCAGAGGCATCCTCTGGGCATGATGACAAGTTCTTAACCAGGGTTGATTATTTGTCCCAAGGCTATAAGACCTTAATCAGGCAAGACTTAGATGCAGCCATATTCCTGAGCCATGGAAAGCTTGTCATAACCTCTAACTTCCTCGTTCCTGTTGGAGAACTTCAGGGTCACCATGTACAGTTGTACAGGTTATACACTGCCCAAAGCTACCTGGCCAAGGAAGCAAGTGTGTCTGAAGTCCTTCCCCTGTGCTTGTCCTCTCAGCAGGCCAAGATCCATGGTGCAGGGCTGCATTAGCCTAAGAAAAGGGGTGCTGCTGCAAATTCACACACAGGCGGCATGATCTAGGGGACTCCGTGTGTGCATGTGTGTACACACAAGCATGCAGAAGGTCCATGGGCATCTGTGCAAATCGTACTCTTCCTTGCCCGCTACTGGCTGGGATGCAGGGGTCCGTTTCCTGGGTAGAATTTGGGGAGGGAGCTCCCTGGAAGCTGGGAATACCCCGGGACACTACTGATCCAGGGGGCACCAGGGTTTGCTGCTGTTGGCTGGGGGCGGTGGGGCCGCTTGGTGATGTAGCAATTTGTCACACTAAGTCACTCACCAACAATTGAGCCCCCTTTGATTAATCTCCCAGAATCAGCCAGTCGCGTTTGGAGCAGTCAGGGTCAATCACAGCCTCGTTCGGCAGAGGAGAGTCCCGGCATTATTCCTCGCATGCGGACAGGACGCAGTGGCCGCGGTGGCAGCAGTGTCCTGGGCGTCTCCTTGCACGTGCTGGAGAGGCGTGACATAGTTCAGTGTGATTAGATGCAGTCACTCAGTGGTGGCTGTGCTAGGCAGTGGCTGTCGGCCAGGATGCCCCCAGTCCCACCAGCATCTGGCCGGGTGTGCCGAGTCAGGCGCCGGGCTGTGCGGGCTATGTCGGCCCCTGCTTGGGGCAGGAATGGGGGCGGGGGCGCAATCCAGCTCTTCTGCGGCTTCCTCATGAGGCACTGATGTTAAACCGGGTCTGGGAGACAGCACAATCGAATCTCTCTTGTTTGAGGACATGGGATGGTGTAGGCATGTCCCCCCATGGCAGGAGGCATGCTATCTCCCTGAAACCACCTTGGAGCAGAGAGCGGGCTCCACATGCTCCCACGTGGGCTGGGCCACCTTCTGTCCCCAGCTCCATCCTTCACCAGCCAGGTGATGTGGAGTCAGTGTCCTTCCTGAACCTCAGTTTCCTCCTCTGCAATGGGTGCCATGATGTGACCTCTCTCGTGAGACAGATGTGAAGACTAAATGACATAGACTCAACACCCAGCGTGGTACTGACACAATATGGAAACATCGCCCAGGAAATAAGTCACGGATCTTATTTTTTTATTTTAAAAATCAGTAGAGTCTTCATACCTGAAGACCCCAAGAGCTGGATCCCACCCCCAACCGTTGTGGAAAGAACATAAACTGTCAACCCTCCGGCTGTGGTTTTTCTTTACCTTCTAGGCCTAAGGCTAGTGGCTGTCCATTTCAAGCAGCTTTCCAGCTTTGTGAACCATTAGCACATGAAAATATGTGTGCAGGATCTGGTAGAGTCGTCTGTGCCGTCCTGAGTTTCTAATGAATGGGTGCGTGGAGTTGAGAAGGGGATTACAATGTCCTGTGTGGCTTCCCGGCATGCGCAGAGCCTTGTTGTCAGGAATGAGATACTCCGGTTGGCCGACCCGCTGAGAAGCACATGAATTTCCAAGAAGGCGAGAAGTGTTCTTGCCTAAGTCCCTGCTAATGTGTCTTCCATCTGGGAAGCCTTGGAAGCCTGCTTGGGACCGGCCAAGTTCAGTTCTATTTGGAGCGACGAGTGTGCAGAACTTTGCAGGGTGGGGATAGCGTCCGTTAGGTGTGCCCTGCCCAGACTGAAATCTGCAACAGAATTCTCCCAAAGAAACTGTGGTTTAATGGCCAAATATTAACGGCCATTAAAATTCAAGAGTGTTTGCTAACTGTCGTAAATTCAGCAAAGTATTTGTTTCCTCTCTCCCGCGGGCCTTCCTGGTGGCTGGAGCACTGTCATGACTGCCATCAAGGTATTCTCCGTCTACCGGGGGTCCCTAGGTGTAAATAAAGACCGTGTGCCGAGGTGGAAGCCCCCGTGGAAGGGTGGACAGAGGAGCCCAGAGAATGGGGCGGCCATATCTGCCAGTGGATGATCAGAGTCTGAGGTAGAACAAGGAGAAGAGAATATTCCAGAAGAGGTGCATGGCCTGTTGGTTAGATAAGGCATTTACATGCCTGCGTTTACATAAGTTGGAAGAATGGGCGGTGTTCTGGAAGATCTTGGATGCATTCTGCATCGTGTGAAATGGAGTCTAGCGAATGAGGGGCCCGTTAGGGCTTTGAGTTCACAAGGAACTACTGGGTTTGGTCTTTAAAAAGATCCGTGGTGGCCAAGGCTTGGGGCTGTGGGGGCTGAGCCCGGGGAGGGAGGATTCCAGAGACTTCCTTGGGGAAATGCCAGTTGCACTTGGTGAAAAGATGGGAGGAGAGAAGAGACAGGAGGCGCCCAGCTTCTAGTTGGGTGCTGGGTGGCTCTGTGGTTTCTCCCCTCAGCTCTTGACGGGTCAGTGTTCGAAGCTGGTCCCAGATTCCATCCACGTGTGTATGCTCAGGTTTCTTAGGTGGGTTAACAAGGATCGTCCTACGGCAGCCACTGCAATTTAGGTGACCAGAGCTTTGTCATTAGCAGTCCCTGCTGTGGGCGTCAGTGTTTCCATGAGCTGATGGCCTGTGGGTCTTGGTGCAAACTCCCAGGTTGGGACGAGGGTGGTGTACCATCTCATTCAGTCCTTCTGCCAACTCGGAGGGCAGAGTCAAAATTCAGCCCCGGTCTCTGTGGCCCCAGAGCGTGTCTTCAAGCCACTGGATCTTTGAAATTAGCCAGATGGCGAGGAGCTGAGTGGGGCTGGCCTCGTAAGGGCTCTGACGATGTAGACTCTGTAACTCATGCCTCTCCTTCATGCAGCGTGGATTTAAAACATCCCCTGTACACACATGGACCGAGTCCATTAGAAGTCCCCCTCTACTCCGTGTCAGATGCCTTTAAAGGTGAAATTCATTTACAGGAAATGTCATTCTGATGAACTGTGCTTTTTAAAATCACGGGGATGGTTGCCTTAAAATTAATGGTGCATTGCAAATATCAAGGAAAAGAGACCCATCCAGTGTAAAGATGATTAAAATTCAGGTCAGAAGTCTGACTTAGTCAGGCTAAATTTTTTAATGAGATTTCAGAAAATTAATTGGGCGAATGCATTTTTATTCTTTTAACATGTAATTTTATGCTCCTGTTTTTTTTTTAAAGGATTTGTCGATGGCTAAGGCTTGTTGTAGTTCAAACATCTTAAACTCAAATTAACAAAGGATGGGGGTGCTTGTAGCCTAATTTGATGTGACTGGAGGAAGAGAGCCTGGGTTTTGCAGAGCTCTCTGGAGTGGGGCAGCCTGTGCTGGTGGAGACGCCCCCACCCTCCACTCTGCATTTAAGCCCCACTTGGCCGGAGGAAGCTGGTGGCATTTTTAGGGAAGGTGTGTTTGGGACTAGAGGTAACTCAGGGGTCTCAGGGTCTCCCTGCCTCCTGTCTGCCAGGTCCTCCTGTTGTCCAGGTCATTGCCCCTGAGGCTTCTCCGCCTCCCCCTGCCTCAGATCCAGCCTGTCCTCCCAGGCAGCTCAGGCCTCCTCCCCTGGGCCCATGGGCACTGGTAAAGTGAGAGACAGACACTGCAGGCTTGGCATCCCTGTGTCTTCCCCCTGGCCCCTTGACCCATTTCCTCTACCTTTGCAGGAGAACAGAGGGGCATGACACCCTGGCACAGGGGCATGGGAGGCAGAAAAGGCCTCCTGTGGCGTTATCCCCATGAGTGGCCCACGGCCCAGCTCTAAGTGGGAGGTGCAGGGCAGCTGTTTAGCAAGGCCCCTTGGTAAACAGTCCTGGGCAAGGGGCCACGAAGTCACAAGGCTGCATCTGTCACCTGCAAGTCCTAAGGTTACTGCCAGCTGAGTCAGCAGACCCTCCATGGGGTGGGGACAGAGATGGAGATAGAGCCATAGCCAAGAACCCACAGAGCTGCCCGCTGGGCCACACGGTCCACTCAGCTCACCCCCAGCCCCAGGGAAGTAGACGCCGCCTTTGTCCCTCCACAGACACGGCCACAGCAGTGGGTATAACAGCAGTGGTCACAACAACTCGTATGTCACCGTTTCCAGGTGCCAGGCCCTCTGCCAGGACTTCGCTTTTTGGCTTATTATCTCACTTACACAGATGAGGAAACCGAGGCCCAGAAGCTCTTGTCCTCAGCCCAGAGGTGGCAGAGCCAAGGTTGAAGCCAAGCCTCCAGGGCCCAGGGGGCCTCACCTGATGGAGCCCCAGTCGTGGCTGCCCCTCGGAAGGGGGTGTTTTTGTTTGTTTGTGAGATAGTCTCTAGGGGAGCATTCTCTTTCCCCAGGAGCCAGTTCAGGGTCCTGGACAGAGCAGAGGACAGTAAGCAACAGGTGACCTGTTTTCTGAAAGCAATGAGGTGGTTGGTTGGTTGCTGACAGTTGTGACTCTCACGGCTGCCCTGGTGTGTGCTGTTCTGGGCCCAGCCCCACCTGCCCTGCAGTGAGAGCCCCGGACTCATTGCCCTCATCACCTGGAGTCCTCCGAGAACCCCAGGGGCAGCCGTTACATCCCTCTGAATGGATGACTAGTCCAGGGTCCCTCGATGGCCAGCACAGGGGTGGGATTTGCTGGGGGCTGACCTGGGAGGGGAGAAAGGCCTTGGAGAGGGCAGCAGAGAGAGGCCTGGCCTGGAGGATGGGGACAGCTCACCCATTCTTTCTTTAGAGTTATATAAGGGTCAGGGCTGTGCTGGCTCAGGCAGCTGCACCTGGGCGTCCTGTGTCCTGAGGTGCCACACACCTGAACAGAGACCGTCTGGGGACCATCTCCATCCCATCCCTTTGTGGGCAGCGGTGGCCCCCAGAGCTGGCTGGACTGTGCCCTGAGCACATGGTGGGGCGGCCCGAGCTGTGCCGTGGGGTGTATTCCTCTAATTGGGTCAAATGGGTTGTGACAGGAGGTGTAGATCTGGTCACACGTGCAGACACGCAGCTGGAGTCTCCCAGGCCAGGGTTCACCCACTTCCATCCGGAGCCTTCAGGCTGTTGGGATTTGGGCAGCGAGGCTTCTCAGCCTGGGCAGAGTGCAGGGGACCCCAGCCAGTCTCCCACTCCTCACAGTGAGAAGCCCACCATGCCCAGAGCAAGGGCCCTCAGAGATCACTTGTAACCCATTCACTGTACTGGGGGAAACAGGTCCGAGAGGAGGGACCCTACCCCCTGTGGCCCAGTAGCGCAGCTGGCTCTCGATCAGGAGTTCAGGTCCCAGCTCTGCAGACTAGCTCTGCAACTGATCCAACCCTCCGTCTCCTTATATCTAACTGGGGTCAGTGTCCCTACTGTCCAGGCTGTTAGGCATGAGACGCTCTGCAGCTGCAGGAGCTGACGCCTGGCGGTGGCCGGATATGCACAGCACACTGGCATTCGCGTGAGTACGTGTGGGTCTTGCAAGTTCTAAGAAGCTGCTGAGGCTGTTTCTGAGAGTGTGAATCCAGCTGTGGTCCTGAAGGTGACAGTGCCTGGGTCACAGAGTCCTGCTGTGCTCCAGGTTGTTCTGAGCACATTCCACAGTGTCATTTAGCAAACATGCCTCGGAGCACTCAGTGTTGGCACAGGGGACACAAAGGGGACTGAGACAGGAGGCCCTGCTGGGGAAGCCCATGGTCCGGGAACAGGGAGGGCTCCGGGGACAGAGGGAAGCACGTGTGGCGGGGCAGCCTGCAGCTGGCCTGGCTGGTTGCAGGGTCTCAGAGGAAAAGCGGAGCCCATCTGAGGAGCAAGTCCGCCCTGCCAGCAGGGAGGCGTGGTCCTCAGTCCAGGGTCAGATGGCAGCAGCCATCTGCAGCGGTCGCTGCTTCCCCTCCCAGCCAAGTGCGTTTCCTGAGGTGCAGCAGCAGTGAGGCCCACGTAGGGTCCCTCCGAGAAGCCAACGTGACAGCACAGCGCACATGGGCACAGTGCCCGGAGGGCCTGAGCGCACAGTGCCACCTGCCTCTGCTGTGGCACTCGAGTGCGGACGAGGCTCGGCCCTGCCAGACCTCCGCACGGGGTGGGTGGAATCATCATCTTCCTCCTGCTTGGTCTCCAGGCAGGGACGTCTCCTAACCACCTGCCCCGGGAGGTAATTTTGCCCCAAGACTTCAAAGTCAAGGTCACTCAGCTTTTATGTTGCTGGGAGAAGGAGGCGCATGAATGCAGGCGGTCTGTGGGGCCCATTCATCACTCACAAGCAGCACGAGCCCATCCGCAAAGTTTCCTTGGCACCAACCGGCCACGCAGCTGAGCCGAAGCTCTCCGTGCCTGCGCTGTGCTGGCTTGTCAGTGACCATGACAGTGGCCACTGAGCACCTCGGTGTGCCAGGCTGGTGAGAAACACTGAACCTGGCTACCTCACGCTATCTTCTCAAACGGATGCCTCTGTCTCCATTTGCAGACCGGGAAGTCCAGGCACAGAGGGCTGTACAAGGCCTCCTACCAGGGGGCCGCCGGACCAGGGCTGAGGCCAGCTCACCCGGCCCCAAAGCCGTGCACCGAGCCCGTACCCACTGCCAGTCATACCAAATGGTTACTTTATTTTTTTTTTTAAATATTTATTTTTTAGTTGTAGGTAGACAGAATATCTTTATTTTATTTTTATGTGGTGCTGAGAATCGAACCCAGTGCCTCTCACATGCTAGGCGAGCACGCTACCACTGCGCCATAACCCCAGCCCCCCAAATGGTTACTTTAAATGTTTATATTCTGGGTGAGACTGGGACCCAGCCCCTGTCCCATGTCACCACCCAGCTGGGAGGTTGTCCCCAGTGTTAGTGACCTCCTTTCCCAACAGCAGGGCTGTTGGAGGAGAGAGTGAGGTGCCCAGAACCACCAGGCAAGGCTGTGTAGAGCTGTGTGACGTGGGCAGGGCTGTCCCTCTGCACCTCGGTTTCCTCATGGATCAAATGTAGACATACGGGGGCATCTCACTGGGCATGTGGGGCTGACAGAGGTGTGGCCCTGCCTCCACCTGGGCCCACCACTGGCGCCTCCTCTGCTTTGCCAAGGCTGCGTTTGCACACATACTGTGGAGGGGCAGCTGGCCTTGGTGGCCTCTGTGGGCAGCTCCATTCCTGGGCAGGCCCTAGAGCTCAATTATGGGTTTCAGTGCTGGCCCCTACAGTCACCATGAAGTCTCTGGTTTGGGTCACCATAAAGGGAGCTCAGAATGTAGGGCTGTGGACTTGAAGCTCCATGTAATTCTGAGCTGGGGGCGCCCCCTCCCCAGGGGAGGGGCTTGCTGTTTCTGATGCTGTTGTAGGGTATGGGCTTGGGCATCACCCATGGGGCTGGTGGGACCAGAGCAAGACCAGAGCCACGTCCTGCATCTGTCATACATGCCCTGCTTGCCAGGCCATGACCTGGGCATCAGGGATTCAAGGAAGATTGGGGTAGCTGAGGGCCTGGGGCCCACAGCCAGGCTCCTAGGAAGAGTTTTCAGATGATGGAGGATGCTGGCCGGTGCAGGGAGAGGAGGGGTGGATGGCTCCGTCTCTCACGTGCGGTGAACCGTTGGGTGGAACCCTGGGGACCAGGGTGTAAGGTCCCGTGCATGGGGGCTCGTTGGAGGCTCCGACTGTGGGGTTGGCAGAGCCTCCTTTACCTTCAGGAGGTGCTGTTGGGGGTGCTGGGGACCCAGAGACCCTCCACTCCAGCCTGGCTGGTCACCCCTGCCTTGTGTTCCCCTGCAGAGGCACGCCAGCACACTGTCATTTCGCTGCTCACTGGCGGACTTCCAGATCGAGAAGAAGATAGGCCGAGGACAGTTCAGCGAGGTCTATAAGGCCACCTGCCTGCTGGACAGGAAGACGGTGGCTCTGAAGAAGGTGCAGGTGAGCCATGGCCCTGGGGTGCAAGCTGTGCACCTCAACACTGCTGCCCTGGCCGGAGCCCCCCAGCCCCCTGTGAACATGGAAGTCAGTGCCCAGCCATCGGGCTACTGAGAGAACCAGGGGCTCATGGAGGGATGCTCACTGTGAACCATAAAGGACAAGAAAAAAATGAGCATGCATTGAGCACCTGCTGTGTACTGGGTCATGCTCAGAATACATGAAACCTACATAACCCTGTGGGTGGAGTTATTGTTTCCTTTCTCACTTGAGGAAAACCATGCAGAGTAAGTAGCTCCCCGGGCCACAGAGAGTTCAGGGGAGCAGAGGTCTGGCCTGCACGTGACTGGCCCTGGTGCCTGTTCCATGGTTTTGGGCTCCGAGGGTCCTTCCTGCCCTCTGTTCCTTGTCAATGGAGGAAAGGGGTCCACTGGCAAAGCCAAGCTGGGTGCATACTGGCTTTGAGCAGTAGTGAATCTTGCAGAGCTTCCTGGGTGCCTCCATTTCCTCACTGGTCCTTAAAGAGTGAGGCAAACCACCTGGGCAGAGGAGGCCAGCTCAGATCATTAGTCCCAGGAGGGGGACAGGTGGATGCCAGCTTAATGATGTCCTGTAGAGCTGTGACCCTCATGTGTGCCTCAGGACACTGGGGCACAGTGCTCCTGTGTCCCAATAGGGCTGGTGTTTGGATCTTCCTGGAGGACTTGCCTGGGCTGTCTTGCTTCTCTGGTGCCATGATGAGTGTCACGCTAGGGCTGCTGCTGTGTGCGCTCTGATCCACATCTACAGCCAGAGGTGCTGGGAGGACCCTGCTGAGTGAGCTTTAGGGGGGCTGGGGACTCAGGGACACAGCGCCAGGTGTTAGGCCACATCCTACATGACCCACATGACACAGGTCAGGCTGTCGGCCCCGTAGGCAGAGGTAAAACTGAGGCTCTGAGCACATGCCACTCACCAGTGTGTGGCCACAGCAAGTCTCTGGTCCCCTGGGCCTCAATCCCTTCCTCTGAGGGTTGGGTACAGTGATTCCTCCATCACAAGAGTGGTCCTGGGATGTGGGGTGCAGCGCTGGGCTTGTGGGTACTCAGGAAGAGGGAACTCTTGCTCTTAGGGGTCCCTTGCCAAGAAGGTAGGAGGGCTGGGACTTGAGGGTCAGTTCATGCAACTCCCTGGGGGGCTCTGGGTTTGACTCTCTCCTTCCCTCCTGTCCAAGATCTTTGAGATGATGGACGCCAAGGCCAGACAGGACTGCGTCAAGGAGATCGGCCTCTTGAAGGTGAGTTCCGGGCCAGGCAGGAGCCCTGGCTGGTGGGCTGGATGGTTGTATTGAAAGACGGAGGTGCCAGGACCTGTGCAGACAGGCACGTGTGGGGGCAGTGCGCACGTTTTTGTCCCCCGCCCGCCCCTCCCCTGTATTCCGTGTTATCTCTGGATGATAGAACTCTCCGGACTAGACTGTGGCCCTGGGCTGGGCTGCTCTCTTCTGGGGATTCCTCCAAGCCCCAGGTTTAGGATTCTGCCTGGGATCTCAGATGACCAAGAAAGGAGAAGAGGGCCAGCTTTGGAGGCCTGGGAGCTTGGCTTCAAGTCCTGATGTTCTCTTCAGTTCTAAACTGTGTGACATTAAACAAGTGACTTAACCTCCCTGAGCCCCAGTTTGTGAGAATACCTGCCTCGAAGATCGAGAGACGCAAATGAGTCCTATCTGAAAAGGCCTGGTGAAGCAGAGCACACCGTAGGCGCTCACTGGCATCCTCCCCCTTCCTGTGACATAGTTCCTAGCAGCTTCCAGCAACGTGGGCTCTTGGAGGCAGTGAAGACGCCACTGCAGCATTCCACATTAGTGGTCTACCCCGCCAGGCCCTGCCCTGCCCTGCGTTCTTGGGCCTGGGCCTTGTCCTCGGGACTCTCGGGTTCACGGGGGAACAACAGGCAGCAGATGGACCTTCCAGGGTGACCCATGCCGACCCCAGGATCTAGATGGCCGAGATGAGCCTGCTCCAGAGGACTGGAGTGTGGAGGATGGGGACCTGGCTGGAGAGGCAGCGAGCCAGATCCAAACTCGGGACGGTAGAGCTGAACACGGGACCAAAGGGGAGCTGGGTTTAATCCCCGAACAAAGCAAAATGGGGGGTCCTGAGGGTGCCGGTGCTGTTTGGAGGTGTGGGCAGTGGGCGAGGAAGTGCGTCGGTAGAGGTCAGTACAGTGCCCAGTGCTAGTCCTGGGCAGCCCCTGTGGCCATGGTTAGAACCTCTGCTCCCCAGCTGCCCGGGGGAAGTCAACAGGACGTGCCAAGGGCACGAGGAGCTTCCTGCAGAACAGAAGGAAGTGTGGTCCTGGAGAGGCCCCTGGGTGACATGGCTCACCCGGCTCATGCCAAGACCCCCAACCCCGAACTTCCCAGGAAGTGGGCTGGGAGTCCGTGCTGCCAGGCACTGGCAGATATTAACACCTATCTGAGCACCACGGAATGCCAGACACGGGCCTCAGCCCGGGGGAGGACAGGGCACTGCAGACTCATCCTGCATTAGGTCGGGAGGGGCCGTGACAAAGAGGGGACCTTTCATCAAGGACCCTCGACTCAGCCCAGGCTCCCTCCTCCCCACTGCCTCTGTCCAGCCCTCAGCAGCCACCACTACAACCACATCACATCTTTGGAGCACTCTCTGTGTCACTCCCCCTGGGCTCACCAAAAGGCCACCGGTGAAACGTGGGCACCGCATGGACAAGGTCTAGCTCAGCTGGGCCCCAGCCTGCTGTGCCCCTGCGCCCACCCGCTCCTCTCCCTGGGGCTTGGGATTTGGCCCAGTTGACCTTGGAGGTCCTGTTGTGCCTGAGCCTTGGGGACTGACAGGTGTTTGGGGAGCCAAAGCTCCCGGCTTCAGACTTGCCCAGATGGGGGAGGAGCCGCCACCTTGTCCCTCCCCAGGGCCAGGACCAGGGCGTCCCCACCATCCCATCCCTAGTTTATCCCAGTTGTTTTTTTTTGTTTTTTTTTTAAATTTTTTTTTAGTTATAGATGGACACAATATCTTTATTTATTTATTTTATGTGGTGCTGAGGATCAAACCCAGTGCCTCATGCATGCGAGGCAAGCACTGTACCACTGAGCCACAATCCCAGCCCATCTTACGGGTGAGGCAGCTGAGACTTGGGGCGCACATGGCTTTCTCAGTGACACCCAGGTCTGCCGACTCCCACAAGCAGACCTTTCCCCGGGGGCCCCCACTCCAGCAGGCGCTGGGCCATGTCCTCCTGAGCGTGCAGGCATTGCAGGTGCCAACTCTCTCCCTCTCTCCCTCCTGCCGCAGCAACTGAACCATCCCAACATCATCAAGTACCTGGACTCATTTATTGAGGACAACGAGCTGAACATTGTGCTGGAGCTGGCTGACGCTGGGGACCTCTCGCAGATGATCAAGGTCAGAGTGCCCGGGGAAGCGCGTTCTGGGGCTGTCCACGCCTGGGGGCCCAGGGTCAGCAGCCTCTCGGCCTGTAGTCCTCGCTGCCCTGGCCTTAGCCTGGCCTGGTGGGGTCTGTAGGGCCATGGGCAGCTGAGGATGGCATCCCTCAAGAGTCCAGCAGGCACCAACTAAGGCAGAGTCCATGCTTGGGCAGGAGGAGGCTGGCAAGGGCCACTGTGGACAGAAAGGACCCTCTATCCACCCACACTGCCTCAGCCTATCCAGGGCACAGGGGGCCACTCTGCCTCACAAAAGGAGCAAGGACAGCAGCCCCCAGGTCAGACCCCCTCTCACAGAGTCCGGGAAAATGCCTCGAGATCCAAGTGCCTCGTTTACAGGAGGGGAAGCCTGGGTCCAGAGAGGCCGAGAGGCTTCCTGAGAGTTCCTGGAGTGGGCAAAGGGTGTGTGGGGGCCCAGTCCATTTTCCTGGCCTGAGACTGTCCCCAGGACGATCACCCTAGTCCTGGGAGGGGCACTCTTCATTTCTGTGAAGGGACTTTTGGGGGCCGAGGACTGGCCACATTGCACAGGAAGCCTCAGTCCAGACCTGACCCTGATGTTCCTCCTCTGCTCTCACTGCTCAAGTCACCTGGTCCCCTGGGAGCCTGGCATCAGGGACCGCTGCAGCTCCACTGATAGAGGGCCCTGGCCGTCAGCCACGGCTGTGCCTGTCTGGCTCACGCACCCCTGTTTGCTCTGAGTCCACGCTCAGAGAGGTTCAGCCTCCTGCCAGAGGCATCACAGCCTCTCAGCGCAGGAGCCTTTGCCCACAGCGTGGGCTCCTTGCTCCTCCCCAAGGCCCTCACCTCCTGCAGGCTTAGACGTTTCTCTCCAGGCCCCTGACGTGGGTGCCCATCCCATCGCTCCCCCTTGCAAAGCGGGGAAACGCGGGTTCTCTGCCTTCCCGGCAGGCAGCAGGCGCTGAGCCCTGCTCACACTCCCTCTTCTGAAATTTGGCCCCTAGGAATAGGCGTTGCTGGGAAGCGAGTCACTGGAGCTGTTATCACCTGCTTTTATATTTTCCTTGACATGTTAATGCATTTGCAGGGACGTTAATCTCCACCGGGTCCCTGGCGAGAGCAGATGTGCTCTGTCACATTGCACCCCACATCATCGCTTCTGCCCCGCCTTCTCCCGAGGCTCTCCCGCCGAGGGCCACCACGTGCCGACACCTGGGGCGCCG
Organism: Xerus rutilus; assembly: GCA_028644305.1. NCBI lineage: Eukaryota > Metazoa > Chordata > Mammalia > Rodentia > Sciuridae > Xerus > Xerus rutilus. The sequence goes on from CM053399.1 coordinate 175,052,000, forward strand.
CTGCCCCCGGCTCTGCCCACTGGAAGCCCAAACTCTGACAGGAAGGCAGACCCCTCAGTGAGCCCAGGTCAGGCCTGTGCATGTCAGGGAAGGCTTCCTGGACGAGGTCACCTCAAGACAGGACCCCAGGGCAAATAGGGAGTGCAGAGGCAGAAACAGCTGTGCTCTTTGGTCCAGTGAGCGCACCAGGTGAGGTGGGGACCCTGGGGTCACGCAGGGCCTCCTGGCCCAGGCTCAAGATTCAGGACTATGCCCTGAGGTCAGAGGGAATTCCCAAGACTCAGGGCAGTGAGTAAACATGGTCCCCTTGTGTTTTAGAAGGACAGGAAGTGGCGCCGAGGGAGGGCGAGGCGGGATGCATAGAGGCCGCACCCTGTGGCCCAGCCCTCTGTTGGCCTCAATCCATGCAGAGGGGCTCTGGGCAGGCAGGGGTTGGGTGTGCTGATGCTGATCCACCCCAGCCAGAGACCATTTAGGAGAGGGTGCTGTGGGAACAGCAGGCGGGTGCCTACTCTTCCAGGCTGCAAGAGAACAGGGGCGAGGGGGGATGGACAGCCCGCCGCCCCTCCCTTCCCAACTCCCCCCACTCCCCGCACCTGTGCCTCTTCCCTGGCTTTCCCAGGCCACCCTGCTCAGGTTTCACTTTAGTTACCAACCCAGCAGGACAGGGGTGAGGGTGTGGACAGGTGGGGCTCTAGGGCGTCCATCCCCTCACTGGCCGCCTTTCCTCCCACATCACCCACCCTGCATGCTTCTGCTCCCTCCGACAGCTACAAGGGACTCACGAGCAGACCTGGCCCCTGGTCACACCTCAGACACACCCGTGGATGATCTTAGTGTTTGCTCGTCTAACTTACCAGTGCAGAGCTGGCTGCAGGGTGGGAGCTGTTTCCCTGCCCCCAGCTCTCCAGCTCACTCAGGTTTGGAGAACAGAGCCTTGCTAGCTGGCCTGAGAGGTTGCTGGCCAGCAGGTCTTTGTCCCAGGAGCCTGCAGCCTGAGGGCCAAGGTGTGCCACCATAGTTATGGGGCAGGTGTTATTTATGAGGGATGGCAAAGCTTAGAGATGCTGCTGCCACCACAGAACCCACCAGAGACTCCATGCCTTCCCACTAAATGTCAGGTGACGTTGAGAGGATGTGACATTTAGAAAATCACCACTCGGCTGTGCACGTCCCCGCGTGAACACTGTAATGAGGACTCAGTAACATCACGGCGTAAATATCCCAGCCCGACACTCCTGAAGCCTGGGGTGGCCCTGGTGGGAGGTTCTGCTGGAAGCCTGGAACAGTTCACCCACAAGGTCCCCCTCCTAGAACGGGGCCTCAGAAGAGCCTCAAGGGGCTTTGCTTTGAGGTCAGGAGTTTCCAACTGTGACTGTCCCACTTCTGGAGGTGCCCAGATGCAGGTCCCAACTCCAATGCTGCAGCTGGTTTGCTCTAAGGTCGTTGCCAGCCCTCTCTGAGCTCAGTGCCTGCTCAGGTTCCTGGAGTGGTGAGGAGCTGGAGCTTTCTAGGCAGGAGGTCCGGGGCTGCGCTGGACCTGGGCCCTCGTGCTGTGGAAGGGCCACCGTCCTCCCTGCTTTGGTCCTCTCTGCCAGCCACAGCCCTTCCCTGGGCAGGACAGGGATCCTAGGTCAGCTACTGGCTTCTCTGTAGTAGAGCAGCTGCTCAACAAAGGGGCACAGCGTTGCCTCTGGCTGCTTGGTGAAAAGATGGCTGCCGTAAAGGGGGAAAGCCCAGGAGGAAGACCTGCTGCCCAGGTGCCTGGAGTAGGAACCTTGGCCCCAGACCTGACGTCAAGGAGCCCCGCATGTTGATGTGGCCATAGCTCAGGAAGAGTCCTGCCTCATCCCTCCAGGACCTGCTACCAGCTCCCAGAGCAGCCAAGGGGTGGTGCTTGGTGGTTTCTTCTCGAGTATTAGTGGGTTTTTCTGTCACTGGGGTCGTTGAGAATGTGGACCTGCTTCCTCCAGGTTGCCCGGTATGGTTAACAACCTCACCGCATCGGCTCTGCTGGCTGGAGGAGGCGAGGCAGCTGCCGCTTCACCGCGCCCCACGTGTCTTGGGCGCATCTCGGGCTTGCCCGCAGGCTCAGTCTTGGGCGTGTCTGGGAGATGCCCTTCGCCGGGGCACGCACTGGGCCAGGCCGCCCCCCAGTGCTGGACGTGGGCGCAGGTGGGGTGTGGAGGTGGCCCTCCTGCTCCAGGCTCATGGTCTGTCCGTCTGTCTGGGAGCCCGGGCCTGCTGGGAAAGCCACCTCCCCAAGCCTGCTCACTGGGCCTGCCCGTCTGTCCCCACAGTACTTCAAGAAGCAGAAGCGGCTCATCCCTGAGAGGACGGTGTGGAAGTACTTTGCGCAGCTGTGCAGCGCCGTGGAGCACATGCACTCGCGCCGGGTGATGCACCGAGGTGGGCGCCCCCCAGGGCCGGGGCCCCGGAGCGCAGCTTCCCTGGGCTCCCCCTTGCTCCTGAGAGCCCCGTGAGGAGTCAGACCTCTTGATATGCCCCACATAGGGCAGATGTGTCCAGAAACTGCACGCACATCTGCTCGGTGTCAGGGACCACCCACGGGGACATAAGCTTCCAGGAATGGGGCCACCCTTGCACATGGTCTCCAGCCGCCAGTCCCAGTGCTACACCAGCTCCGCCCAGAGAAAAGAACGGTTGATGTGGGCTTTGACATCTTGCTAGGAGTTGGCCTTGCCCCGGGGAGCCCTCCCCTGGCCACCCCAGGCTGCCCATCACACCGCCCTCCGCCCTCTCTGCAGACATCAAGCCTGCCAACGTGTTCATCACGGCCACGGGCATCGTGAAGCTTGGCGACCTCGGCCTGGGCCGCTTCTTCAGCTCTGAGACCACCGCGGCCCACTCCCTAGGTGAGGCGCCTGTCTGCCTGGCAGTCCTGGTGGCCATGCAGGGGATGGGGGCGCGCAGACTTCTCCCCGGGGCCCTTCGGTGGGTTAGTGCAGGAAAATGCCTGTGGACCCCACGGCTGGCTCACCCTTTCAGAACAGACCCAAGAGGAGTGAACTGAGGCCTGAGGAGCCAGTGGGGGCTTCCTGCACCCCCATGGTGCCCTCAGGAAGGCTAGCCGAGCCCAGGGCGGGGGCGGGAGGTCTCTGTGGTCTTGTGACGTTGTCCCCTGCTCCTCCTGCTGCACACTTTCCACCCACACTCTGTTCCCTGGACATTTGAGTCGTTTCCGTTTTTCAGGTTGTTTTTGAACAGGCAGTTTTGAAGCTGTGGGGCCAGCTGTCACCCAGGAGGGGATGGCCTTACAGCTGCTGTGGAGGGTGAATGGGAGCTGTGGGGTGCGCAGGAGCAGGCCAGCTCTGTGTGGGGCTGAGTGGGTGCCTTGGTGTGGCAGGGCCAGGGTCCTCTGGAGGGCCGCAGGCCGAGTGGCAGGAAAGGCAGGCCCTGGACGTGGGAACTCTGCCGGCTGGAGCCGTCCTGGGGTGGGGGGCACCAAGGAGCTGATGCAGGAAGAGACTCGGGTGGGTGTTTCAGCCCCTGCGCCCATGTGTGACAGGTGTGAGGCTTAGATGACAACAGTGGAGGTGTTTTGATTTAATAGAACAGGGATGAACACAGCCCCAGTGGAGCATGGAAATGGGGGTCTGTGCAGAGGCCTGTGGGATGGGCAGGGCAGCCTGCCTCCCCAGAGTCAGTTCTCAGCACCCCCTGTGCTGCCCAGCCCCGGGCAGACGTACTCCAGGTGACAGGTGGGAGCTGGACCCACGCATAGGCGGCCGCCTCCCTGGAACCACGCTCTGCATTCTGCCGCTCAAGCCCAGTCATCTCCCGTCCCCCGACACCTGGGTGCCTGCGGCAAGCCGAGTGCGCCAGCAGCATCTTCTGGTGACAGCAGCGGTGCTTTCTGGAAGACGCTTTTCTATGGAAACTGTCATTGTTCGATCAGGTCCCAATGGCTTAGAGGCTCTGTGTCTGGCACACACAGGAAAACTGCACAAGCTGCCTATGGGCGTGGGATGGGGAAGTGTCCTTGTCCATCCTGGGGGCACGGCCTGGCCTCTTCCTTTGGCTCTAAAAGAAAGAATGTGCAAGGACTGTCCCCAGGGAGATTAGGATGCACCTGCACCTCTCTAACAGCCTCGGGCTCCACTGGACCCTTCCTCTCCAGGAACAAGGGATCTGAAATCCAGGGAACTCGAATGAGGGCCTTTCTTGCCAGACCCCATGCTTTTTCCAAAAGGCCAGGGCTGGGGGTCATGGAAGATAACACTGGAGCCTCTGTCAGGCACCCCAGCCGCTGGCTCTCCATTGCCAGAAGGAACCCTTGTCTTTCCCAGTCCCCTCAGACACTTCTCTTGTGAAAAACAAAGTGTTCCTTTCAGTTTGGGACTGTTGGCTGAGCTGGGTTTGTTATTCACTTTGTGGTGCTGGGGGTGGAACCAGTCTCTCCCGTAGTTGGCAGGTGTTGTATCACTGAGCCACACTGCCAGTTGCCCCATCTGGTTTAAGAGCTTTGGAAGGGTCAGAACACGCTAGGAAACTGTCAGAGAAGAGCGAAGGCCACTGCCTCCTGGGCCCGTCAGTCAGGCCCAAGCCTTTCTCTGCCCTGCTGTGGAAGAGATGGCGGCACTCGTCAGAGCTAGTTAGGATCGCATCATTAGGGACAGGCAGAGATACGGTCTCCTCCGACAGTGTGATCTTGATCCACTTGGACTGGTGCACTTATTATTTTAATGAGAAGAAATTGGAACTTGGGAAGAGGCTGCCCCCCTGAGCCAGGCTCTTCCTGATGCCTCTGAGCAGCCGACCAGGCCATGTGATGATGGGTGGAAGGAGCTTTCACAGGCCTGTTCCCGCTCCAGGCCGTGTGCCCAGCACCCAGGAAACACCACTGAGCTGAGGCTTGTATGAGGGCTCTGCCAGGCCCTGCTTGCTGCATAAGCTCCCAGAACCCAAGACTCTGCATTCCCCAGGCTCTGTGAAAGCGACAGCACAGAGCCAAAGCCCAGGACCCAAAGTCCACAGCACAAGGAAAGACCCCCTTCCACAGCAAGGTTCTGCAGAGAGCTAAATCCAACACACATTTGGGCATGAGATGGAGCTAACAGCCATTGTATCGAGACTCAGGAAGGACACGGAGGCAGGGGCTCCTTCACGTCCTGCGTGTGGGTACGGCTTACGCATCCACCATGTCTAATGTGCACCTACTATGTGAGGATGCTGTGGTGACAGCCACGTTGCCCCGGCAACCACCTCATCTCCCAAGGCTGCTGACCCAGGAACTGGGCTTATGCAAATCCAATCTCCTCCGCCTCCCCGCCCCGCGCCGCCTCTGTATTTGCTAACATGAGGCTGGCATGAAAGGGCATTAGTCAGTGCCATGGTCAGGCTGACAGGTGCGGTACCCAGCGGTGGCAGAGCGGCTGCCTCAGTGTCAGGAATGGGAGCCGTAATTAGAGCGCAGAACAGAATGAGCGTCAGACGAATTACCAGGCAGCAGATCATATTTGTCAGGAAGGATTGCATACATAGGAATTAAGTGACAGTACACGCCGGCATAATGAAAGAGAAATGAAAGATTTGCCCATACACCACTCACAAGCTACAAGCAAGTGTCTTGCTCCGAGCAACACAGCAGCTGCGAGGCAAACCGAGGGCTGCCGAGCGGCGCGCAGACCCTACTCGCCCACAGTGGGGACAGACGGCCGCGGGCTGGCACTGGGGGTGGGAAGGGTGGCCAGCTCCTGGCCAAGACCTGGGTAGGACACCGCCTGGCCTCTCAGGCTGGGGAGTAGACCCGTTGGAGGCAGCCCCCGTCAGGTGTGACAGGGAGAGCACCTGGCCTCCAGGGCCAGGCCTGGCCGCCAGCTCACATTCCTTCCTGCTTCCCTGGGCTGGGCCAGGGGTCTGAGATTCTGCAGCCTTCCCTGTGTCTAAGGGACCCCAGGTTGACAGAGGGACAGATGCAGACATTCCCCAGTGGCCTGGTGAGAGGACAGGGGATCCCTCCTGAAAGCCCAGTGCGTGCAGGCAGGTGCTGGCCAGGGACTCCAGCTGCACCCGGGTGTCAGGATCGCCAGGGTCTGGGCCACCTCGGACCCTCCAGCGCTGCCCTTGGCTTCAGTGTTCCATAGTGAACTCCCTGAAAAGCCCAGTCGGGAGGAGGAACAGCCTCTGAAAACTACTTTTAAAACATTTTGCTTTAAAAAAAGAAAATCATCACAACTGGGCCATTTATGGATGAGGACACTGAGGCTGCGAGGTTCTGGGGCCCCACCGGGGATCACCGATGTCCCGTGGTCACATCCACAGCATGGTGGGAGGTGGGCTGAGTCCGTGGGTACCCAGAGACAGGGTTCAGAGGATCCCCAAGGAGCTGCTAGGGCAGGAGCCACGGGCACTCCCAGTGCTTGAACTCCCAGGAAGGAGCCAGCAGAGGTGCAGGGACCTGGACACTTGTCCTGGGCCCCACAAGGAGGGACGGGGCTCCTCGCCTCATCATGTGCCAGTACCACCACGCACGGGACCACGTGTGACCATACCACACTGCGACCTGCCTACATGGATCGGGTCTGCACAGCTAGATGCCCCCCAGTGACCCCTGTAGGTGAGACAGAGGCCACGTGGCTGCAACCCTGGCCACCTCCTGACCCGCAGCACAGGACACCTGGGAACAATCCTGCCAGTCCCGCTGACCCGGAAACCTGCCTCAGCAGGCAGGTCGCAAGCCTGAGTTTCAAGTGGTTCTGAGGCTGAGGGCTGGGAGGTCAGTGTGGCCTGATGGATGAGCTGCTGCCAGAGGCTGCGGAGGGTCTTCAGGGGAGGGGAGTGGGAAGCGGATCTGAGCCTGGAGGCAACGGTCTGCGTGGACTTGTGGCGGGGAAGGGAGGCAGCCGAGGGAGGACCCCCTCTCTGCTCATAGGAACAAAGTAGGAACGCAGAGGCAGGACGGCCTTTCTGATCCCCTAGGGAGCAGGGGCTGAAGTGGGTGGACCGGTGGGTCTGCCTCCAAGTTCCCACCTATCCACGTGCCCCACGGCAGCAGCAGGGCCCCTCCGCGGAGGAAGAAGGTGGCCCTGGTGACGGCCATGTTCAAAGTACCACTTTGGGAAGGGGGCAGCTCCCAGACACCCAGCCTTGCCTTCACATGGACTCTGCCTTTTTGTGTCTAATGAATACGTTTCAAACACGGCCAGCATTAAGTTTGTGTTGACAGGTGCGTCCCCTGGAAGCGGCTGCTTTAATCAGCCGCCCCTCTGAGGCCCGCGTGCGCTCCTCTGATATCTGCTGGGTTTGAAGTCTCAAGGCCTAGTGAGACTGGGTGGCCAGGGTTGTTAGGTGTCTTTCATAGGCCCAGCCCCACCCCCACTGGGGGGGGTACAGTTGCTGAGAGAGGGGTGGAGGCCCAGGCCGGGTGGGCTCGGTGGCATCCGTGTGTCACTGTGGGGTAGTTCTCGCAGGAGGCAGGCTGTACCACCCACAGAGGTTCTCAGGGACAGGGTCCTTGTCTGTGGAGACGCATCACCCCGTGGCCCGCCATGAGCTGGGGTGTCTTTGAAGTTTCTTGTTTCATCACAGAAACTCGTGTAAGTAGTGCCCGTCCCCCGCCCCAGAGCTGCTGTGGGTGGGGAACACCGGCTTCACGTGACTCACTCCCAAGTCACACTGGCGCAGCAGGAAGAGGCCCGGCACTGCCCCTCTGGCCTCCCGCTCGGCTGAGCTGAGGGGTTCAGACCCGGGAAGCAGCCTCTCCCCTCAGTCGAGGGACCTGAGGACCCTGGGCCCCACGTGAGTCACCTCAGTGCACACAGAGGCACTCGCGCTCAGCTGTCCTGTGCAGGGTGCGGGACACGGTGCCAAACAAGGCCCTGTCCCTGGGGATCCCACAGCCCATAACAGTGGCATCCAGCGCCACCCACGGCCCCTCCTTGTGGGACAGTTTTCCGTCCTTCTCTGATAAGACGAGAAAACCAAGATGACAACATGTTCTGGAAGTCCGCCTTTTCTGTGGAAGGACTGTGGGTGATTTTGAGTTTACGGGTCTAATACTTCTGCTTTTTACACTGTGCCTTTGTGTTAAATAACAGTGTCGCTGAGTGATGGTTGGGGGTTTTGTGTGCAGATGATTTCAAGAAAGACGAGGTTTTTTTCTACTTAGAGAAGGAGTGATTTGCCCGGGCTCCTTCCATGAGTGGGCACAGAACCCCCCTGGTGTTTGCCCCAGAATGTCTTCTCTGCCCAGGACACCCTGAAGCCTGGGCCGTTGCTTTCTGAGTTCGCCTGCTGGATGGCCTGTTCCCTGAGGACCCCAGTGTTGCTTGGCCACACTGGACTGCAGCTACTCACACCGCTCTGCTCGCCAGCCTGTCGTGTGGCACGGCGTCTCCAGGACAGGGAGAATGGTCTTTGTGTAGCACACTTCAAAACCTGGTCCTCGAGCCCCCGTAACAGTCCTTCTCCAAACGGGCTCATTACAAATCCAGGTCCCTGGCCCCTGCCCCAGCTTGCTGGCCTCTGGGGTGGGGCTCACGCCCTCTCAAGAAGCCTCCCCATCTTTGCACGGTTCTAGGTCTTCCAAAGTATGCTGCAGAGGCAACTCGGCAGGGCCTGGAAGATGGGCACACCCTTCCATGATGTCCTGAGTGTTGGCCTTTTCTGAAGAAGGGGACCACCAGGAGAGCCCTTTCTGTTGGCAGCTGAGCCCTATCCTCACCATCCAAAATCTTTTGTGTGTGTGTGTGTGGTACTGCAGAATGAACCCAGAAGTGCTGTCCCCTTGAACTACACCCCAGCCCTTTATTTTATTTTATTTATTTTATTTTATTATATATATATATATATATATATATATATTTTTTTTTTTTTTTTTTTTTTTTTTTTTTGAGACAAGGTCTTGTGAAGTTGCCGAGACAGGCCTCAAACTTCCTGTACTCTTGCGTATCTGGCTTACAGATGTGCATCATTGCACCTGGCTTTTTTTTTAAACTTTCTAATTGCAGTGTGGTATATATACAATAAAGCTCCCTCGTGCCCTTCCTGGGTCACTTTCCCCATGCATGCTCTTTTGGCCTGGCTTCTTTCACTTAATATTTTGTCTACAAAATGGATGTGATTTTGTTCTTTTTTTTTACTGCTGTACAGTATTCCACATGATTAGGCTGCAGTTTAATCTGTTCTGTTGACTGATGTTTCTTTCCATGTTGGGGCCATTGCAACAAAGCCCCTCTGCACATCCTTGTTTGTGTCTTTTAAGGGACAGAGCATCCTGTGGCACCCACCTGGGAGTGGGATGGCTGGTAACATCATCGGCAACCTGTACTTCAGTAGATGCTGCTAGTTTTCTAAGGTTTTTGTTCCATTTTACATCGTTTCCATGGGACATGAGAGGTCCTGTGCTTGTGCATGTCACCTGCTTTGTTTTCTTGGCTTTGGCTTTTTACTTTTAACCCTCAGATGGATGTGTAGTTCCAACCTGCTTTACTGTTATTTTGAGCCTCTCTGATGAGTATGGAGAAACATGATGCCATTCCCGTGCTGGGCGGTCGTGTGGGTCTTCTCTCTGTGAGGCGCCCCTTCAAGCTGTGCTCATCTGAGGGGCGAGGCTGTCTTCTACTCACTGGTTTATAGAAGTTTGATAATATAGCAGCTGGCGCATGTCTGTAATCTGTGGCTTTGGAGGCAGAAGCAGGAGGATCACACGTTCAAAACCCTAAGCAGTTTAGGGAAGCCCTAAGCAGCTTAGCGGGACCTTGTCTCTAAATAAACAAATAAATAAATAAATACATTGGCGAGGAGCTGTGGGTGTGGCTCAGAGGTAGGGCACTCATGTCCAGCACTGCAACAAATGAACAAAATAAAATACATTCTTTCTGTCAGTCCATGACAGATATATGTATTGAAAAGATCTTCTCTCAGGCTGAGGCTTGCTTTTTTTTTTGGTACCAGGAATCAAACCCAGGGGCACTTTACTACTGAGCCACATCCCCAACGCCCCTGCTTTTTTTTAAATTTTGAGACAGGGTCTTGCTAGTTGCTTAGGACCTCACTAAATTCCTAAGACTGTCCTCGAACTTGGGATCCTCCTGCCTCAGCCTCCCAAGTTGCTGGGATTACAGGTGTGTGCTACTGTGCCCAGGTGTGGCTTGCCTTTTAACTCTCTGAATGGTCTTTTGATGAACTGAAGTTTCTCACTTTAATGAAATATTCATTAAAGGTTTGTGCCTTTTCTATCTTACTTGAGATCAGCCAACCCCAAGACTGGACCAGGTGTAGCCACAGATGGTGGCTACGTACACAGTTTCTGAGGCCTGTGGGTCCAGGGTCACACCCCATTTCTGCTGCTTGTACGGGGGCCTCTTCTGTCTGAGCCTCAGTTTCTCCATCTCTGAAATCGGGTTGCCTCCTTGTGGGCTGCTGGGAGTGAGAGAGAGCAGGGAGGTAGAGTCGCTGTCAGCAGGGACTTTTCTATTTTCCTCACTCAAAGCCTCTCCAGACTCTTCTGGATTCAGAAAATCACCTTGAAGGGCCTTTGCTCACTGACCCCGTGGCTGCCCAGTGCCAGGCCCACTCTCAGGCCTGAGTCCAGCATGGGCTGCCCCAGTCTGCTCGCCCTCTACCTGACAGGAGGAGACAGGCCCAGAGAGGAAGGGGGCTGCCCAGAGACTAGGGCCTGCTCTGTCCCCCCGCCCCAGGCTCCGGTGCCCCTGCCCATCCCAGCCCAGGCCCTCAGCACCTCCCCCTTGCTGTGTTTTAGTTGGAACGCCGTACTACATGTCGCCGGAGAGGATCCACGAGAATGGCTACAACTTCAAGTCTGACATCTGGTCCCTGGGCTGTCTGCTGTACGAGGTGAGCCTCTGCCCGCAGCTCAGCGGTCTTTGGGGGGATGTCCATGGGAGATTCCTGGGCAGGGCAGAGCTCAGGCGGGAAGCTAGGGCTGCCCCGTGTCCATAGGTGGCAGCAGGACTATCGGGGACCTGTCCTTCACTCCTTGGTTGACGTGGCTTGGTTAGCAACGTGGTTGCCAGAGTGGTGGCCAGCAGGAGGCTGGGGTCAGCTCAGCTCTGGCTGCTCCAACCTGGGACGGGGGATGGGCTGGGAGCAGACAGAGGGGGCGCAGGCAGATCATGTGCGCCCGCTCCAGGTCCCTCGCTGCCCCCAATGTTCCCTTGGTAACTGCATCCGCAGGCTGATGGTCTTGCTCATTGTTCATTGTTCGCGGATGGATCAGGCCCCGTGCCGGGCACTAGGGACAGGGCAGCTGTCAGGCCTCATGCCTGAGTCACTGTGCTCTGAGAGGCGTCCGCAGTCTTCCAGGTCAGGCAATGGGGGTCTCACCACACTCCACCCCCTCCCCTGAGCTGAGAAAGAGCCATTGGGTGGCCATTTCCAGAACTGGCAGCCAGCCTGGACTGAGGGACCCAGGGATGTCTTGGTGGGCCAAGACCTAAGCCCACAGGAGAGGGAGCCCCGTCCACTGCACTGGGCATGTGGGGAATGCGAGCCACTCTTGACCACAAGCTGTGGCAGCCCCCAACAGGGAGGCCTGGGCCCTCTGGCGTCTCAACGGGGTGGCCCTACTCGCCCAACCTGCCCCTAGGCCACCCAGTGCTGGATGGCTCTCGGAGTTTGTCCATCTTGTGAACGTGTGTCCCCATCCCTACAGTGCTGCACCGTCACAGCCCTGGTGAGTGGATTGGCAGAAGGGCTTTGGTTGAAACTGGAACCTTGATTATTTTCCTCCTTTCCTTAGAGTCGCGTGGGGTCTGGCGTGGAGCTGATCAGCTCGGAGAATCTCACTGCTAGGCTGGTGTATTGGGGACAGTCTGTGGCAGTGACAGGACATTTCCTTTGCTTCCTCAGAGAGGTCGGCTCTTACTCGCCCCACAGCCCTGTGGGCAGGGCCTTCAGCAGTGGGACTGGCCCTCCCTGCATTGTCATGGGCACTGAGGGCACACCTGCTCCCTTTGGGATGGTCAGACGCCACAGTCTTTAAATCAGGGGGTTGGGAGTCACAAGAGCAGATGTCGCAACTTGAATGTGTGTGTGTGGTGTGTGTGTTTGGTGTGTGTGTGTGGTGTGTGATGTGTATTGTGTGTGATGTGTTTTTGGTGTGTGTGGTGTGTGTGGTATGTGTGGTGTGTGATGTGTGTGTGTGGTGTGTGTGTGTGTGTGTGTGTGGTATGTGGTGTGTATGGTGTGTGATGTGTGTGGTGTGTGTGTGGTGTGTGGTATATGGTGTGTGTGGTATATGGTATGTGGTGTGTATGGTGTGTGTGTGGTATGTGGTGTGTGTGGTGTGTGATGTGTATGGTGTGTGATGTGTGTGGTGTGTGTGTGGAGTGTGTGGTGTGTGGGAGGGGGTACTGGGTGGAGCCCAGGGCCTCACTAGGGCCACGCGAGCATCCTCCACTGGCTGAGTCCCCAGCCCAGATGGGACATCCTTCAAGTCTGGCTGGAGGTGTGGCCTGTGGCAGGGGTGCTGGCCCTTCTGCCGGAGGTCAGCAGATGCAGGCAGTCCCGCCACCTCGTAGGTCTGTGGGTGGGTCAGGCACCAACGGCAGTGGAGCAGGCCGTGTTCTCTCTCCGGGGCTCTGCAGTGCCAGTTGCAGGAAGTCTTGCTGAGCAGTGGCCGGGCCTACCATGGCCAGGCGGCATGTGGCGGCCCCAGATTGGGGGGTGCAGATCCCCAACACACAGTGTGGCTCCTGGGTGGGCTGAGGCCAGGCGTGGGTGAGCAGGGTGGGCTTGGTGAAAGGACAGTGGGCGCAGGGGGAGTTTGGAGAGAAGTCAGTCTTTAGCAACAGGAGAAGAGGTGCAAAGAGCTGTCCTCAGCAAGGACCACAGCACAGCGCTGGTCCTGGGTGCCCAGGTCCTGGCACAGTCACAGGGAGGGCTGCTGTGTATATCTTGCCAGGAGTGCACTCAAACCAGGGGCAGGGAAGTTGCTGGGTCACAGGCACTGCCATGGTGCCGGTGCTTGTCCCCGAGATGAGTGCAAGTTCAAGGTCTGTCTGTCCGTGTTGCCTTTGCAGGTGAACACTCCAGCCACCAAGGGCCGCGACAGCCAGCCAGCTGTCACCCAGCTCAGGGCTCCAGTGCAGCAGCCCTGCCCACCCACTTCCTGGCCTGGAGCCCAATAGGGATTCAGACCCCCTCTAAGTGGACATTATGGAGCCAGGAGTCTGGTCCTGAAGGGTAGGGACAGCTTTTCTGGGACTCCCAAAGCCCAAGCACATTGCAGGAGGCAGGCAGAGTGTGATATTGTGGGTGTGTCCGTGCGTGCACAAGCTCACAACTCACAGCTGTGGTCATCTGGGGGAGGGACGCAGGGCCCAGCAGGAGCCCAGATTGTGGTCAGGGGTTCCATGTCCCCGCCAGCAGTGGCCTGCCCAAGGACCAGGGCGGGCCAGCCCCCACTGCTGGGGCTGCTGGGGTCACTACTACGCTGCGGGAGTGAATGCACCCTGGGGGTGAGGTGCCGGCTCAGGGGAGGCCCTCAGCCTGACCAGCAGCCACTGACCCCACACGAGCTGGGTGATCAGTGTCCACTGCCTGCCTCTGAGGTGAGGTTCCCGCTGCTGGCCGTTTCCCTTTATGCTTTGGCCAGTGGGAAGCTCCGGTGCAGCTCAGCTTTCGTGCCTGCGTACTTCCCCTGGCCCACGTCCTCATGTACGTTGACCCTCGTCCAGATGGCTTTTCCTTGTCTTCTCCCACTGTCTTATTTCTGGAAACTGCTTCTTGTCCCCGTGAGCCATGAGGGTCTCTAATGTAAACAACGCTGGGGTGGGGAGCGCTACGTCCCCAGGGCCCCGGGAGGAGGGCGGCTGCCCCTCAGCTTTGCCAAGGCCTCTGCCGCACACCAGCCATTCCCTGCCTCGATCGTGCCTTTGTCCCAGCTCCTCAGAGGCAGAAGCAGCGCCAGCCACACCAGGCAGGCAGGCCGGCCAAGTCCTGTGGCGCCTCCTGAACACATGTCCAACAGAGGCAGCGTTCTGCCCTGCTGGCTCCCCAGCTTCAGGCTCCCGCTCAGCCGAGTTGATTTATTTGTTGGCAGGGAGTGAGGCTGCGTGGCCTGCAGCCAGAGGGACATATCGGCAGCAGGAAGTCGATGCAATCAGTCAGTCGTCCTGTGGGGGACTGAGCGTCCTCAGGGACGCAGGCGCCTATCTAAACCTCACAGCCTGGGCCTCCCACGGAAGATGGCCTGCATGGCAGACGTGGCTGCTTGTGGCCAGCCCCTCAAGGGTGACAGGGTACCCCTCTCCCCCTCCCGCAGCCCAGCAGGGAAGGAGAAGCGGATGTTTTCCCAGCAGACAGGGAAGGGCCGCATCTGGGCCGGGGCTGTGGTAACTGGAAGGAAATGTCCCAGTGTCGCGTGGCAGCCTGCGGGGCAGCCTGTGGAGCCTTCCTGGGTGCCAGCCTGAAGAGCTGCGACAAAGCCCCCACCCACTGCAGACTGAGGATCTGGGTGGTGCTGTGGAGCACATGCCCAGGTCACCACGGCCTGGGGCTCAAGGCACACACAGCCAGGGACAGGCCTGCCCCTCTGGCCCCCACAGTGCCTTTGGAAGTCTCAGAAGCGCCATGTGCTATCTCCTCATGGCGGCCGTGACAGATCCCCTTGGTTGATGGCCCTTAGCAGCATATTCACCCTCGTACAGGGCTGCTGGCAGGAAGTCTCAGTCCTGTTCTTCTGGCTGGGAAGGGGTGTCTGGGGACGAATCTGTTTCTTTGCCTTTTCCATGGAAAATGGAAGAGTGCCCCCTCTCCAGCACCCTTTCCTCATAGCACTCCGAGCCCTCGCTTCCCCTCATCTCCCTCTGCCATCTCTAGGACCCCTGTGATTAATGAGGCCCACCCCGATAATCCAGGATCACACCCCATCTCAGGATCCTAAATTTAATCCCATTTGCAAAATCCCATTTGCCACATCAAATGACATTAACTGATCCAAGAACTAAGTCATATGTGTCTTCGGGGCCATTATCAAGACCACTGCATTCCCTTTCAAACTTGGGCATCCAGCTACCACCAAGCACCTCCTCAGGTCACCTGCAGATGTGATGCTGACGTGCACACAGCTGGGGAGCGAGTGAAGTCGGCATTGGAGAGATTGACCTCAGGAATCATGCCCAATGGCCTGGCCACACTGACCCGGCACAGGCGCACACCATGGGAATTGCAGGCTGGCTGCGGGGCATCCTCAGCCTTGGAGCCCGGGCAGAGGTGTCTGCATGTGGCCACAGCGGGCCCAGTGCTTTATTTTCACCCCGGGGCCACCTGGGCTCTACAGAATTTACATATTCACACACGTGCTCAGATCTGAGCACGGAGCTGAAGGTGTTGGCACTCAGGGCCAGGACCCCCAGCAGGGACCCCTCACAATAGCCTCCAAGATCCATCTGGGACAGAGAGTAGAAAGAAGGTGGGTTGGAGGACACCCAGCTGTGCCCACATGGGACGCCGTTCTAGGATTCTGGCTTGAGCAGCAGAAGAATCGGGATGCTCCTCCCTCTGGGATGAGGGCTGACTGCCAGCTTGCCCTGGGTCACCCTTCACTCCAGGACGTGCCTGGGAGACGCTGGGTGACAAGGTGGGTGTCTGGGGCCTGACAGGCGGGCGTCAGATGCAGTCACTGTTCTTGCTGAAGTTAGATGCCTGCTTCTCCCTCTGACATCTCTGATCACATACCAGCTTCTCTGAGCCCTCCCAGCGGGGGCACGTGCCCACCAGCCCCCCACTCCTTGGCTGTGTGTCATCCCAATGATTCCGGGAAGTTGTGCATGTGAGGAGCAGAGGAGCAGCGCCGAGAGCCACGGCTCTGGCAGCCCTAGCGAGGCAACCAGTGTCACCCCGAACAGCAATCCTCTTCTGCTCCGACCAGTCAGAGGCTGGGTGGCCGCCGGTGTGGCAGATCTCACCATCCCGAATAATCGTTCTAATCCCAGTGTCGCCAGCAGCCCCAAAGATTCCTTCACAGCCTGTCGCCCTGATCTGGGTGGAAGGCCGGTGGCCAGCAGCTGGAAGGGGGGCAGGTGGGGACGCTGCTTCTGCAGTTAGAAATGGAGATGCCCCCATTTAGGGAAGCCGAGGGGGCCCTCTGGTATAGCCCACTGCTGACCCTGCTCAGAGAGGGTTTCTGAAAGGCTGTGGGGAAGAAAGAATGGAAAAGTGACCTGACGGGGAGGGCTCACTGCCCCCCCCCATTTTCCAGGGTCACTTTGGAGTCCCGAGCACCCAGGTTTGTGAAAATCGGATCAGATTGGTCTAAGGGTGACGAGCTCCTGTTCCAGATCAGATGCATAAAAAAACAGGGCCCGCATTCGTGGGGCCAGCGTTGAAAACACCGTCTACCCTGAACAGAACGTCTCTGTGAAAAGCCATCTGGATCCTCTAGCCATAGCTGGGAGGGCACGCAGGTCACGCCAAGTGACCACCCTGGAGCCACAGCTGCTCTCTGCTGTAGCAACGGATGTCCTTTTGAAACTGCCCAATTAACCCTTGGCACGGAGGCTCTCATTTTTTGGAGATGCACCGCCCTATTCACGCCATTTTCAGACTCCAGAGCAAGGCCAGCTCCTGGTCAGGTGGGCAGATACCCACGCCCTTGCCAAGTGCCAGAATGTTTCTCTGTAGCCTTCCTGCAAGGATGGGTTCTTGGTCCACACGCATTCAGCCCTCCCCAGAGAGGCCCAAGCCCCTGGTCAGTGGAGGGAGAGAGGATGCTGCCCCTACACACCCATCTGAATATAGACGCTTGGTTGGGCCCAAGCACCACAGGGGCTGTTCCACAGCAGATTCTTGTATGTGGCCTGAGAAAACCCCAAAATGCTGCCTCCCCAGAGGCCATCTGCAAACCCAGGGATGCTATCTGGGCTCTAAAGCCCTCCTAGGCTTTTCTGGAGGAGGCAGGACCTACTCTGGGCATTAGACTATTCACAGGAGTGAACAGAGTCGGGTACTACCAGGAAACTAAAGCCAAAGGGCACCCCTCAGCTACCCGGGGCTCCTCCATGCCCTAGGTTAGGGCTCTCTGGGACATGAGGTCCAGTGAAGGTTCCTCAGGTATCTTAATATCAGAGCCAGGGACCCCTCAGCCAACAAGCCAGAGCAGAGTGGCCCTGGCAACCAGGGTCTCAAAGGGAGCCAGAGCCAGGCAGAGAAGCCGGCACAATTACTCGATGGTACTTCATTAGCAGGAGGCATTGGGCCATCATTTGGCGTAAGCGACAGTGAGCAGGAGTGACAAGAAGCACTTGAATCCCATTATGAATCAGTCAGCAGATGGGCCAGGGGGCACCTTGCTGGACCACCACACCGCCACCTCACGGAGCCACTCCGCGGCTCCTGCACACCTCGCTGAGGGCTCTCCCATTGGTGCTGAGTGGCAGGGTGGGGAGTCTGGGTGCCCACCACCACAGGTGGAGGCCTAGTACTTCCTCAGCTGGGTGAGGACCCGCTGGGGCCACCATCTAGTCTTCTGCTCCCACTGCCCTCTGCTGGCCACGCTATGAGCCTCCACAGAGGGTGACACAGCTCAGCTGGCTAAGCCTCACCACAGCCCTGAAGGGCGGGGCCACTTTCCACCTCACAGAGGAAACTAAGCCAGACAGGCAGGTGTGGCACAGATCCAGGCGGGGCTGTGGGGCTGACTCCCATCTGCCCTGGGGCTTCCCAGCAGCACAGGGTCCCTGGCCCAGGAACACCTGGACTTCCGGCTTCCACATGCAGCTTTGCAGAGGGCTGGCAAGAACAGCACAGCACATGCTCCCACCCCGTCGTCCCCAAATACAGGTCCTCAGGCAGGCAGGTGGTTTCCTAAAAGCATGACCTAGGCCGCCATCCTCCCCATGGGTCTGCTTTTCAGGTAAGTGAGACAGTGCGTTAGCAAACCTGCCACGCCCAGGCACACATCCTGTGAGCAGAGCCTGTGCCCACACCCTCTCCGTGCTCCTCAGTCCTTGGGAAATGAGGCTGAGTGAACTCTCAGGATTCAGCTGCCCCTTCCTGTCTCTGAAACCCTTGTTGCCATTTGTACAATCCCAGCTTCCAAGCAGTTCCAAGGGAAAGTGCTGCTGGACAGTCTCTGCAGTGAGGACCAGAGAAAGCCCTTGCCTCAATTTGGTGGCCCCTTTGCCTTGAGTCCTGGATGTTGAGGCTGAAACTGCTCCACTGTCCCCTCCCCTTGCAGATGGCAGCTCTCCAGAGCCCCTTCTATGGAGACAAAATGAATCTCTTCTCCCTCTGCCAGAAGATTGAGCAGTGTGACTACCCACCGCTTCCAGGAGAGCACTACTCTGAGAAGGTGAGGTCTGTGGGTCCCCAGAAGGCCACACAGCTCACAGGAGGGACACTTCTGAAGCTCAGCACAGGGCTGAGATTGAGTCTGCCTCACCGGGTGAGGGGAAGAGCTTGGGGATGGTGCCTGGGGTGGGGGCGGGGATAAGTTTTACTGAAGGGGTTTCATGGATGCTGCAGGAACTGGCTGATGCAGCAGCTGGAACAGTATTTGGTTTCGTTTGGTGTCTGAATGTGAGGCCCACCTGCCCCAGGTTCCACAGCTGGGATCCACATGGTGCCAGACACCAGGAACCAGATAGGAGGCAGGAGGTGGCAGGGTGGCGTCCCCGTTCACCCATCCTTGGCGGTCACTAGCTTCTGTGACTCACTGGCCTCCTGCTTATTACAGCAGACCTAAGCCACACCCTGGGTTTTCATTTTCACATTTCTCATTGGATACAGGGGCTCTGGTATTGGGCCACAGCAGTACTGGCTGCATGAACGTCACCTTCCTCAGATTTATCATTTTGTAGATAGGGCTAGAATCATGTCTTTCATGGGTAAACTGAGGAGAAAGGACAGGCTTCCCAGCACAACAGGGGTTAAGGATGTGGACATGTGGGTTCGCAGGCTCTTTTTTATTTTTTTAGTTGTTGATTGACCTTTATTTATTTATTTGTATGCGGTGCTGAGGATCAAACCCAGTGCCTCCCACATGAGAGGCAAGTGCTCTACCACTGAGCCACAATCTCAGCCCTCGCAGGCTCCTTTTACTGTCTTGGGCACATCACTTACCTTTCTGGAGTCTCAGTTTCCTCAAAAAGGGGATAAGACTCTGGTCTTTACGCAGGATCACTGTAACGGTTAAGGTCGTGCCTGTGAGGTGCTCCTCCACCACCATCACTAGCCACTCGAGGGACACTGAGGTGTAGCTCAGTGGCGTAATGTACGCCTGGCATGCACAAACCCCTGGGTTCCATCCCAGCATCAAACAACAAAACATGGGCCACTGGGTACAGCACTGGACCCAGCTCAGAGTAAATGCCCACTACCTGGCATCTGTTATTGCTGTTCAAGGTCAGAGCTAGTGGCTGTGAGGCCTTCCCAGGCCCACAGACCACTGCCTCATATTGATTTATTGGGTTGAGTCCTCCCTCACCCACCTTACCAATACCCATATGGGTTAAAGAACTTGTCCTAGATGACACAGCTTGGAAGTTGAGGCAGGATCAGAACCCAGATGACCCCACGCCTAGCCAGAGTGCCATCCTGTTTCTCAGTGTGTCCTCAGTAGCCAGAGTCCAGGGGGTGAGGCCTTGGAAGGCGTACTCGTGTATGCCAGGGCCAGGGTCTGGGCAGGCCAGCTGTGCTCCAAGTGAGTTGCCCCAGGCCCCAAGGCCTGCTTGCTCCTGCCAGTGTGCTTCAGGCGGGGGGGTTGGGGGCGGCACCCTCTGCTGGCAGCGCTCACAAGCTCTTTGGAGAGAACTTCCTGCTCTGGTGTGCAAGGTGGCAGGGAAGAAAGCTAGTTACATTTCTTTACCAAGCTCACAATTGGACTTTTCCCCTTTCTTTTAAATGTGGGCTTCTGTATCAATCAGAAGCGAACAGCAGAGCTGTGCAACTCGGTGTCAATCACTACTTGTCTGCCTTTCTTTGCCAGTCCACCAACAGGCACCACTGTCTCCACTCCAGGTGCAAGGCTGACGCGAGTACCCGGATCACACTTGGCCACATTGACCCTTCTGTCCCCCCACGCCCCTGGCACCCTTCACAGGTTGCCTGTGACACATCTAGCCACGTGCACACCCAGGACTATTGCTCAGCACTGGAGTCCTCAGCACAGCCCATTTTTAAAGTTACACTGCATCTTACAAATGAAAATGAGACACTTTATGTTTTCTCCCTTTATTTCTAAAACCTCAGATGTGCACTTGCTGCCAACTGGCCACACAGCCTTCAGACTCTGGCTTTCTTGGGGATCGAACTCATCAGTAGCGCAGCTCCCTTCCCAAGTACTGTATGGGAAGGAGAAGAGTAGTCTCATGTACGGGCCACCTCGGGACTCCAGGGTTGTCCATGCAGGCTGCGGGCTCCCTGGTTATCTGTTCAGGAGCTCTGTGGTGTGTCCACAGCAGTGGAATCTCCCAAAGGCCCTGCTGAGGTCAAAGGGGTGCCCTGGTGGTCTACAGGTCAGTTAGCACACGTCCAATGCAGAGCAGCCCCTCGTCTGCGGAAGTCCAGGCCGCCTGAAGGTAGTGTATTTGCAGCCCCTGGGTCTCCAGAACGCCCCTCAGGCCCTCCCTAGAGTGTGGCCACTGAGCCCACTTGGGCCCCCTCTTAACCAGGACTCCCACTCTCCTGGCTGCGGCTCAGGATCCTGCAGGGCAGCCAGCCCCTCCAGCAGCACATATTTAAATGGAAAACATCGCAGTGAGCCCAGCCATGCAAGCCAAGAGATGCAAGTTAAGGCGTAGGCTTTTTAAGGTCATTATTTTAATTACCATTAAAATAATTGGCACTCAGGCTATCAAAATGTGAGGTGATCAGAGGCTTAAGGCACCCCTCCCCCACCCCAGGCGGGCAAAGCCTTCAGTGTCTGTATAATTAAAAGCGTAGTCTTTCATGAGCACAATGAAGAGGCCAGGGGGTGGGCAGACTGCAGCCCTGCTGCATGTTAATGCATTTATTATGATCAATAAGCCCTTTCCTTGAGTTTTGTCCTCTGGTTTGGGCCTCTGCGTGACTGACAGCAGACACACATGCGCACACAAACAGATTGGCCCAAAGGTGTGCAGAGCCAAAGTGCATAGCCAGGACACAAAAGTGTCCAATAAGGCTGCTTTCTCAAGACTAACAGGAACCGTTCTCTCCCTCGCAGCTTCGAGAACTGGTCAGTATGTGTATCTACCCTGACCCCGACCAGAGACCAGACATCGTATATGTGCACCAGGTTGCCAAACAGATGCACATCTGGATGTCCAGCACCTGAACGTCTGTGCATCGTGCCTTGTCAAAAGCCAACACCAATCTGCCTTACTTGAGTCCTCTGCTCTGAAGTGACCACCTGGTAGCCTGGATCAGCTGAAAAGCAAGGGTCCACCAGGTCCCCCAAAGGCAGCGTCTAAAGCAGACACTGAATGCAGAGCACTGGGCAATGGGCAAATTCCAAAGTCCCTTCTTTGTACTGTTGCGGGCAATCTCAGCTGGGTTAAGCGCAGCAGAGTGAGCCACTGAAGCCCTCTCTGTATCTGGACTGTAATGTGAATCTTTGGGCAATTCCTCCAGAGGCCTGGCCAGGTCTCCGCTGACAGGACAGGTGTGATTTGTGTGGTGAGCATTTGCAAAGGTTAGCAAGTGAGGTTTAGTTCTTAAGTGTCTTTCCAAACAATCAAGCTGTGTGCTTAATTTACTCTTGTATAAAGGGATAAGTGGAAATAATTTTGTAAGTAGAGTAGAGATTTTGCTAAGATTTTTAACTGTATTTTGTAACTTGAGTAACAAGGAGGAGAACCCAACATCTAGCATTGAACTTCACGAGGCGAACTGTATTGGAAAGCCAGGCGCGTGCGGTTTGCAGTCTGGTTCACCACCTTCTCCTGAACACCTGCCCTGTGTCAGGCACTGTCACCTCCTGTGATGCTGACGGTTCGTTGCATGATCAGTGTTAAGCATTTTCCTCTGTGAGAAGGAAGCATGGGCTGCATGAAAAATCTAAGGGCTTTGCCCTCAAGCTGTTCTTTCCAAATTCTGGTTCTGCAACTTCCTAGTGTGACTTGGGCAAGTTTCTTAGCTTTTTCTGAGCCTTAAGTTTCCTCATCTATAAAGTGGGAAGGATAATTTAATCTACCTTCAGGTTTGCTGGCAGAATTTGAAATAAAAGATGCAAGATAGCATATTTCAGACGATACGACAGCAACAGCCATTCACCGTTTTGAAAACTCAAGTGCATGGACCATGCAAGTTGAGAATTAAAGTGCAACTGTATTATGTGTAGGAAACCAGAAGCGTGTCCACGTATTTCTTGTTCCCAAACAGGATTAACTGTGAAGACTAATTTATAAATGTGAATTTAAGGAAACTCAAGCTCTGGAGGAAATACTTCAAATTTCGTTTTTATACTCAAGTTAATTCTGTCTACGCTGTTGTCGCCTGGTGACAGGTCAGCAGTGCTGGTGTTTGGGTCAGGTGCTTCCCGACCCTCACCTGGCTTGGTGGGTGAACGTGCTGACCAGGCCTCCCCAGGGAAAGGACCCAGGCTGGCCACTGCTCCATCTCTGAGCAGAGCTCTGCAGGACAATGCCGGGCTCAAGACTGTCTCCAGGCGCAGCCTCTGCTCTATTCTCCATGTTGGGAATAAAATGAAGGAAGAGGAGCTACTTCTGGGAAGAGAACAGGTCAGGCATAGTTTTAAGTTTCCACACATTTCCTCTTGAACTTACAGGTCCTAAGTGTAACACGTCAGCACGACATTTTGCAGAGCCTTTAGAAAGAACTTGTTAGGCCCCAGACATTTCAAGTAATCCTGGAATTTTTTTAAGTTCCCCAAATAATTCTGATAATCATCAGCCAAGTTGCTGCACTCAATAGTTCCATTGTTCTCCCTGGCCCACTCCCCACAGTTTCGCAAGGCAGCTGGCATCAGAGTGGGCTCATCCTAGAATGTTCTCTCCAAAGGAGAATCAAAGCTCCTGTTTCCTGCCCAACACTGAACACAAAGTTTTCTGATTTCAGACAGATTTTTTTGCAAATATTCTTCTTATGGCTCTCAGAGTCCCTACTGTGTCTGGCCTTGGGACATCAGCCTTGGCACACCTAGCTTGAGCTAGCTTGCTGCATGCCATCCGCTTCCTACTCCATGGGAACAATCTGCGTACTATACTGGGTCCTCCACCTCTCACTAGTCTGAAGGGCTGCAATGTGATCACGTCCAGCTAAGCCAGCAAACATTCCTATAATTTCCACAAAACTGGTCACAGTGGAGCTCACTCAGTTTCATGAAGCCACCATCCCCTGCCTGCCTTTTCATGGTGCTTAGAACTCAGTGGGCCTGAGAACTCAAACTGGAAGACTTTCTCCCCTGGTGTTGGGGATGGAACCTGGGGCCGTCCGTGCACACGCGGGGCAGGCGTCCTGCTACGGAGCCGCACCACAGCCTGCTCGTTGTCTAACACTGCTTTCCTACCCAGCTGCTGGGCAGGGGCTGCCCTGCACTCATCACCCTGTTGGGACAACCAAATACCCTAGGGCTGCCCTGAGCAAAGAGGAAGTTAACACAAGGGGCAATTTATAAATGTTCATCTGAAGAACGAAAGTAACCAAGTCTGGCTTCCAGCCAGAGGAGGCCTGCTGTTTTCAGGAGGGCCACACCATTGACACTCACCTGAACCCCAGATTGGTACTTGAGGAATTAGGATCCTGAAAGGTTGATGGGCCCCATAACCACACAGTCCCCAGGCCTCAGCCACCCATTGTGGTTTTCATTTTTTATTGCACTTCATTCAGCAAACAGGAACCAAATGAAGGTCTCACAGGGGTGTTGCCAATGCCCCTGATTTCCAGAGTGATTGATACCCAGCCACCCACCAACACCGTTCAGGAAGTGTCCATTGTTTGGACAGTTTCCTCCAGCAGCTCGATCTCCAGGGTAGTGACTTTCTCGGTGAGGACCGCAGTGGTCCCTTTCTCACACCTGTACCGGCCAAACCTAGTGAGAGAAAACAAAAGCACAGAGTTGGGACTCTCGTCAAGGTGCCAGAAAGAAGGCTAGTGACAACAAAGTGGCTGCCCTGAGTCCTGCCCTCAGCTTTCCAGGGCTCCAGAATGGGGGTGCCTGCTGGAGACATCAGGACACAAAAGGGCACCCCGCACACCGGGAGTACTCACCTCCCCTTCCCCATCACTCCATTTCCTCGTACATACGGGAAAAACACTTGATTATGTGACTTCAGGCTCCAACCTCCCCCAAAATACCTGTCAGTAACCCACAGAAGCAAGGCCTCTCATCAAGCCAAGATGGTCCTTCTCTGCCAGCAACAAGGGTGACTTACCTCACCTACCACCTACTACCCTTTAAAACTATCCTAAAACCCAAATGGCACAAAAATAGTCCTCAGCCAGACTCTGAGCTCAATTTAGAACACACACTCAAGACTCAAGCACAGTTAACTGTCCCCTGCAGGTACATGGGGGATCGCCAGGAGGATGCACCCAACACTGCCATCCTTGCAGTGCAGGGGCCTCTCAGCACAGGGCAGTTGGTCAGCCACATGGTAACTGTGGACTTCCATACTGGGGCCAGCAGTTAGGATAGTGTCACGCAGGAGCACCAACCCAACTGTTCCTCTGGTATGTCCCCAGCTGGAGCAATATTGCTGTCAACCTGGCATGGACTGCTAGAAGGCTGCTGGCTGTGCCATTACCGTGTGCTCCTGGAACAGCTGTCCTCTCAGACAGGTAGTTGGGCTCAAGGGAGCAGAAAGCAGAAAAAGTGGGCACCTGACAGTTGTGTATTAAACTCAGGGGCTGCAGCAGAAAGAAGGGCTTCCCTTGTGCAAAACCTTCCCGTCCCCACCATGTTCTTTGTCAAGGGTCTGAGTGGCTGTACCTCTTCATAATGTGTTCCTCCCCCACCTCTGTAGGTTTGAAGATGTCTCAACTTCCACCAGGCTGGCCCTTGGCAGCTTTGTGCTTTGAAGCCAGGGTCTCAGTAGCCCCTGTATGCCTGACTTATGTACAGCACCCCAGTGTCTTTGGGAAGCCAGGACCCAAAAGCTTCTTCCCCTGTACCCAAGCAAGGGTACCTGCTTTGGCAGCGTGCAGGGAGGGCCTCTGCCTTGGGCAACAGTGGACTGCACCACAGGGCACCAGCCTAGGACTCTAGCTCTGCCCTGACCTGCTGTTCACTATGGGACTGTCCTCGCCTGGGCAATGCCCCCATCCTCAGTGACTGGATGAGATGACGATAGTGAGGTTGTGCATACTGTGACTGCAGTGCTCTCTGCCCCAGGGCACTGATGGGGAGCAGCCTGTCGAGGGCAGGGGCACACCTACCCCGCCTCCCCGTGCCCAGCTCTGGTGTGTCAATCACCTGGCCGAGTCTTCCTGCCAGCCCTCCCTGCTGCTTTGAATTTGCTCCCTTGTGTTCAGTCTCCTTTATAGGCAAACAGGCCTCTGCTGTGCTCCCTTATGCACACATTCCTCTGGCAACCAGGAATATTACTTTTCTTCTTTTTTTTCTTTGGCGGTGCTGGGTGGAACCAGGGCCTCGCACACACTAGGCAAATGTTCTACAACTGAGCTAATCCCACAACTCACAAATACTATAGCTCAAATGTGGCTGTCAGAATACTCACCCAGGACATTGTTCAGTCTGGATGGAGTGGAGCCCCCCATCCCCCGCCCCGGGACCTGCTCCAGTCATGCTGCATCTTGTGGCATAACCAGTTCCCATCTTCGGGGAGCTGGGTAAAGCCTGCTCCCCAGCACATCTGGGCACCTGAAAGGCTGTCTCCCTTCCTGCTCAAGGCCCAGGGAACTTCATGGGCTTCTTAGTGATCACTAGTCTAGCTCCATCACCTCAAATGCAGGCAGACTGATGCCCAAAGCCACCACAGTGGCCACAGCATTCCCCAGCGCCTGCCAAGTGCTCTCTGCAGCTGGGCTGCCTACACCAAGGCACACTGAGCTTCCTCGAGCCTGAGTGCACACTGCAGTGAAGACCTGCTGGCTCTGAAGGCTGTTCTTTCCTTGTGAGTGATTCCTGGAGGTTGAGTATCCACAGTGGGGGTGAACACAAGCATTCCAAAGGTGGCAGGGGTCACAGGCGTAGCTGTGCCTCCCTCGGGGGAATGAGCCCAAGAGCCACATTCTGGCTTCCCCAGCTCCAGGAAGAGATCAGGAGCCACAGGGTGGTCAAGCAGCTGGACCCACAAGGAAGTGCCAATAAGCTGCTCATCTGCACACACCAGCCAGCTCTGTTCAGCAAATCTACTAGAACCTCATTCACTACTCTGAGCCTGCGTGGCATTGTACCATTGGCTTAGTGGCATGACTCCCCTGTGGTGTAGCCAACACCATTAGCTCCCAAGGCCAACATTCAGAGGCTCCCAGCCACCAGTTTAGAGGCTTTTAGGCATCTTGGAGCAGTCTAAGTAAAACTTGTAGGCTGGCTGCCCTGAAAAACATCTCACAGAACTCCATTCAGGGGATTCTTTAAGACTCTCAAGAAAGGACAGAGCTGACTGAAACCTCTCCTACCCAACTTGCAGCCCAGGGCTCTCTCCTGAGCCCATTCCACCTCTCTCACCAACGCTTTATGGATTAAGTCACTTTTCCACATCTGGCAGTAGCTCAGTGTCATAAAGCAAACACTGACTCACAGGCCCATGTGGTGAGCTGGTCTGGAATCAGCTTTTCTCAACATGGAAAAGAATCCAGAAAATCTGGTCCAGATCCCATAAAGATACCAAGAGGTCCTTGAGGCCAGAGACACAGAAGAATATCATCTCTTTCACTCACCTGGTCCCCTTCTTGTTGGGCACTGAGTAGGGGCGAAGAAAGTCCAGTTTGCTTTTGCTGATGACACACAGATCGATGTTGCTTCCAGACCCCAAGTCATTGAAGATGCCAGCTGCAATGGCCTCGCTCACCAGCTTCTTGGCCTCCTCCTCCTGAGAATGGGAGGAAGCCATAGTGTGTGCTATCCCCAGATGAGCTACAGGCCTGCTCTGAAGCCCACAAAGTGCTTTCACAAGCTATGTGCAGAATCTTCCGGGAGCCACACAGTGTTCTGTATTTTGATTTCTTGTTTGTTTAAGTTGCAGATGAACACAATACCTTTATTTTATTTACTTACTTTTATGTGGTGCTGAGGATTAAACCCATTGCCTCACATGTGGTAGGCAAGCACTCTACCACTGAGCCCCAACCCCAACCCCTGTGCAGTATTTTTTCAATGTGGTTTTATAGATAAAGAAACGATCTCAATCTCAGTGACTTGCCCGAGGCCCCCCAGCAGATAAGTGGAGACCTGGGCCTCTCAAACCCTTTATGCATAAACCCCTTCTTGACCACACTGCTCCATATCACATGATCACCACAAAATAGGGAACTATGAGCTGACAGCATTTACCTTTCAAAACAACGGTCAGTAAACTCTTCTTGTAAAGGACCAGGTAGTAGATGTTTTAGGTTTTGTGGGCACAGAGTAGGTCTTTGTTCTAACTGCTCAGCTCTACCAGTAATACAAAAGAGCCATAGACAATGCATAAACAAATGGGTATGACTCTGTCCCAATAAAACTTTATTAACAAAAGGTAACGTAATGGAGAGGCAGTATTGTGGGGTGGGGTGAGGTGGGGGAGACTAAGACCAAACACAACAGTACTTCTGGGAAAATGCTGGCGGAGCCAAGGGTGGGACTTCTTGCCCGAGAGAATTTGTCTTCTCCCACTAATGATCCTACAAGTTCACTGAGGATCACTGAGTGATTCATTGCTCTGAATCACTCTCTCCTGTGCTCCACCTTGAAGCAGCAAGTGTGAGTCCCCAACAGCTACTGGGGAACAGGTGGAGCCATTCCTTTCTTATTTAAGAAGGCCTATCACATGCCAGGCCTGCAGAGATGGATGAAGCACCAAAGTCCTTACCCTCTAGGGACCCAAGAGTTCAGCAGGGACATCAGACCCAAGTAACCAGAGCACAGTGTGATGAGGACTGAAGGATGACTGAGTAGGAGCCACAGGAACACTGGCGGCTCAGGAGAGCCTCGGGGAGGACACTGGGCACTCAGCAAACGGCAGTGCAACTAAAGGCAGCACGGAGGACCTGGGCCAGCCAAGCCCAAACCCTTTATGCCACCTGGATGTAAATGGACCAACCTCCCAAAGAAGGGACTCCATGCTGTGCTGCAGCCACTGCTCAATCCTCTGGGGCACAAGAGTTTGTGCACATACCAGCTGAACTAATAGTCTGCCCGAACGAGGCCCTTCAAGAAACAGATGCCCTGGCTTTAAGTTGTAAGAAGATGTGAGCCCACTCGGAGCTCCTGCTCCTCCTGCTCCTCCTGCTCCTCTGGCTAGCCTGGGATACCAGTGACACGAGCGCCCTCTACAGACACAGAGAAGAATAGCGAGGCCCCGTAGGAAGGGGATCCGCACCAAGCCAGCAGGAGCAGGGGGTTATTCTGTACCTTTATCCCCCAGGTTTCTTCACTTCCTGACTGGCACCTATGTGGGGTCAATGAAGACAGTTATTCTGTTGTACACACACAGTCCTCTAGGAATGTCAAACGCTTTACCAGAAACCAGAGCTTAGCCAGCTCCTAAGCCAAGGAGATGGCTGCTGCTGGTGCTGCTGCCACACAGACAGCAAAACCCAGCCACCAGTTCACCAAGGACATCCTCACTGCAACTTGCTTGGCTGTTTTACTGGTGACCATCCTCTGAAGCATGTGCCCACGTGCACTCAGGAAATGACTTGCCCACCTTGCCCCCTGCTCCTGGCCCCCCAGCGCCTCTCCTCCCTTCTCTTCTCCGCCATTTAACCATTTCCTTTGCTTTGTCTTCTCCTATCGCTGCAGCTGGGGACTTGGGCCAGCCAACAGCACTAGTGGTCATCACAATCCTGCTGGCAGCACTGAGGGCTGCAGGTCTCAATTTCCCAAATGGTTTTATTTTGGAGGACAGGGGAAGATTTAGAGGAAAGCAAAATAAACACATGATATTAGACATGCGTATATAATGCCAATGAATTCAACCCGAGCACACAGAAACCAGACTGCTGACAGTGCTCTGGGAGTACAGATGATTCTAACTCTTATTTTGCAAATAATCTGTAATGTAAGTAGGTAACTGATCAAACTTTTAAAAACTGTCAAATTTTGTAATGTACTATGTATAGTTTGATTTACTGATAAAACTATCATGTGCGCTATTAAATGTAAAGGCTTTTAAAAACAGAAAAAACATCTTAATTTCTTTCCTCTTCACCAATTCTAGGGAAGACAGTTTCTTAAGCAAGAAAATCCCACAAGATCCTAACTCCCCACCCCGACCCCACCCTCCCCTCATATCCACAGGACTAAGGATTACGAAGCAAACCTTACATTTACTGAGCACCTACTACAATGTGCCAAACACTGAGTGATTGCTATCCTGTTTACTCCTGCCCCCAACCATCTTCTGAGGATGGTATAGTCAGAAACTGGCTGAGAGGAAACCAGTGATTTGCCCGAGGTCACATAGCTAGTCAATAATAGTAGTGAAATAGTCCATAGGACTCTAGGGCCACAGATGC
Organism: Xerus rutilus; assembly: GCA_028644305.1. Classification (NCBI taxonomy): domain Eukaryota; kingdom Metazoa; phylum Chordata; class Mammalia; order Rodentia; family Sciuridae; genus Xerus; species Xerus rutilus. The sequence goes on from CM053399.1 coordinate 175,081,550, forward strand.
CAAGACTATACCCAACTCACAAGTAACCTTCCTTGGGCTGGAGTCTCTTCACTAATAGGGGACAGTAGGCGGTGGTTCCCTGACTCAGGACTGTTTCACTCCCTATTACCAGTGTCCTCAGAATCTAGTCAAGTCTAAGAGAAGAAGGCTGCTGGCTGCCAACTTCTCTGTGAGCCAACTAGAGGCTTCTCTGACATTTATTCCCACTGCAAGGTGTTTCCCAAATTACCCACAGGCCGCCATCCAAAGGGTCTTCTCTACTCTCAACCTCGCTGGGGTGACATTTCTACCATTTAACCCCCACCAGAGGCCAACACAAGATCGAAGGTCTCACTTCACTGTTCCTCCCCTTGCCACCAAAACCCTTCAAACACAAAGGCATCAAAAATGACCAGGAAGCCGGGCACAGTGGTGCACACCTGTAATCCCAGCACTTAGGGAGGCTAAGAGAGGAGAATCGCGAGTTCAAAGCCAGCCTCAGCAACGGCAAGGCACTAAGCAGCTCAGTGAGACCCTGTCTCTACATAAAACACAAAATAGGGCTGGGGATGTGGCTCAGTGTTCGAGTGCCCCTGAGTTCAATCCCTGGTACAAAAAAAACCAGGAGTTCGTTCTACTTGCTGCCCGTTCCATACATAGCTAACATCTTCAATAAATATTCCCAGAGTGCTTTATATGTTGAATACTGTCTTTAACTACAGCATTCCATACACAGAATTCTAGACACATGAAAAAACACTACTGGGCATATTCATGCTGTTTTCTTTATAGTAAAATTCACAATTAACAACTTTTGTCTTTAACACGTGATAACAAACATTTAAGAAAACTATTAAGACCAACTACAAACTAAAGGCAAGAAGTAGGGAAAATACCACATTTTTATCTGCCTCTGGTCCACAGTAAATGCAGAAAACACTGCCTCTTCCTTTAGGATTCATTCTTTTTTTTTTTTTTTTTTTTTGGTACCAGGGATTGAACTCAGGGGTACTCGAACACTGAGCCACATCCTCAGCCCTATTTTGTGTTTTATGTAGAGACAGGGTCTCACTGAGTTGCTTAGCGCCTCACCGTCGCTGAGGCTGGCTTTGAACTCGCGATTCTCCTGTCTCAGCCTCCCAAAGTGCTGGGATTACAGGCTTGAGCCACCGCGCCCGGCTTAGGATTCATTCTTTCTAGGGAAACAACACCTCCTTTTAGGGGGAAGATACACAGAGTGACCTGAGTCCTGAGCAGCATCTGCCTGGGGACAGCTGCTGCAGAGGGATTCTGACAAGGGCCTTGCAGAGCCTGGGCCCCCAGCTGGCCAGGCCCAGGTCAGTGCTCTGCCCCAGCAGGGCTAGCACCCTCCCCTGGCCAGCTGCTCATGGATTTACACTGCTTGTTCCAAGGGAACTTGGAGAGTAAGTGTGTAGATGGACCAACAAGACCCATCCAGCTGCTAAACAAACAGCTCTCCAAGAGAAGGGCTGGCTTCCTTTTTCACTGAGATGCTCAGCAAAAAGACCACCATGACCCTGGTAACTGAACGGCATTTGGAGGACCCAGGTTCAAGGTCATCTGCCAGATGTGGAGGCAGGCAGACTGGGTTTGCAGTCCTAGTCTACTTACTGCTACGCAGCCTTGAGCAAGTCGCTTCACCTCTGAGTTCAATCTCTTCCTCTGTAACTGAATGATGATAAATCCTACCTCAGAGGATTGCCGCAAATTAGAAATCAAATATAAAAGGTACCTATGAAGTCTCTGACATACAACTGTTGGTTAATAATGGGGAACTTATTTAATAAAGCCAGCCAGAGGGCTCCTAAAAACAGAGTTTATCTCTAAGCAGTGAATGCCTGCATCCAGCCCCAAAACCGAGAGGAGGAGGTCCAAGCATACCTGCCGACAGACCTTCCCTCAGTGCCATGGAGAAGTTCCTGTAATAATCAATCCAAGCAAAAAACACTCCCTAAAAGTTCAGAGAATATAAAAGGAACACTTCCTGCTTTATGGCTACAAAGACCAAACTAACTGGGAATATCAGTCCCCCGGGCCACCCCTGCTTCTTAAATGAGATTACAATAAGAGTGATGTACTGTACTACAAGTCAGCTGTGACAAGCAGCACTTTATAGAGCTATCTGTTTGTCTCCATCACTGCATCGCACAATGTGTCCCTGGACTCCAATGTGCAGCTCCATTTACCACTACATGACAAATGGGCAGCACTTGTAAAAGGCACAAAGAGGGCCACGTCGGCCACGTAATGGTCACCACAGCTGTACCCGAGTGCTTGAGGGGACAAAACAGACCCCCAAGTTCATTAAACTGACCAGTAATGGATCTTTCAAAAAGTGCCTTAGGAATCGTACAGAAAAGGCTAAAATAAATAACTCAGCATGGAAGGCTAATCTGAAATGGTGTTTGATAAATTATTTATACCACAGGCAATTGTCTGCATTTAATATTGGAGCTACTAGTAGCATCTTTAAAAGATGATTTATGTGTTGTAATGCTATTAAACTTTATATTGGCCCACTGCTGGCTATAAAGTCTGCTGAGATTTAGAGAATGAGTTTTAAACTGTCACTGCAACATCATAGGAGATGGAGACTGTATTAAATCTTTACTTTAAACCTGTTATCTAGAGAGTTGCATTTTGTAGACACTCACGAACTGATAGATTACCTCGGCATCCACTATGGTGCAGGTCCAAACTAGTACTGCAAAGAAACTTTTCCACATTATTCTTGTCTACAACTACAATCGAATTCCTCTTCTCACTGAAGTGATTTTGAGATTGGGAATGTCACCAGAGTAAAATGTAGGTGTGCTAGCCAATGGGCACTCTGGACAGTTCAGCATCAAATTAATACTCTTTAAATAAACTCTCCACATTTGACTGTTGGGTTATGCCTACTGAACAAGCTTTACTTACATCGGAGACAGGCGAAATATTAAATATGTATTTGACTGGAAACCTAATATTCCATTTTAGATACAGCTTTGGAATGTGAAAATACATGTATATGAAGAGTCACTGGAAGCTCCACTAAGATTTTAAAGAATTTAAAAAGAAACAAAATTGGTTATTTGCTGTTTATGTAGCCAAGGAGCTGATGTGAGGGGTCAGAAAGGCAAGAAATGATCAGCCTTCTGCCAGGAAGAACAAGGCTTCCCTGGCTCTACCATGTTTCCAGAGCACTGCAGTGTCCCTATGCCTCCTGATCCTCCTCCATGGCAAAAGTCAGGGGACAGTTGGCTCTCCTACCTTGGACCTCTCAGGAGAACAAGAATGTGAACCTTTATCTGGCTGAATTCAGGCAGAAGTCACAAGGCATTCATCCACTTTCCCATCTGCTTTTGAGTTTGTGTTTAATTTGTAACAATTTGCTACCTTATTAACAACCATAGTTGAACTTAGGAAGAACTAAAGCACAGAAGGCTGGGAAGATATCCCTCAAAGAATACGAAAATACAGTTCAGAAGATAAAGTTCAAGAGATCTACTGTACAACATGCCAAGTACAGGCAATAATGCATTATATGGTGGCTGGAACTGTGGCTCAGTTGGTAGAGTGCTTGCCTCGCATGGACAAGGCCCTGGGTTTGATCTTCAGCACCGCATATAAATAAATAGATTTAAAAAATAATAATAATGCATTATATTCTCAAAAATTGCTAAGAGAGATTTTTAATGTTCTCAACCACAAAAAAAAAATGTTCATGAGGTAATACATATGTTAATTAGCTGGATCTGGCCCTCCACAATGCATACATATTTTAAAGTGACTTATATAAATCTGTACAACTTTTGCCAAAAATTAATTTAAAAAAGAAATTCATAGCCGGGCGCGGTGGCACAAGCCTGTAATCCCAGCACTTCGGGAGGCTGAGACAGGAGAATCGCAAGTTCAAACACAGGCTCAGCAACAGCGAGGTGCTAAGCAACTCAGGAAGACCCTGTTTCTACATAAAACACAAAATAGGGCTGGGGATGTGGCTCCGTGGTTGAGTGCCCCTGAGTTCAATCCCTGGTACCAAAAAAAAAGAAACTGATCTTGGAAAAAATCTACCTTATTTTTTATTGCTTTGATTTGAAATAGGAAAAAATTCTATTGCTCTGGATTTGGGGTGTGGTTCAGTGGTAGAGTGCTTGCCTAGCATGTGCGAGGCCCTGGGCTTGATCCCCGGAGGAGCAAAAGATAAATAAAATGAAAACTACTGCTCTGATGATCTGTACAGAGCAGCCAAAAGTCTGGTTGGGATGTAAATTTGGACTTGAAAAAGAGAGCACAAAACTTCTGCACCGCGCACCTTCTAAAGACACTAGAAAAATTATGAGACAGAAAATACCAAATGAGGTAATTTCAAAATTGCACCAGTCCCAACTGGAGAGCACTCAAAGACAGCTGTGGAAGGAAGTTTTAACACAATGTCTTCTAGTGTTCTGTTGATGTATTAAGTTCTGACTAAGCCAATGGTGCATTAATGACTACTGACTGAATAAGATTTTAAAAGAGCTCAAAAAAGTATTTAAAATAGCAACACACAATCCCAGCAGGAGGCTTCCTGCACAAACCTGATGCATCCCATGAGTGGTGACATCTTTTACAATGGAATAAGCAAATTTATTTTTCTTTTCCCCCAGACAGAGCAGTGTATCAAAAGCAAAGTGTCCGGGGGCTGGGGTTGTGGCTCAGCAGTAGAGTGCTTGCCTCGCATGTGGGAGGCACTAGGTTTGATCCTCAGCACCACATAAAATAAATAAAGGTATTGTGTTCATCTATAACTAAAAAAAAAAAAAAAAAAAAGGCAAAGCATCCAAATTTTGGGTCTGGCTTGAGCTGTCCAAGTAAATATCACTGCCTGTGCAAACACTTGGGAATTGGTAAGCATAGGTGAGTGGTAGCCAGTGCTTGGTGACTGTGGCTTTAAGGTCACAATGGCACTGCCCACTCTATTCTCAATGGCCGTGTGTATATGTGTTTTCATGCACACACATACCAGGATCTGGGTGATACAAGTAATGAAGAAAAAACTTGCTGTGTGCTGCAAAAGTGATTTTAAGGGGGCTGGGATTGTGGCGCAGTGGTAGCGTGCTCGCCTAGCATGCGTGAGGCACTGGGTTCGATCCTCAGCACCACATAAAAACAAAAATATTCTGTCCACCTAAAACTAAAAAATAAATAAATAAATATTTTTTTTTTAAAAAGTGATTTTAAGGGTGAGGCATTAGTAATTGGACCTATACCAGATCACCAAAGGAGTAACGGGCTGACGGGCAACTCAAGGCAAGAACAGAGGTGTGACGATGCCCAGGAGAGGCTGGCAAGAATGAGGAATGCCCCAAGGAGTTGGGTCACTCATAAACACAGTTTTAAGCTGTGGGCCACAGGTTGTTCCTTGGAAGAATGAAAATAATCTCTTTGCCCAAGGGCTGTGAAGAGGAATAAAAATATAGGAATGTCCCTGCCATATTTGTCAGCAAATTCTAGGACAGAAGGAAAAAGGCAAGGGTGTGAGAGTACTAACACTGGGCACCCACACCAACCCCAGCTCTGAGCCTCAACTTCTGTTCCTTATCGAACCTCATCCGCTTGTACAAGTGAGGAAATGGAGGCTATCAGAAAGGCTGGCTGATCCACTTAAAGGCGGACGGCTGGGAAACTCAGCGATCTGTGCCAAGTTAGTGCCTGGCACCACCAAAGTCTGTGTTTCCCTACCCAACCGTTAGGAAAATTGGTGGCGGGCAAGAGGGTTTGCTAGAATCTGTGACAGTGAATGGAAGAAAAATACCTAAACTTCCAGAGGGAAAAGGACCAAAAGAGATGAGAACATACTGCTTTTCACAAGGAAAGGAAATCAGTGTTCACAGCATATGTGTATATACATATATATCTCCAAGGCTGCATTGAATTAAATATAATTAGAATAAAAATAACAATTTTTTAAAAATACTGAATTTAAACAAAGTGAGAAATATGCTCGACAATTCTCAAAATGAAAACTAGGCTGACTCAGGTACTAATAAGATCTTAATAATCTCTCTCTCTCATAATAAAGCAATGCAGCCAGTGAAAACTGTAGCAATAAATTCCTAGAGACACTGAAAGGGCCATCACCTGAAAATGGGGAAGAAAGTAAGTGTATCTGCTTTGTGGGTCACAATAAGAGAACAAAGCCAGCCCCAAGAATGTCTCAGGATAGTGAGAGTAACTGATGACAGAAATTCAGTCCTGTGACAAGTGGAGGGTCTGCAGCCAGCAGAAGTGCTTGTTCACACAGAGCCTATCCACCATCCCACTTCCAGCGCCTGGAGACTGGAACCCACCATCAAGTGCAGTGTGTATGTGGGAGGCTGCGCAATCCTGCTCCTACAGCCTCACAAGGCCTAGAAAGGACAGGGAAGAGATCCAAGGAAGTATAGCACACCCTAGTTCTGGGAAGTTTCAAGATGCCACGAATGAACAAGATTACAAATGATGCAAAAGCTCCAACAGAAATGCCTGCTCAGGTTAGTTCGGCAAGTGTGCACTATGCCCAAAGAGGAACCTGCTCTGCAGATGCCGCTCACCAGGAAGGTCTGAGCTGAGAGCCTGCCCAGGAGGACTGTAGCGCCCCGAGGATAAGCAAGTAGGTAATCACACTATAGCAGAACTACCAAAAGACAGGCCTGACAAAGGAGCTACAGCTACGTGGGAAGACAGCTAACCACTGCGAAGACAGGGACATTTTTAGGTTATGGAATGATGCAGTTAGAACTGTGCTTTCAGAAACTGCAATCAGAAGCAGTGGGGGAGATGGCAAAAAGAGTATTAGAATATTCTCAGTGACAGAGGGTAATGGGACAGCAAGGGTAGGCTCAGACGTGAGAGGGGAGAACCCGTCAGGCAGGCAGACGTGCAGGAGGGAAAGGAGCAAGTGCCACCTGGGCTCCTGGCCTTGGCCATGGGCACTGACCACTCCTCTGAACATATGCAGCCTGCACACAAAGGCTGTAACTTTCTTGGCAACTATTTTTCTGGCAGGCTAATGGAAAGATAACAATTAACTTAATGAATTTTCTAAATAACGTTAAGCTTCTGTAGTAGATTCAAAGATGTTACCTAAAGGGGACAAGATAAAATTAGAATCACTAAAAGTCTACCGAGGCCATTCTGGAGAGGAAAAAATACTGGGGCTGGGATCGACTTGTCAAAGCCACTTCATCGGCAGGAGGACTCTCAAGTAACGCCCGTCTAAGCCTCTGGGGCAGCAGAAAGAGCACAAGGAATTGGTTAGCTGTAGGGGCAAGACTACAAGAATGCACAAAGAAACTCTGAGGGAGACACATGAGCATGAGGAATCTGGCCCTGTGCAAGGTCAAGTCGTAAGCCAGTAGAAGCAGATGTACTCAAGTAAGGCAGGGGGACTGGTGGGGGCAGGAGCAGGGATCCTGAGGAGCTACTAGCGGAATCCTCTGTCCATGAAGCTCCTGGGATGATCACCTTTCCCTGGCTCCAAGACTCATGCAATCTTCAGACAAACTCAGTTATTGGATATGAAACAGGTCTAAAGGGCAAAAGAAAACTTATAGGGTCTGGGGCTGATGGGTATGCTCAGTATATTGAGTGTGGTGTGGGGGCCTAGATGTAAAGAATTTAGAAGAATACAGATCCAGGTACAAATCCAGTTCTGTTAATTACTAACTGTGTAACTTTGGTGGTAAACTCAGTCAACGTTTTTAGGTCCCAATTTCCTTATTTGCAAAAAAGGACCTAAAATCACCTAGCACCTACAGTTTTAATTAGCACCTGCTCTTCAGCAGATGTGAACCACAATAGGTACTCCATGTGCAGAGGTGCAGAACAAACTACTAGTGCAGTGCCTGGTACGCAGGAAATCTATGACGGATCTAACTCTACTCCCTTCTCTAATGTTCACAACCAAGGTTACAAGGCAAGTCTCACCCTTCCACAACTACTAATGCAACAGGCAGTGGTTATTAACTCAGTACTCCCAATTCAAATTAATGATGAAGGTAACCATTATACAGCAAGAGAAACTCAATTTGATACCTGTGCATATCTTCCACATAAGAATTTAGTGCCATGTCACTAGCAAGTGCACTAAGTAGCACATTTTCACTAGAAATTATATTCTAAAAGGAATCAGAAAGCTTATATTTACTGCATTCAAGCTGTCTACAGAGCACATTACTCCACCTTTTTTTTTTAATTTTCAGACAGGGTCTTGCTAAGTTGCTTAGGGCCTCGCTAAATTGCTGAGATCCTTCAGATCCTCCTGTCTCAGCCTCCCAAATCGCTGGGATTACAGGTGTGTGCTACCCTGCCCAGCTCCACTTGCTCTTTAAAACAACCCTTTCAAGTGCTACCGTTACCCGACTCTACAAATCCAGGAGATTAAGACACACAGGAGGGGAAAAGACTAACCCAAGGCACATGGCCAACAGCTGGAAGGTCTGAGATGCAACAGTTTGGTCTAGCTCCAAAGTCCATGTTTGTTTATTTATTTCCACCCAAGAAAACAGAAGAGGGTGTGATGGCGCTTGCCTGTAATTTAAACTACTCGAGGATCACAAGTTTGATGCCATCCTGGGCAACTTACTGAGACCTTGTCTCAAAATAAAAAATATTAAAAAGGGCTGGGGATGTGGCTCAATGGTTAAGCATTCAGTGGTAGAATGCTTGCCTAGCATGCTCACAGCCTGCCCCTGCCCCCAAGAAAACAGACAAAATGTGGGGAAAAAAATATTAATGAGGTTTGTCTAGTCCTTAATTAGACACACCTGATCGATCACTCATGAGTTTATCTTTTTAAAGCGCTTCACCTCTATAATTATTTCATAGTTGAAAACATAAGACTTAAACAATGCTGCTCTAACATCCCATGTTCATCTGTTGGCTGCATTTGGTAAAACTGAGAACATGCCGAGGCTTTCTCTACTACAGAATCCACACTCATCAAACTCCCAAGGAAAGACGGAGACTCGCTGCTCCAGTGTTGCCTCCGAGTGTTCGCACTTCCCTAAGCCACGCACAGAAGAGCTCACTACAAACAGAATGGGCAAAATTGTTTTTTGACCACCCTGTAAAGATACCCTTTAAATTAATTTTCCCTTCAGGCCATTTTGTCAACTGCAAATCTTAGCTAAAACCAAGAAAAAAACAAGTGCACTTGGATTTTCTCCAAAAGTTTCAGAGCAAGAAACAGTCATAGGGCTCAAAAGCAAACTTCTGCTAACCCTCCCCAGCAATCCACAAAATGGCCCTCCTGACAACTCCCTGAAGGGCTGACTTCAGCCCATTTTAGGAGCGAATTTTCTACTTTCTTAACTGAGGCTACAGGGGGTTACACAAGAGACAAAAATCAATCCTCAAACCCAGACCTCCTCAAAGCCCACACATGCACTTCCCATTGTGCCCATTTTTACCATTCAGTCATCCCAACTCCATTCATCTGAGCTGAGTCAATACATTTGTCAAGAAATCAAAGTTAATAAGTGCTTATAGCTTTTAATTGTGTTATTGCCACAGTTCCAATTTTAGAGAAACTATGTTCCAATGTCATAACAGGGTGACAATGACTACAAGTGTGACTACATTCTATGGATACAGTGCTCACTGCAAATATTTTTAAAAACCTGTACCAGTAGGTGGAATTTAAAAATATCTATTTAGCACAACCTCGTATCTTTGTTCATTTCTGTACCATTTCAGGGTTAGGGAAGAGTGGTATAAATTACCTCACAGAAACCCACAAGTAACATTATTTGTTAAGGTTAAAACTTTAACTACCTTCCTGAGGTATGCTGCTGGGGTCTCATTACAGCAGGTAATCTCACATTCCGCCATGCACAACACACTAAGTACCAGCATCTCCCAATTACACTGCAACATAAATCTCAAAGGACATCTGAAAAGTCTACACGGCTCCTGCACCCACTGCTGAAACACAACCACCTCTAATGGAACGTGGCAGCTTTCTAAACTAAATATTCACACGCAGGGACAGGGCTGCTAGCCCTGGCCATGTCTCACACTGAAGAGTGGATGCTAATTAAAAGGCCACACTGACTCAAGAAATGACCACCCAGACGACTTTAGATTCCATCTGGAGTTTTGTTTTCCTATTTCCAAATATGTTCAGCTGTCCAAACTTCCAGGATTATATCCCTGAAAGTTAAAGCAGGGCCCACATGCTTCTGTGCATCATGTTCCTCATCCAGAATGGTTTCCTCTTCTCAGGCTTCCTGTCCTACTTGTCCTCAAACCCCAAGACCAAATAAGGAGTCATTTTCTTGTTTGTTTTTGTTTTTGCAGTACTGAGGACTGAACTCATGGCCTCACGCACTGACCTATCTCCCCAACGCACCACATGCTCTTTGACACTCTCTTAAGTAAGTCTCCCAGAGAGCCCGTCAATTCTGCGTCTGTCTTCCTCTAACAGCCCTCCTCACATGGAACCTTCTCATACTTTTCATGTCACAATTTCAGCAGCTGTTTATAGGCCTGTCCACCCCGCCAGGTTGTAGATGTGGCTCAGAAAGGGATCCTGTCTCATGAGCAGGCACAGAGATTCATGAGTGTGTGAAACACAAGCCCACATCTCTGAAGGACCATCACCCCACTGGCCGCTTAGAGAGGCCAAATGGCAACTCCACCAGCAACACAGATGCTATTCTGAGAACCACTGCCCAGCCTCTGCCAAGCTGGATGTGCTGGATGTGAGAAGGAGCACCATTTTTTTTTTAAACCTTCATAAGAGCAGAAGGTATTCAGGGTGTAGTCATACCATAATCATTTGGAATCATTTGGCTATTTTTGGAACTGTCTTTACTTTGGCTAGCAACACCTGCAACTTGATACAGCTGACATGCCCCCACCCCCACCCCCCAAAAAAAAACGGCAATAAGAGTAGCAATGGCTTTGAAATATCCCATCTAAGCCAACTTTAGTTGCATCCCGCTTAAGAACTGCCAATCCCGTCAAATACTGGCTGGTCTGTTTATTCAGATCTTTTGATGTAAGAAATTTGCTGACCTCCCCCCCTTGAGTTGATACAGATATATCAAAACTATGAAGCACATTTTTTGGGGTGAGGGGACAGAAATGAAACTTCCCTGCTTGTGTAAAATATAGGGGCATTTTTAAAATTACCATGTTTTAGATCAGAAGCTAAAAACAGTACAGCAGCAATTTAAAACTTGCCAGCCCACGAAAGCTGACAACTGACTCAGTGAAACAGCAGGGCCCTCCAGGCCCCTGCTCTTGGGGTTGGTGGTCCCATCAAACACTTAAATGCCTGTTACAAAATTTGCCATTTTTCATGTTAACATGCATGTGTAATGTAAGCCTACACTGGAACTACATTTAAATATTTAGACCCAAATGTTATTTTAAACTTAATTTTTCCACAGAGCCATTTCATTAAACAAAAAAAAAAAAAGGAAGGAAGAAAGAAAAGAAAAGAAAAACTCCTGAACTTCCTAATCACACTTCAGTGTGTTTTAGCGGATGTGTAATGTCAGGCTGCTTTGCACACCCACCTGCCCACCACCTCCCCCTTTCCAATATCGCACACCACACAAGTATAATAAACCATGTTAATATTTCATACCACTGTGAAATATGCTGGAGTATCAATTCAACATCTGCTGTCTTTAGGGCCCGGGAGTCCCGCAGAGACACTTTCAATTTGTAATTGAGTTCTATGCTGAATTAATCAGCAGTTTATCTTTTTTACTAAAATAACGTCTTCACCACTAACCCAGATTTACATTAACAATTTATGCCAAATTACCTGCCAAGACAAAACTTATAAGATTCTAAGCTACCATCCAGTAACACTCAGTCCTATATTTCATTTCTTGTATTTCTCCAACCCATATGCGGGCCAAGTGGAAACCCATTGTTCAAGAGCTTGCAAGCCTCTAACCACAGATGACCTCTTGGATTTGTAGCACAGAGCCTCACTTTGACAGTAAATTTCAGAGGGGTTTTCCCCTCTTCTCCTGAAAGCCACTGTTCAATAAATGGCTATGATTCAAATTTTTTATAAAATTGATTTCTAAAATGGAAGGAAATCAGTGAATAATAAAAGACTTTCTTTTGTATCTTTTCCCAAGGAGCTCTGATATCCCAAATGTTGGCTTGAGTACCAGAAAAAGAACCCAGATAAAGGAAGCATTTTTAGTGCTTTAAATTATGTAACTGAGACTCAACTTGGCAGAGGCAATTTGATTTGGTGAAATCACTTCCTGATATCATGGTGCTGAATATTTTACTACCAATATCTTCCTTTGAATTCCACCTGTACCCTTGGAAGTTACCAAACATATATTCCACTCAACACTATCCCTGAATCTAGCTCTATACTCACTCTGACTTAAACAGTCCCTGGCCACCAAGAAGTTAATGTTTGGGCTGGGTTTGTGGCTCAGTGGCAGAGCACTTGCCTTGCATGTGTGAGGACCTGGGTTCAATTCTCAGCACCACATATAAATAAATGAATAAAATAAAGGTCTATCAACAACTAAAAAAAATTTAAAAAAAAAAAAAGAAGTAGTTAATGTCTTCCCTGCTGAATTTTCACCACAGGCACAGCAAGCACCATGCTTTATGAAATATCTCCTATATCGTATGCCTTATGCACAGAGGAAATATGTAAAGCAAAAACATTTCTAATGGAACACTTGCTCCAAAGAAATGCATCATAAATAATTACCTATCTACTACAGAGGGAAATAATCCCTTCTTTTCAACTTGCTTTGCTAATAGCTGTGCAGAAAGCTTCAGGATGACCTCTTACAACCCCAGCCCTACTGCAGCACCAAGTGAAGCAGACTGCATTCACCTGACACCAGGTAAATACCTGCTGAAGGATGGGTCTTACATTGGTTATATAAGAACATGAAATTCAGTGTTTTAACAAGATCGAAGACATGAAAAAGTTTAGAACAGAAATATTTTTGGCCAAAAATTTTTTTAAAACATCAGTAACTTTGCCAGTACATTATTTGCAACTATCCTTTCATTATTCTTCAAAGAATCTGAAGAGAGATCTTCAAAATTTACAAAGGGTCACTTACTTAAGATTTGCTGATTCTAGAATTCCAGAGATCTGGTCCAAGAGGAGTCTATTCCCACTCCATGGAGACTTTGGTAAACCATATTTTCCTCCTCAGCTTCCCCCCATTTACCCTTTTACTTCCTGGGACTAAGGACAAAGAATAAGATACACTTTCCAAAATTACCTTCACCCCTTCCTTGAAATATTCCACTTTCAAATTTAACTTTTATCAATGGCAGATTATAACAGCAAGAGTGAAAATGAAAACCAACCACCACCTTTTACTGGGGCTCTGGAGAAAACAGAGACGAAGGAGACAGGGCCTTGGCCAGAGGCCAATATTTAAGTGGCCACTTTTAAGTCAAGGTATACTCAAGTGTCAGAAAATCAAAGGAAGAAAAGTAATCACTTCTGAAATCCAATCACTGTATGGAAGAAAGCAAAGCCAGTCTTGAATCATCAGGTGAAAGACCCAAGAACACTTTGCCTTCTACGACCCCACAAAAACGCACATGGAACAAGAACCAACAGAGCAGCCTTACCTCTCGGCACTCCCAAGTAGCTGCCAAGTGGATTCCAGTTCAAGAGAATGAGTTCACTTAAAAAGAGGAACAACTCAGGGATCTGACTCTGATGCAAGGCTTCACCACCAACAGTTTTTCTCATCATCATCTACTCTACCCACTGAACCACAGAAAGCTGTTCATTTCTAAACTTAACTGGTTACGCCTTTAGAAATCACTACTAAAAATAACTCCATATGGAGCCCAGGCCCTAGGAGACTGTATCTTAGGGTTCTGATACCTCAAAAATCTAATGTTTTATGTTAAATAAAACCAAAGAGAAAACTTTTGAGGAAAATTACACCTTTTGGTCCAACAATGAGGACACAATTCACATCTAATGCTTCAGGTATTAGGGAGAGCCCACAATCCAGAATTACGACCAAAAGCAAACAGCAGGAACACTCTCATGGTGAGCCTCCAAAAGGGAACTTTCAGTATTTATATAAATGCCAATCAATCCGATCACTGCCCAAATCCCGGGTGCATAAGAAGCATTTCCTGCATTTGAATTGTTTCATCTAAACACTTCCACTTTTGCACTAGTTCTTAAGCAATAAGGGATCCATTAAAACTATCATAATACCAGTTCACAGTCACCAGGACGACTGTGATCAAAATGTGGGCAAGGATGTGCAAAAATCAGACTCTCACACAGTGGTAGTGGTGTGGACACCATGGAAAGGTCTGGCACTTCCACAAAAGGGTAAACTCAGTCACCCTATGACCCAGCAATCCAGTAGCTACACAGCCAAGAGAAATCACAACATATCTCCACCAAAAACTTGAACGTAAATATTCACAGTAGCATTACAAATGCAGCCCAAAAGGTGAAACAATCCAAACGTCCACCAACTAATGGATGGATACATAAAATCCGGTATGTTCACATGGTAGAATACTATTCAATCATCAAAAAGAATGAAGTGGGCTGGGATTGTGGCTCAGTGGTAGAGCGCCTGCCTCGCATGCGTGAGGCACTGGGTTCGATCCTCAGCACCACATAAAAATAAATAAAGATAACGTGTCCATCTACAACTAAAAAAATATTTTTAAAAAAAATGAAGTGCTGATATATGCTACAACATGAAGAATTATTATGAAAATATTGTGATAGATGAAACGAAGTCATCACATGTATGACTTCGAGCACATACACAAAATGTTCTGGACAGACAAGCCTATAAAGACAAAGTAGATTTGCTGCTACCTAGGGCTGGGTGAGTTGGGGAAAACGGGGAGTGACAGCTAATAGGCTTGGGGTTTGGTTTTTGAAGTTGATGAAATTGAGGTTCGAGTACACTAAAAATCACTGAGTTGTACACTTAGATAGGTGAACTGTATGGACATGAATTATTTATCAATAAAGCTGTTACTAAATAAGGCATGCAACATTTTTAGAATAGAAGACCTAAAAACATTCAAAACATCTAATGACAAGTCACAAGTCAATCATAAACCTGTGTTCTAACAGTAATTTTTTAAAAGAGAACACAATAAACAAAAATGTTAGCCCTAAATCCCTGGAAGCATTTTTTTTTTAAATATTTATTTATTTTTTTAGTTGTATGTGGACAGAATATCTTTATTTTATTTTTATGTGGTGCTGAGGATCGAACCCAGTGCCTCATGCGTGCTAGGTGAGCACGCTACCACTGCGCCACAATCCCAGCCCCCCTGGAAGCATTTTTAATAAAATTTTTAAAAAGAAATTTGGTTCTAACTATACAGTTTTCCCCCAGACCTACAAGACACCTAAAAAGGGCTAACCACAAGACAAATATAACCATAAATTCAAAAATCTGGAAAAGTAAGGCAAATTCAGCTCATTAAGCTGACACATTAAAGTGCTACAAGAAATAGTGTTAAGCATCATCAACAGACAGAGGAAAATCACTGTATAAACAGTTGTCAAAGGTCAGGGTTTTTTAAATTTTTGCATTTACTTAAAACTCTGTGTTTGATGCCAACGGGGTTCAAGTTGCACAGGAAGGTGCTTCGGCTAAACACTGATCGTCTTCCTTGATCTCCATTGTCTACTGTGTGGGTTCCGCCAGCAAACCTCCCAGCAAGTGGTCACCTTCCTATGGAGTCATTAAACCTCCGAATGTCAGCTGGTGGGATTAGCCAGCAGCTTCCACACCTGAGCCCCCGTGGCAGGGACAGAGGCATTTGGATCAGGATCACTAATGAATACAGAATTCATATGCCGCTTGTCAGGGCTCCTGAGCTCAGAGTCCACAGATGCAACCTAAATAAGACGGAGGACAGAACAATTGTTGACGAAGATTAAAAAGTTTTGGCAGGTGGGAAAAAAAGAGCACCTCATTATTCAAATATGATAGTCTTGCTTATTTTTTTTTATTTTTGTTCAAGTTATTCATGATTTCCCTCAAATGGACAAATGCCATTCACCAGTATTTAAAGACTTCTTGGTCTCATTACTAAATGTGAAGAGGGCTATACCATCTGTACATCAGCTATCTAGAGAAAAACAGTTCTCTTGTAAATAATATTTGAACACTGGGGGGATGGCTATCACAGGATATTTGGGGTGAAGGACAGTTAAAAGATGGGGAAAAAAATCCAGAATTCAGAGGGAGGAAAAAGGATCTTCCACAGCCAAATGACCTATTCATGTTTACCAATACGTACCTCCACTTATATTTACACCAAGCTCGCTCTCTCGGACTTGCTTGCACCTTTCTGTTCCTGGGACCCTTCACATCACCAAGCTCACCAGAGATGTTTCCACACCTCCTATGACACTCAGCAGGTTTTCCCAAGACCTCGTCAGAGAAAAGGAAAAGCCCAAGCTGCCTACAGCTCTGCTGTTCTGGACTAAAATGTCTTCCCCATTCTATTGTCAAAGAATTACAGACCTAGCAAAAAGGCAGAGAAGCCTCTTTGGGATCAATTTTCTCAGAGGACTCCCAAGTCAGGCTGCCCCGGGATCAAATCCCAACTCTATCACTTGACCAGCTCAGTAACCTCAGGCAAATTTTTTGACCTCCCTATACCCCAATTTTATTTTCTTTAAAATGGGGATAACAAAGTGCTGACCTCACAAGAACTGTTAAAACACAAATGAGATAATGCAGAAAAGGCTCTCAGAACAGAGCCTGACAAGATGTAAACACTGACTATTCTGATAGTGCTTTCCATACCTCCCTCTCACGGTAGAAGGGTGAGTACTTTCATGGCCTGTGTTGTGTGTTAAGTAGGTGCTACCAATCACCAAGCCTGATGCCAGCACAAATAATCATATTAGTCGTTGCTATGTGACATTTTGTGTCCTACTATTGAATAACTAGAAAATAAAAGCAGCTGCCATATTTTAGAGCCAATTTTGTGTGCTCCACCATAGAAGGTGTTTTATACCCACACCTATTCCTCGAAGCAACCTGCAGGTAAGTCTCTGAATCTCCCATCTCACAGATGAGGATCTCCTCCCACTTGCCCAAGTCACACAATGAATACAGTGGGAACAGGCCCATGGCCCAATCTTCCAGTGCCTAAACCCTTACCCCCTTTCCATCTGACTACATTGAACTCATGCTCTATACTTTCTTTGGGGACCACCCTGTGTGCCAAACTGAATAGTCCTTTTTTTTTTTCTTAAAGTCAAAATAATGCAGATCTCTCACATTACTATCCACCTGCAAAGCACAAATGAATTTGCAACTTCGGTCTTTTGTTGGGATTAAAAAAAAAACACACATGCACACACAGTTACTTCTAAGATCTGCTGTCAGAACAACATATTGGTATCAAGTCTTTCATTATTTAAAGTGGATCTATAGCTGCCTACAATGACAGATTAATTCCGTTTCTGCTCAGTAGCCAGGTGTCTGGCATCACGTTTGTGAGGTAACCACAAGCCTTTAGGGCAAGAGCTGCTCACATCTTTAGCAATCTACAAGGGCTTCTCTAGAGGCCAGCTCTGGCCTAGTGATAAAATATGACTCCATAAATCAGATCACTGAAGTGGCACTTGTATACGTCACCATCTATCTTCTTAGCTTCCCTCTGAAGGGTACAGGGTAAGAGCTCATCCCCCAGTGCTGCAACCAGAGAAAGGACCGTCACAGTTGGCACTGACCAAGCATGTGCTACTTAAAACTGAAGACACACTAAGACTGGGGAAAAAGATCCTGCTGGTGTTAGCCGGCCTCAGGCAGAGAAGAAGCTGCAGCAAGTCATCTTCAAAAGGCAGAGAGCCAGAGCTCTAGAAACCTGCGAAAACTGGCTAAGCCTGCAGTCTTCATTTCTTTAAGTTGAGCATCTTCAAAGTCTAGAATTCTAACTGTAGGGCACAGCAGCTGCCACTGCAGATCTGATCCTCTCAGCTTTTGGCAGCTCTCAACTTGAGATTCTAGCAAAAGAATTTTTCAAGTTGCTATTATTGCCTGTCATGGATTTATAAATATTGTGCACTATCTGCTGTGGCATGGCTCTCATGGGACGCCAGAGCATGCCAAATGCATAACAGAATGAAAAACAGTTTCTATTCTTCAAATAAATGCTAATTTTTTTTAACTGTGCTCACACGATGTGTTTGGTGACCAACTTCAATAGTACAGAATATGTATCAGAGAAGGGGGAAAAGCTGATTGTCTTTTCCAGCAGCATTCAGCTGCTACTTTCATTAAGCTTGTTTAATTAGATTCCAGATGCTAATTTGCAAGTCGATACCAGAGGGTGCAGGACAGTTTGCCTTTGAATCATCTCCCTGTGATGTGAGGGTCCTGCCGCACACCACTACCCTTCGGCGGCCCTCGCACAGTATTCTGACAATTAGTGCAAAAAGGGGACAGTACTAATCTTGCAGACTAAATATTAATCTTCTACCCATCTTAATGAATTGTAATCTTCAGGAGTTTAAATCTCTAACTGGGCCAATGAAAACATTTCTTCTTACAAAGAAATGAAATGGAAGGAAAACTAAGTTATCAGATTCATTTCCTTAATTCACTCTCCATCTTCATATCAATCTGTATTTTATTTCAGCAGCTTTTTATTTAAACAAATCACCACCAAAGTAACATCCAGATACTGTGGTCATATTCCTGAAGGGTATCTGGGAAATGGACTGAAAAGGCCTCAGCGCAGCTGGCACCAGCACTCCTGTCCCACAACCCTGTGGGTAAAACCAGCGCCAGGCGCTCGCTTTACACCAACCTTAACAACAGAAAACCTGAGGGAATGGCTCCACGCAGTTCACCTGAAACACCTCTCCAACAACTGACCCCGTCATTAGGTCAACTCACACATTTCAAAATCCACTATTCTAATGGGTACGATGTCTGAATAAACACCTTTACTGATAAAAAATAAAGCATGACACCTATCACCAGGAAGAAATATAAGTTCATACACCTTTATTTCTAACACAGCTGAGAACTATGAGCACTAAAGGTTCAAAGGAAGGTGAATGTGAGAACCTCGAGATGAGACTGCTTTTGGCCTTTTTTCACTGGCCCACTGAAGCGGCTGAATACCCGCCCGGCACCAGTGACCAGCTAGGTGTAGGGAAACAAGTGAAAAATCACAGTCCCTGCCCGTGACCGCCCAGACTAACAGCAAGACAGTGAAAATCACAAGACCACTGGAAGTAGCACTTGGGTCACACATAGGTAAGAATTTTTAAAGACCTTTAATGTGCTTTGAACTCACTGGTTATTTGGCAGTTTCCAGGAAACTTTGAACCAAGAGCTTTCATTTGAGGCAGGTCATTGGCTCAGGTGCCCTGAAATAGCAGAGATTCATGTTGGGCATTTAAGAATCTGGCTGCGGATGCACTTTGGGAGGCTGAGACAGGAGAATCGCGAGTTCAAAGCCAGCCTCAGCAATGGCGAGGCACTAAGTGACTCAGTGAGACCTTGTCTCTACATAAAACACAAAATAGGGCTGGGGATGTGGCTCAGTGGTCCAGTGCCCCTGAGTTCAATCCCCAGTACCAAAAAAAAAAAAAAAAAAAAAAAAGAATCTGGCTGCGGGGCTAGGGTTGTGGCTCAGTGGCAGAGCGCTTGCCTCACACAAGAGTGGCACTGGGTGGATCCTCAGCACCACATAAACAAACAAAATTAAAATACAAAAAAAAAAAAAGAAAAAAAGAATTCTGGCTGGGCTATACCAGTCTGCTTTTCTGGCCTACCTCCATGTCCGCACCTCCACCCTCACCCCAGTGAGCACCTGCCCCCTGCTCCATCTTCTTTCACCCACGCACTTAATGGGGTGTCTGCTTTGCTGACTCTGCCCCGATACTGTATACTGTTTAGAGCACTAGTTATCTTCCTCTGTTATTTCACAGCACTTTCCAGATGGGAAGGAGGAAGTCCCTTCATTTCCCAGGCAGTTTTGTTTTAGCTCAGTTATACTGTCTCAACTCAGCAAGCACATACTGAACACCAGGAGCTCAAGAACAGAAATGATTCCATGGCCCCTGCCCTCAAGAAGCTCCCGCTGTCATTGGCAAGCAGGGAAGGTGCCTCTGAAAAGAGCCACCAAACAAAGGGACAGGGTGTGTCCAATATAGCACAGGGGCACATATAAATGAGGAAGCCACTCGCTGGCAGACACCAGCAGCGAGAAGGAGTCAGTAGCAGGTAAGAACACACTGTTTCAACAGGGAGCAGAAAAGAATGTCTGAGGTGGAGCCACAGTCCCCAAAGCTTAATATTCATCCCCCTGTGCTTACACGTGATGGTGATACCAGAAACACATTCCTGTTTCTATTATCAGTATGCACCCGCTTTCATGTGTCTTGGAGAAAACTATAACCAGGCACATCACAACCAGGATTTCATAGATAGATATAAACTACTTAAAAATAAATTTAAATTAAGAACTAGAGGTTGTATGAAACAGCAGGAAGGGACTGACTGGGAAGGGTACTTGGGAGGTAAAGGAAATGTTCTGTGTCTTGATTTGAATGACAGTTACTTGTGATTACAAATGCCAAAATTCACAGACTGCACACTTACGACCTGTGTATTTTATAATACATAAATTATACCTCCATTTATTTTTTTCAAAAAAGTAAGTTCTTTTAAAGAATATTCTCAAGGCTAAAGTACAGATGGCACCAAAATAAAGCAGAAAAAAATGCAACGTGCAACAATGACAAGTTCAAGAGACAATGTTAGATTAGCATGGCTGGATAAATTTTCTAGTAGCCACAGTTTAAGCAAAAATCTGGGAAGGGGTGCAGTTGTAGCTCAGTGGTAAAGCACTTGCCTAGCATGTGTGAGGCACTGGGTTCGATCCTCAGCACCACATACAAATAAATACGATAAAGGTATTGTGTCCAATTACAACTAAAACAAACAAAAACAAGTGAAATCAGCTTTATTAATGTTTTTATTTAACTGATACATTTCAACATATGATGAATATGAATTTGTGTGTGTGTGGTGCTGAGGCTCAAACCCAAGCCAGGCCAGCTCTCTCCTGAGCAACACCTCTACCCCAATATAAAAATTATTGATACTAAAAAGGTTTTGTGCTAAATTTCTGAGATCTAGTGTGTCTTCTACCTACAGACCTTCCTCCAACTGACCTGTCACATTTCAAGTGCTAAACAGCCACATGCGGATAGTGGCTACCATAGTAAACAAGGCAGCTAAGACAATGAGGAAGTGTTACAGGCTTTGGGACAGGGTGGAATCCTCACTCCATAACACCACAGCCACTCTCATTCCATACATCTGCTAGTCCGAGCCCCGCACTATCCAACACACAAGTTTGCAGATCAAAAACAAAAAGACTTTGGGCTTCCTCTAATTTATTATTTGTTTTAACAATAAAAGCCAAGAATTTGTTTCTTGGCTGAGTCTAGCCCTAAAATTTACTGTTTGACAACAATTTGTAATTACAGCAGCCCAAAAGTGGCCCCTGGAAATATCATTCTCTGCCTGTGCAGAGTTGCTGTCCCAGCAAACCAGGAGGGATGTGAGAGGGAGCAGCAAGCTATCCTATCTAGAGTCCTTTCCCAAACAGAAAGGGAATTAGCAGACTTAGTCACTCCACCCTATAGTCTCTATTTAGGCAGGAAGAAAAGTTATGGAGGCTTCCTGTAACCCAAAGAAGGAAAACAAAAGGTTTAGAAATTTACAACCAACATGTCTTTGTTTCTATGAGTTCTATGCAAACACTGCTGAAATGACACTGCAGCCAAGTTCTTTCACAACAAAGAAGTCTCTGGCACAATGTCCTCACAACTTCCCTGGCAGCCTCAGCTTTCCACTGACACAGCCTTACCTCACACTTACCAAAAGAGAGCCACTTGGCCAGCACAGTTAGCCTGGCTCCCTACCCGCCCCCAGCGGTGGGGGGTAGCATCTAGTAATATGAATTGGAATATCTTTAAAAAGTGTCCCCCACTGACAGTTGCTATACTCTCCTTTGCCTTCTGTCCCCCTTTAAACGAGGGAAGCCGGTACTACCTCTAGCTAGATAGTGACCTTAACTGATTTTCAGTGTGCGTGGTATTACAACTTAAGTGACCAAAACCAGAAACTAAATTTACATAATCAATCTGAAATAGAAACGGATTCGTTGGGTTTCAAGGTCTCACAGGTAATGTAGAACCATTAAGTGCTGAGTTACAGATATACTTACTCTAAAAAACACATTCCTCAGGTTGACAGCATTGGGAGTGCCACTGAGAGGATACTGACATGTCCCTTTCCTCCCCCAAATCACACTAATATTAAATCCATAGCATTTGGACCATTTCAAATCCAAACTCTAACTAGTGCACAATTACTTTAGCAGTGTTAAGTAGCTTTTAATATTCCTCATACTTTCAACTTTTTCTGCAATTCTCATTTTTCTTTAACATGGAGGTCTCAATCTATTGGAAACAGACAAAACGTTCAAGAGAATTTGGAAAGACTAATCAGTGTGGTTTAAAGAAGGGCTTGACATTAGGGGCTGGGATTGTAGCTCAGCGGTAGAGCGCTTGCCTCGCATGCGTGAGGCCCTGGGTTCGATCCTCAGCACCACATACAGAGCAATAAAATAAAGACATGGTGTCCATCTACAAAAAAAAAAGAAGGGCTTGACATTAAAACTCCTCTCCTCTAGTTAGATGCTATGGGGACTTTTTTTCCCCAAGTAACCCCTGATATGTATTATTTTTTCTCCATGTATTTAAGAATCCCAAACAGAAAACAATGCTGATATGGGGATAAATGTTTTTTTTTAATTTGTTCCAATGAGTTATACATGATAATAGAATGCATTGACACACTGTACACAATGGAGCACAACTTCTCCTTCCTCTGGCTGAATATGGTGCAGAGTCACACGAGGAGTGTAATCATACGTGTATACAGGGTAATAATGTCCATCTCATTCCACTACCCTTCCCATCCCCACACAACCCCCCCCAAACTCAGTCTGCTCTGTACAATCCAAAGTCATGGGGGTAAATTTTAACACTGAGGAATGAAAAGAGAATCCTAATTTCATTTATAGTTTTATACCTGGCCCTGTTTACTATTAATTGCAGCAAGACACTACTGCTTTTAGTTTCTGTTTAACTTCCTGCAGATGTCTAGGAAAGTGAAGACATCCAGCCCACCAACTGAGTGCCGTACTTGTGATGTCCTCATGTACCAACGGCATAGTGGTTTCTGGTAGAAATCCCCTGCCCTGGCTGACCATCATCCACTACCCTACCTTCTCTGGCTTTCACAGCATTTGGGCCAAACCCAAAGGCAGAGAGGGCTTCAGAGCTCCAATGACAATGAGATGGTTAAAGAACAAAAAAAAAATTTTTTTTTTTGGTACTGGGGATTGAACTCAGGGTACTCAACCACTGAGCCACATCCCCAGCCCTATTTTGTGTTTTATGTAGAGAATGGGTCTCACTGAGTTGCTTAGCACCTTGTTGTTGCTGAGGCTGGCTTTGAACTCGCGATTCTCCTGTCTCAGCCTCCCTAAGTGCTGGGATTACAGGCCTGCACCACCACGCCCAGCAAAAGAACAAAATATTTTTAATACATGATCTTCCCCAAAGATGATTAGGCATAAAGCACTGTCAAAGAGGAATCCCAGTGAATCCTTTGGGTCCCAAATATAATACTGTGAAATCATAAATAACAGAAACCAACATATTAAGAATAGACACTCCTAAACTGCCTATTATTATTGACTAACAAAAAATTAACCATCAAAACACCAAGAGCAGAAGATGAAGGCTGCCACCAGGACTTAAGTGCCTACATGCTGCTTTAGTGGCACAGATGACACACAGTAGAGAAATAATGTGGTGCCACAAGCATCCAAGCAGACTGAACCCTCCTTTGAAAGACGCAATGGAAGATCTGTGGATTTGTTATTGGAGGACTTATTTTCCATGGGAGTGATGGGGGGTTGCTTAATGAAGAGGCACATCTATCATTAAAGCAAACTTATGCAGAATGTCACTCACAAGACATCTCCTTCCCCACCACCAAAGAAAACAGTAAAATAATCTCATAAATATATTTGAGACACTTGAGCCATTATACCCTGAGAAGACTGCACACACATGACCTTGTCCCATTCTTCTGCCAGATGCTGAACAATCTATAGGGATTTTGAAAACTGCCCACTTTCAGGTCGAGTCTGTATGACATGCAAAGACATACATAGCTGCTCTATTCTTAGCAAGAACAGAAAAATCTGTCACTTTGAGCTATCATGACACAGAAATCTCAGTACACAAGCAAACACTCCACACTGCAGCAGCATCTACAGCCAAGAAGAGCTCTAAACATCCCGAAGCCCAGAGCAAAACACTCAACAGTGCTGGCTCCTCAGGTCCAAGGGACAGCATGATAGGGCCACTACAAAAGGATGCCTTCCTGAGTAGCCAATCTCCCTGGCAAAAATTCCATCCATGCCAAAGAGCACTGTAACTAACAACAGGGTTGTACAAGGTTTGGAGAAACTGGCAATCCATTTGCAAATGTTCAACACACAACTAGAAAAATATCTGAAAGAATAAAACTGCAGGGACTTACATACCTCCATATCTGGCCTAAACTTATCTTCAAACACAGCCATTGCTGCCAAGGAGCCAGAACCTGTAAGAAAAAGATGCATTTTTAGTGTGCTTTGCCAACTCCCAGCTGCTCCATCTCAAGTTTACCTCAGGGCAGCAAAAAGAGCAAAATAGGCCCAGTGTCACATTCAAATACAGTGTAAATATCAATCCTATAGGGCCACATCAACAGGGTCAAAAAAAGTGCTCTTCAAAAAACCTGGAGTCACACTTACCACTAGCTTGGGTAAATCTGCAACTGGCCCTATTTCTACTACTGATGGATTTAATTGTAAATAATTCACAATAAAATGCTGAAGCATGAAAATGAGGTTATGGAGCATTTGTATTTCTTCAAAAAGTGAATGCCACATAATTTCACTATCCTATGCTGTGAAGCTGTGCTCCATATTGTACCTCCGCGGGCTGCTGGGTGCAGTGCTAAATACCAAGGCAGTTAGAAAGAATACATTGTTTTAATGAGCTGGCCCTGGTAGAGTCACCTTGACATGCAGGGAGGAAACCACCGCACCAGCAATGGTAATAGGACTGCAAGCTGCACCACCAGGTTATTCCAGCTACAACTGTAAAACACTTTATTATGTGGCATTTATTCGGAGCTATTATTTTTAGTTTGTACTTTGAAGAGTAACAGCTGAGTAGACAAAATGACAGACAAAGAAACAAAAATTTACTGTTACAATAGCAAATGGCTGAAAGGTTACACTGCATAGATATTAACAGATAGCAAATTTATCCCTACCAAAGTAGGGCGTAAAGGCATTTCAAATAAGTATGGGTTCCCTTTGAATGAACGCAAAAGGCAGCTCCGCACTATTTGAAAATGTAAACTTGCTTTGTTCAGAAACCAGAGAATCTTCAGAAAAGCATCATCTTGTCTGTACAGGATCCTGGCAATATTTCAGGATACTCTACTTTTGGAGAGAGGATAGAGTTGCCCACAATTTTTTACTCCAATTAGAAGATTTTTTTGGCATTTATTACTTTTTAACTTGTTTTGCATAACACTATCTATTTAGCTGGGTCACAGAGAAAACCATATTTTCTATTTAAAATGATTTGTGTACATCGCTTGACCACCTCAATGGTTTAGCAAAGGAAAGAGGCAACGATTAAACAGTTTCAAATGAGGTGTCCTGCTGATTTTATCAAGTCTGCTGAATGTATAATGAAAAAGGAGAAGCTGACAGCAACACTGCATTGAGAAAATACAGACTACCTTATCTGAACCACTTAAGGAGGTCCAATTATAGATCAAATTTAAAGGGTAGAAACAGCAGATTTACAGACACAAATCAATGAACATGGTAATCCCGATGAATATGACAGATACTCCTGTTACGGAATATTGCTGCGGTTGAGGATCATTACCTCCCCAGCACTGGATACATCACATCTCGAGCCGCAGGAAGCGGCAAGCGGAGGCCAGCATTACAAGCAATGACTATTCATTTAGGCTTTGGGCACAAAAAGCCAGCCCCGTTTTCCCCTCTCAAAAATTTTTTCTTCTTAGGAAAAAACAAAAACAAAAACCTAAAATGGTCTTCTAATCTAAAAGGATATTAGAAGCCCTTTGGAAAGAGAATAAAAATTAAACAAAAACAGTGCACGCAGAAAACCAGCGCATATACAAGAGAAAATGTACCCGAACCAAACCGGTGAATTTCAAAGTAAACATGTCCCCGAAGATGAGGAAGTGGCATCAAATCCCACCAATCTTTTTTTTTTTTTTTTAAATGTTTATTTTTTAGTTGTAGGTGACAGAATATCTTTATTTTATTTTTATGTGGTGCTGAGGATCGAACCCAGTGCCTTATGCGTGCTAGGCGAGCACGCTACCACTGCGCCATAATCCCAGCCCCCCCACCAATCTTTTTTGAGTCACTGTCACTATGAGATTTAGGGGTCAGAGGGGAAAAAGTAACCCAAGTTTCTGCTTTAAAGCACAGATGAGAATCAGTCTCAGTCTCACCAATTTAAAAACAAAACAAAATAAATAAAATGAGCTGGTTTTGGGTGGAAATCAAAGCGAAGGACAGCTGTCAGGAAGAAACAAGAAAACTGCAAATAAGGAAATCTCAGAGGAAAAAAAATACTTTTAGATACAAACTATTCCTGCACAGCAGCCAACAGCAGGCTCGCCTTTTCCTACTTAGGCCCAAGATTATCCCAGAGAGGAACCAAAGGGTAAAGGAACAGAGCCCAGAAATCCAAAGCCAGGTATCTGCTAACAACAACTTTGTGGAGAATTGTAAGAAATTACTGTGAAGGAGAAAACCAAGCTCATCTAAAGGCATCTTTCCTTAACACAGGCCAGGTTTCTCCTGGGCCAGGCTTTCTTTGGCACTTCCACAGTAAAAACTTTAATTCTGTTCTTTTTCTTTGGCACATATATTTCCTTCTGTTCAGTTTCATTCATAAAGAAATGAAAAAATATTTCCCTCTCAGAATAATTTGTCCTTTATCAGAAGTATTCTTACCCCACTTAGAAACAACACCTCAGATAAAACTTCTCTGGACATACTAAAGGACATACTAAAAGGACATACTAAAGGACATATTAAAGCCCTCAGACTCTTCGAACGAAGCAGGTCCACCCAGTGAGGGGAGTCACTCCACAGTATCAGAGACAAGTTCTAAGAGTTGACAGAACAGGGCAGGTGAACACAGGAAGGACACCAGGTTCTTGCTACAACGCATTCTGGCACCTTGACCCCCAAACACACACAGTATTGGGAAATTTTCAGGAAAGCAAAAGCTTCCCCAAAAGTGGACCTGAAAAACACTTTAAAAGAAAGGGCTACACTACATTCAAGATAATTTCTAAATCACTTGCAAATGAGCTCCTGCGCCCAGCTTTTTAGGAAAGGAGGACTCTGGCGCCCCCTTCTCAGAAGTACGAAGAAGTACCAGGCAGCGGTGCACTACTGTCAATAGACAGCTGGGGAACTAAATGCATCTGCTGTGGAGAGAACTGGGAGAACACTGTGATGCCCCCAAAGCAGTGAGAGAACGGGATGCAGGTGCTCAGGTAATTCCAAGGCAACGCAATACGGCGGGCGGAGGGCGAGGAGAAAGGAGCAGGCCAACAATAACAATGAGGAGGAGGAAGGGGAGTCGGTGGCAAACTCCACAGGACCAGAATTCTCTAATGATTTTATTCACATTTCCTAGATATTGGTCCAATACCAAGACCTATGTACAACCAATCATCAGACAAATGCCATACTGGTGTAGCTGCCATGCAACCCACAAAACATTAAAACATTAGATCCCATTTTCCCCATAAACTATTTGTAATACCAAGTCATCCATTATTTCATTGCCATGATCCTTTACCCTGGTGTTCTGGTTTCCTATTAAGGAATAAATGTACGGAAGCCAAGGGACAGCATGCCCGGGACAGGGCTCTCTCCCTCCTGCAGCACTGTGTCAGGGGAGAGAGCCCAATGCCAGCACTCCAGAATGCACACCCCGGGGGGAGGGGCAGGCAGTCCAAGGGGAACCACTGGGACACTGCATGGGGCACGCACCACACCACAAAATGTGTTATGTCATTCAGTCATCCCTGTAGCAACCCTCTGAAGTGAGGTCTTGTCAAGGGTTACAGGACTAACAAGCACAGAGGCAGGACTCCCGTCCCTATGTCACTCTCTCATACAGAAAGTTCTGTATGCAACAATACAGTTCAGGGAGCACACACTACCTTCCATGAGCAGGTCTTGCTTTTCTCAACCCAGTCCTCTCCAATGCAGACATGCTCAATGCTCACCAACACCACAAGACACTCATTTCCTAAATGCCTATGACATTCCAAGCCTTCACGCCTTGGTGCGTGGAGCCCCTCTGCCCCCTTAACAGTGCACAGAACTCCCAGTCACCCATCAAACCCCAGCTGAGACATCGTTTCCTCCCAGAAGCCTTCCTTGATCACCACTCTGCCCCATGGCTGTTCATCCCTCTCATCCTTGCAACTGTCCATCTTGGGACAGCTGGCCCCCACACCCACCAGCTCTGGCTCACAAGGAGCACTAAGCAGACATGTGCTGCAGTAAGCTGTGCTGAATTGGGAGTGTCGCTGTCCAAATAAAGAAGCCAGAGCACCCTGAGCTGGCCCTGAGGAGTGATGATAGCTGTAAATGCCTTGATACATACAAAAGAACACGTACTGCCTAATTTACCACACCTGGCTGAGTAAGAGACAAAGGTATGTGTAACCGGGTTCAATTTTCAAAAGGGATAAAAGGATTTAAAGCCATAAAACCATGTGCTATTTATTTTATGTCCCAGTCTGGTCCAAAACACTGCAATATCACAGAAGTGGGCCGCCCTTCTTAAAGTTCTGTGGTTCTACTAATGAAGCGCCCAGTCTCATCAGGAGTCTGTGCAGCTGCTATTTGGCAGTCTCCACAAGTCTTTTTAAGCCTACCCACAGTTACTAAGCAGCCAATGGTGCTTCCAGAACAAAGCTCTTTAAAACAGAAAAACAAGGTGCAATTCAATGACCAGCTACCTACTAGTCACTCCACGCTATACCCACACTGTTCTCCTCCAAGTTCACCCTGCAACCGCCCACATCGCTCCACCATTCCTGACCCCCAACCCACTCAGGAGATAAGAACAGGGGAGCGGGGGATATACGACTCAATCCTCTGGCACCAGCAGTGCCAAGGAGCCATGCTCTGCATGCCCTGATTCGCAGCAACCACTCAGGCACAGCCTGACCTCGGCTGCCCCAGCCAGGTGCTCATTAAAAGACTCTTCCTACAACTGACACCGTGTGGATGCCCAGAAAGAGACTGCTCCATCGCTGACTGGCAGGGCCTGACTCACCCACAGACCTTCAACATGATGCTGGGGGTCACCCACATCTGTTGACCTCCAGGAGAAGGGGGCCCAAGCAGTCAAGCCGCATGAGCCACGTCTCCAGTCAAGCTTTTAAAATGTAATATCTGGTCTCATGAATTGCAGGTCATTGGCTTAAAAAAAATCACTAACTACTGTAAGTAATGTAAAATATAAGCCCTGAGTCTCAGAAAATATGCACAACACACAGAATATTAATAACTAAAAAGAGCTCATGGATATATAACATCAATATTCCAACAGAGAAAAGACATCCGTTTACAAAAATCACATTTAGAAACATAGTTCATTAGTAATCAAACAAATATAAATTAAAATAAAGTACCATCTTTTGCCTTACAAATTAGCAAAGATTAAGGCAGTGCTGACAAGGGTGTAATGAAATGGGCACACTAAAACACCAATGCACAGAACTTTCCTCTTGGAAACTGAGAAATATCAACTGGAAATTAACAAGCTACACACACACACTATACTGGCAATGCTACTGCTAGGGAGTTATTCCAAAGAAATAAATGGACAAGTACCCAGTCATGCATATAAAAAGACCATTGTTTATAGATTAGCAAACACTTCCCTCCAAAATAAAAACCAACCTAGAGATAAGTGTAAAGTTATGACACACAAGTCATTAAATACAACAAAGAAGGTGGTTTTTTTTTTTGGTCGGGGGAGACAATGGAAAGATATGCATGATACAGTATTTAGTGGTTGAAAATATGTTCCAATGCAATAGTAACAGGTATGCTTAATACATGTTATGCAAATCTGGAAGACCAAATCAAACTATGTTCACTTCTAAGTGGTACTATTTTCATTTTGTTGCTTGTGTTGTTTTTTTACTTACAACTGTTTAAGGTATAAACTGGGAGACAACCCAACATTGTTAAGTGATTGGAGGGTGGAGGGAAGCCCGAAATACCACCACCTTGTTACCTGTCACATCTTTAATAGCAGCAAGCAGCAGCTTATTCCAAAATTTCGACACCTGGGCCTGAAGGTCAATCCATACATGAGTCAACGGTCCCAAAGTAGGACAGCAATCAATCATTACAAACTAATAAATGCACCATGCCCCTCTTTACCAGAGTTCTTAGGAAGGCTTCCTTAGGGCTGTCTTAGCATCACCTTAATAATAAAGACCTGTGAGCACATCGGTAAAGAGCTAGATCCCACTTATCCAGAAGGGTACTCTGGAAAAGTGCTGAATAGTACAGCCAACACTGCTGCGACACTCCACGGCACTGAGGCGTTTCAAAGCACACTTCCACCTACCAGTTCTGCTTGCTCTTCAGCAGGAGGCAGCAGCCCCACTTTACAACAGGAAGACTGAAGCTCAGGTGAGGAACCTGCCCAGACCGCGTGGTTAGAAAAGCTAGGATTTCAAAGCCAGATCTTTCTGCATTTAAAGTGTGTAATAGGGCTGGGATTGTAGCTCAGTGGTAGAGCGCTTGCCTCGCATGCGTGAGGCCCTGGGTTCGATCCTCAGCACCACATACAAAGCAATAAAGACATTGTGTCCATCTACAACTAAAAAAAAAAAAATATTAAAAAAAATAAAAAATAAAAAAAATAAAGTGTGTAATAGGGGCTGGGGCTATGGCTCAGCGGTTGAGCGCTTGCCTCACATACATGAGGCACTGGGTTCGATCCTCAGCACCACATAAAAATAAATAAAGATATTGTGTTCATCTACAACTAAACAAAATATTTAAAAAAAAAAAAGAAAATTTTTTTAAAAAAAGTGTGTAATATTCTTTCCATTCCACCATGTTTGCTCTTAAATAGCAAAGCCAAATGTTTCAAGATGAGCAAGTAAGCCTGGAAGTAGCTATCTTTACTTAGCTTCCCACCCGCAAAAAAGCATGCCTTCAAGCTTCTTTTTCGTTCAGATTTCAGGAGAATGATCCACACACATCTGGATATGGTTAATTTCAAGCAAGACTGAAATTTTAGTTAAATGATCTGAATGATTAAATAGACATCATTCACTGATTAGCAATGCCACTCAGTACTTGTTCTGAGAGTATTTATATTAAAATAGCCACAATGGAGAAGAAAAAAAAAAACAAACCCTAATAGCAAAATTACTTGTTTATTATCCAAAGCCTCAGAAGGTGTTTTTGATCGTCTTGGCATTAGTATCGCTGAGTATCCTTCATGCAGAATGCAAGGGGCCAGAATTGTTTTGGATTTTGGGATATTTGCATATACATAATTACATATCCAAAGGATGGAACCCAGGTCTAAACACAAAATTCATTTGTTTCACATACACCCTAGACACACAGCCTTAATGTAATCTCATACAATATTTTTAGTGTGCCTGAGTTTTGAATGAGACCTGTCACAGGAGGTCAAGTGTGGAAATTTCCACTTGTGAAGTCAAGTGGAGTCATGCTGGTGCTCAGATTCAGATTAGGGAACATTTCAGATCTAGGGTGCTCACTCTGTCCTTTGATTCGAACCTAACTTTATCTAAAAGAACAATTCAACCCAGGAAAATCTGAACTGCACCATGAAAATTTCACAATCTAAATATTGCTTTTACTTGTTCTATACAATAGGGCCTGGTCAGTGTTTTGTTTTTTCAAATGTTATTTTTATACATCAGAGTTCCCTGAAATGCTAAATCAAATTTAGAAATTCTATCATCTGTTATTAGACATGCTAAAGAAATACTAAAAGATTGAAGTTATTTCCTAAAACCTGCCGCCTAATCAAGCTCTAGCAAGATCTGAAAACTGGCAGGTAGAAATTTGCTTTTTTAAATAAGGTCTATGTTCACTCTCAGACTAGGGAAGGGGAAAACACTGAGGGGTCCCTGACCCTAAATTCAAGTGTTAGGGGTATTGCCTTATTGTATAGACAAGGACACTGATGCTCAGCTAGATTCAACTAATTTATCCAGGGCAATATGGATGGGCCACAGTTCACAAGGTACGCTATTCAGAAGTGACTTCCCCTGGGCCTAGTAGGTGCAGGCTCTGGGATCACAAATTTGCACAGGAGGACACAGCTCTGATGCTCCCTGGCTGCTTCCCTGGGCACATGACTCCAAGCACAAGTCAGCTATGCTGCACCAGGAGGCAACATCCCTTTAAGCACAAAGTGATCTGTCTCCAAAACCATGCAGCACAGTGTCCTGCTGCCCTGGTTCCTTCCTGGACACAAAAGGGATGACGAGCATGTGTGTCTTCCTAAAAGTGGTACTGTGAGAAATGAGCAAGATGCCACATGCAAAGCAGAATGCCAGGGACATAGTAAGAACTCAATAAAAGCTAGTTATTGTAATGACTCTTAAAACAAGCTCCCCATCCTCCAGCAGCAATTTTATACACTTGTTCTCAACGAGTCCCCAGGCTGGCAGCTTTAATGGGAACAGAGGTCTTCAAAATTTCTTCTCTCAAAGTCACAAGTTCCGAGAGGCAGCAGGATATGGATTCCCACTGTTTTTCCCCAAATCAATTTAACCAGATCTTTGCAGAAAAAAAGGCTGCTCCTTCTGTTAAGGAGCAGTCCATTTTAAGCACCCAAGGACCTGTTTGCCACTGTGGCCTGCCAAGGTGGAAGATGTATGCAGCGATAAAGGAGTCACCCGCAGAACTTCTAATCCATCAGTGTCAGCTCTCCCTGACAGAGCGCTTACTCACACTTGCTCATTGTCAGGCAACTGGCCACTCTTCCTGGGCAAAATTTGGTGCTTTCCACAGCCCTATGGATGGGGGTCATTTTTCACTCAGCTTTTGCTACAAGGCCTCATCTCCTGGTACTGGTGCTTGCTCTGGGGGCCAGCAATGCCAACATGTGAAGAGCCAATTTATGAATACAAAACAACGCTGGTGCCAGGGGACAGTGTTCAGCCACTAGAGAGCAGTGGAGCACCTCTCACTGCTCAGTAAAACAGAGCCACAGACTAAATGGCTTAATTGTATGCATGCATTGCATTATAAGCCTTGGCCAAAAGTTTCTGAGCGCAGCAAGCCAAGCAATCAGACAGCGCAGCAAGCCAAGCAATCAGACAATCTTGCATCGCTTGCTGAAATCCAGATTTGTCCTTTGTCAGCATAAACAGTTTAATTTGATGTTTTCACTCCTGAGTAAGCACTGAGTATTACATTTAAACCCTCGTGAGGGGGAAGAATGCTTCCTTTTCATCAGCAAATGTACTTCAATGTCAGAGTCTACCTTTTATTCCCAGTGACTTTAAAAAATTTTTATCCCATTTCATACGCTTAAAAATACATTTTGAAATCATCCAACATTTTTCACTCAAAAACTAATTTCTCAAAAAATGCAGTTCCTATTCTAAATGCAATGTAATGTAGCTCAAGAGGAATTAAATTTTGCTCTAAGTAAATAATTTAAAACACTACTTGAAGGGAACAGGGATTTTTCTCATAATTGCAATTGCAACATCACATGGGCCTGACAGGTTACAAACACTGAATCGTAGGAAAAGACTAATAATCAGGGGCATCCGGGCCTAAAATGTGAAAGTTTTATTTTTTAATGCATTTTACTGAAATGCCACAAGGTATGGGGAGAAAATGCTCCCTTAAAACAGAGGCGCCACCTAACCCTATGTTTACGGGCTAACATGGAAGATGAAGCAAATCACCCACAGATGTGCCCCCTCTTCTCCCACAGCGGCTGCCCCTGGGACAGGAGCTCTCACTCAGCACACTTGGCACAGGGCAGGCCCTGCACCCTCCTGCAGCTGAAGCCCAAGGCAGCCTGAGCCGCCAGGTCTCTTAAAGGCATCCCTCACTCTGGCTCGCTTTTCCAAATAACTTTCCAAATTGTAGGTTAGTCTACTCTGCGGGCCTTTTCCAAGGTTTTATGTCTCTCAGGATCTTCAAGAAGAGAAGGACCAGAGATTTTAATCATTGATAAAGCATACCTAGTTTTAATCTTAAAATAAGGAATACCTTGCCCATAGAGCTTGTGTGCAAACAAAAGGAAATCCTGCTTACTGAAAAAAAGTACTAAGGCAAAGACTTTTTTTTTTTCTCATTAATTAATCTGTAGCCTAGATGCTATTATCTGCTTTTCAGAAATGAGAAAAAGCTAAGTTCAGAGAGGTAAAGGAACCTACTCAAAGTCACACAGCTAGTAATGGAAGAGTGAGAATCTGAACTCAGGTCTGGGTGGTAGCAAAGCCATATGTTATGGTTTAGATATGAGTTGTCCCCCAAGAGCTCAAGTGTGAGACAATGCAAGAAAGTTCAAAGGTGAAATGATTGGGTTATGAGAGCCTTAACTTAATTAGTTCATTCACCCAATTGAACAGATTAATGGGTGGTAACCTCAGGCAGGCAGGGTGTGGCTAAAGGAGGAAGGTTATTGGGAACATGGCTTTGGGGTATATATTTTGTCCCTAGTGAGCATAGTAATCTGTCTCTGCTTCCTGGTGCCATGTACTGAGCTGGTTTCCTCTACTATACTTTTCTATATATACTCTGCTCACCTTGGGCCCAGAGCAATGGAGCCAGCCATCTATAGACTGAGACATCGGAAACCGTGAGCCAAATAAACTTTTTCTTCTTTAAAATTGTTTTGGTCAGGTCTTTGGGTCACCACAGCAAGAAAAGCTGACTAAAACATCATTCTAAGCACTATCCAGTGAAAAGTCGTCCACTACATAAAGTGACTTTCCACTCAGTCTGACCAATAAGAGAGTAAAAGAAATCAAGTACCAGACCACAGAGGAGAAAGGTGCTTTTCTTTACCAGGGCCAGTTCAGGTCCAATTGTGAGATAAGAGTAGGTAAAGAAGAATTAGTTAACCTCACTATCCCTAAGTGGGGTTTAAAGAAAGAACTTGAAACTGAGCATTTCATTTAACTCTTCTGAAAAATACTCCTGGCAAGAGCTTTTTTATTTGAGTGTAGACAAACTAAGGACTGAACTCAAATCAGAAAAGATAAAAATTTCATGGTAAAATCTCTGAGCTGGAAAATAGAGGGAAACACCCTACACATTAATTCCCTATTTTGCCATTTTATGTATAAGAGATGCTCAATTTTTTTTTTTAAATACCAAACCAAAAACAAAGTCCACTCTGATTAGAACAGATTAAGAACTGGCAAAGGCTGACTATGTTACATTCCCTGTAACAATATGATGAATTTTAGAAGTAATGTTTTCTCATCTCCTAACATAACGGCACCATCTATTGGCTTAGTACCACCTTTGCAGCAACCAGGAAGCAAGATGTATAATTCAACTTTCATGGGATTTTGGTTCTCAGTTGCTTTCTTCTTGGCACTCCACAGCAGCATGAATTTTAGGATATAAAATCCATGAATGGCACATTTAAATCCTCTAAAATGCCCCTTACTTATATTGGTCAAAGCGAGCGAAAGTACCAGAGAAATCTTAGTACACAGAACTGTCCACAGAAAACATGCTAGCACTAAAAAATATTCAAACACCATGCACCAAACTTCTAGTGTATGTCATGTTTTTTATACAGTATTTCACACACCCTCATACATTTCCCATGAGCAATTCCTCTAGCTACCATTTTACAGGACAAGAAATCAAGGCACATAGCTAATGTGATTTTGGACTTAAGATATGAACCCAGACTGATGCCAAAAACCAGCTCTTTCAACTGAGCCATGGTGCCTCAAAAAGCAATGCCAATACCAATACTTGCACATAAAGTACAGTGATTCGCACAGTATGTTCACATACGACATGGCATCACAGCACCCCAATAACGTGTGGTCTTCCCAACAAACCAACCAAATAACAGCCACCACAGCAAAAACCACACCAGCTTCGTTTTAGAAAGAGCAGATCTGAGGCTCCAAGAAGTTAGGTGATTAGGCTCTAGTCAAGCTCTAGGGCTTCTTGTAGGGTTCTAAGTTATACTTTGAGTAGCTACAGAAAAGCCCACTCTGGGCAGTCACTCACTGGCTGTCTGAGCAAAGCTTCCATTGGAATAAGGTATCCTAGACTGACACAGCTCCTCCCCTGCACAGCCCCTGGCGAGCAGACACAATGCAATATCCACAACATGTGCTTCCAGGGCCCACTCCAATCAGTCAATTACATGAGGCTCTACTGTGGGATGAAGGATTACCAGCAACACCACAGCTATGAAGTCCACACACATGTCCTCTGGGGAGCCTCTTGTGAAGGTCTATGAACTAAACACAGCTGCGGCTAAATTCACACCTGATTTAAGAAATGAAAATGAATATGGAAGAGACATGTGCCACTGTGAGGGTACTAATTTTATCTAACACGGCATAACTTTCAACATCAAGTCATGTGGAGACATCAAAATGTCTGCACAAAGGTGGCACTTCAGTGTAAAAATACAGGGAAAATGGCAAGTCTGAACGCCCCATAGATGTTCCAACTTACTAAGATTCTTTTGGCAAAGCCATGAGACATCTGGTATGTTTCCTCTTCTGTCCCGCATCTTTTTAACTGCTCAGGGGCCCTATAAGCTGGGACTTGGTTGGTGCATTCCAGTAATTAGGAAATTGTATATCCAGTTTATCTGGAGATAGAATTTTACCTGGATGGCCCTGGCAGTGACCCCATATCTTCCCTAAGGTGCATACCAATGGTTTATTCCTCAAGTTAGTATTCCTAAATTGTCCAAGGGCCTCATTTCCAGGAATGTCATGCTTGAAATTTTATTCATATTAATTCTCTATGTGGATAAGCAGGCAAAAATAAAAATTTTATATACCTTGCCAATGCTGCTACAAGGAACACTGCCAAACTAATAGCAAAAGATGGTCCCTAAGCTTCTTCTGACACTACTTCGGTTTGCCTAATAAAGAAAAGCTGCCAAGTTCAAAGAATAAGCTAATTAATCTGAGAATTAAAAGAACCCACATTCTGTCTATTAAAAAATATGACTAAAACCCTCTCCCTTTCTTAATAAAGAAAAGTCAGTCTCACCCAGTTTTCAACAATCCCACCAATCGATCAACAGCAGTCTCCTAAATTATTCTCTTAAAAGAGAAGTAAAAGAAACCTTAGGGTTCCCGTTCTAACTTATGCACTCCCTTGCTACATGACCCTGGCAAGAAACCTCCGAGAGCCTCAGTTTCCTCAAGCAAGGATGAGAGCAGCCACATCACTATTTGGCAAAGATTAAATAAGTGAAGTACCTCCCAACAGCTGCTGGTGCTACAGCTGGAAAAATGCTGCCATTGTTATGGTTACCCTTAGGTCCACAAAGAAGGCTTTAGGATGGGGCCACACCACGATGTGTTCAAGGCATTTGTCTCCCACGGCAACCCTCAGGAAGGCCAGTCCTCAGAGAGTGGGCTCCTGGGCCCAGTGCTCGATGCAGACCAAGCTGCGCCTGCACGTTAAAGATGAGCAAGACAGGGTGGGCAGCCAAGAATCATGTAAATGAAAGTAGCCTTCAGGCACCTGGCTAGTCGCCAATATAAGCCCATGATAGATAAAATTTAGATACCCTTGTCTTAGGGACAATTTGTAGCTTCTAGATCTTACTGTCAAATCACTCAAAAAGAAAAAAAGGTTAATTACAAAGTTTTACAGTTTTGCTTTTATTTCTCATAACAGAAAAACTTCTAATTTAACTAAAACATGAGAATTCAGATGAAATATTCATTTTCAAGTCAAGCTCATGGACACCCTCAATCCCACAGTGCATGTTAATGATCCACGGAGGCAAAGAATTGAGGAGGATCCTGTTTTATCTGTTCTTCATGAATTAAATGAATTAAAGCAAAACCCATCAAACTTTGGCAATTCTGGAGTTCTCTATGTCCAGCTCCCCTCAAAAACAAGGGAAGGGGAGGGGAAAAGGAGGAGGAAGGAAAAGAAAAGACAAAACAACAACAAAAATCAAAGCTGGATTAGGAAGAAAGGCACCCTGCACAGCTACTATCAGAGGGGAAAATGGCTAAAAGAAGCTAAAAGAGCAGCAGAGACAAAGCCCAGGGCAGGTACAAAAATGTATTTTACATTCTCGGTGAGGAACTCCTTTCACAATGTACTTGGATCAGAAAGAAAAACAGACATCAACTTGTCTTGGGGTCACAAAAACATGGATAATTTTTAAATTTTCCTTTGATACTATAATGCTGTTTCAGTAAATACGTTTTTTAACATGCAGTGTATGAAATCTACGCATACAGCCACTGAAAATATGAACAAAATGCCTTTGGGAATTTGGATTAATATTTTTAGTATTCAGAAGCAAAGCTTACTACTAAAATAATACCTGTGAGATGATAAAGTCACAGTAGCTATGTTGAACCAGGGCTTGCTTAAGATGGAGACAAGGGTTCAAATCCCAGCTTTGCCACCTACAAGATGAGTGCTACTGGCTAATTTGCTAAATCTCTCAAAGCTTTAGGTTTCTCATCAATAAAACAGCAATAACAGAATCCCTTGTGTGGAATTTTAACTTAAAGTAATGTGACAGCACCCAGCAGACTTTGGCACAGAGACACTGCATAAATATGTTTCACATTTAAAATAATACTAAGCTTCAACAATGACCAAAAAAGGACATGTCACACAAACAATGCTTTGTCCTAGTCTCTTACAGCTAAACTGCGGCCACACAAACAGAAGACAATTTAAACCAACTCCAGGGGTGCTATGTACAAACAATGAACAGCAGCTAAATTTCAGATGTTCTTTGGCACAAATCAGTTTAGAAAATCAAAAAATTAATTCACCATCAAATATTCATTGAGTTGCAGGACTCTGGGAGGAAGACACAGATTCCACTTTCAGAGATGGCAAAGTGTTAAAGGAGCAGGAGGAACAAGGGCTGGGGGAAAGGGGAATTTGGCAGAAACTGGAGTCCTGGAATCAGGACTTGCAACATGAGCCTGGGTGGCCAGGAGGGAATGGCTTCAGGGCTAGACTTTGGGTGACAGGGAGGACACTCCAGGCAACAGTCATTTCTGACAAAAATCAGCTTGACAGCAATGGGCACGGAAAGCTGTTCAGGGAGGCACAGAGGAGGTGTAACAGAAAATGAGACGGGGAAAAAAGGTTTAGGATCCACTAGAAAAAGAGGTGGCCCAGGTAGAGGAGTTACAACAACACTGCAGCCAAGAGCCAGCAGGGGACTGGCACTGAGGAAGACAGCAGGAAATCAATGCCACAGACCTAGGATCCAGCCTAAGAGCTGGCTGGTTTCTGGGCATCTCTGTAATGATAGGGGCCATCCCTACCGCCTCTGGACCCATCACACCCTCAACATTTCTGGCCAGGATGCATCTCCCTGCCCCAGCTTCCCTCGTGCCAATGCTGCCTACAGCTAGCAGACTGCTCCAACAAGCAAATCTAAACCTATCACTACCTGGCTTGAAAATTCTAGCTAGAAACCTCCAGAACAAAATCAAAACAGCTCAGCCTACAGCAGCAGGCCCATGCAAGGGCTGTACTCCAGGTCCGCTTGTCACAGTACCCACTCCTCATCCTTCCCCACTGCTGCTTCTGCTTCCCTATGGTGCCCTCCCCCTCCACCCCCAGCAATCCCTGGCCTACCTGTTCCCTGGCCACACAGATCACTATAGGGCATAAAGAGCCTTTCCCTTGGGGCAGGGGATGGCCCAGCAGCTAATTCCTACTCATCCATCAGGTCTCAGCTTAAGTGTTATTTCTTCCTATTGTTTCACTTATCAGAGACAAAAATACCCATTGTTGGTGAGGTGGCAACAGAAAGGAATCCCTGTGTTCTCAGTGGGACAGTAAACTGGTTGCCATCTTTTAGCAGGACAATTTGGCAATAGGTCTCAGAAAAGCATAAAGCACTATGTGGCTTATCATCTGTCACTTTTTTGGGGACTGCTCAGCAGCTGCACTTTCTGTCTGGGGAACTCTACCCACATATGAATGGGAGACTGAGCTTGGCCAATCAGAAGCACCCACCCTTTCCTATAAGGAGCTCTCTGGCAGCAAGAGGGAAGGCAGAAGACTCATCCCTGGCTCTGGGGCCACTGAGGTCCAGTACTAGCTGTACCAACCAGCCACAGCTCATATTGAAGCATCATTTTTTACACTGTTCTTAGCCCCAAACCCAGTTATTGCCCTCTCAGCTTTGTTGTGAACCACCTGCTATCTTTTGGGGAAAAAAATCTCCTCTCCTTAAATCGCCCAGTGATTCCACTGCTTATAACAGAGAATTCTGACACACGAACATAACCCAACACAGAAATTAAACAATTACGAATTTACTCTAAATCAAGTATGTACCTGTACAAATAGATGAAGGCACTTTGTTGCAAAGCTATGAAAACCAAACCATCAAAATATCCATTACCAAGCCAGGCACGGTGGCACATACCTGTAACCCCAGC
Organism: Xerus rutilus; assembly: GCA_028644305.1. Classification (NCBI taxonomy): domain Eukaryota; kingdom Metazoa; phylum Chordata; class Mammalia; order Rodentia; family Sciuridae; genus Xerus; species Xerus rutilus. The sequence continues at coordinate 175,122,412 of CM053399.1, forward strand.
ACTTAGGGAGGCTGAGACAAGAGAATCGTGAGTTCAAAGCCAGCCTCAGCAACGGCGAGGCGCGAAGCAACTCAGTGAGACCCTGTCTCTACATAAAACACAAAATAGGGCTGGGGATGTGGCTCAGTGGTCGAGTACTCCTGAACTTCAATCCTTGGTACCAAAAAAACAAAACAAAAACAAAAAAACAGAAAGAAACTAATTCAATTTTCCTATTTTAAAAATGAAACCGCTGGGGTTGTGGCTCAGTGGTGAAGCACTTGCCTAGCATGTGTTAGGCACTGGGTTTGATCCTTAGCACCACATAAAAATAAATAAATAAAATAAAGGCATTGTGTCCATCTACAACTAGAAGGATATTTTTTAAATAAATGAAACTTGGGGCTGGGATTGTAGCTCAGCGGTAGAGCGCTTGCCTCGCATGCGTGAGGCCCTGGGTTCAATCCTCAGCACCACATACAAAGCAATAAAAAAATAAAGACATTATGTCCATCTACAGCTAAACAAATATTTTAAAAATAAATAAATAAATAAATAAATAAATAAATAAATAAATGGAACTGAGCCGGGCGCAGTGGCACATGCCTGTAATCCCAGCACTGTGGGAGGCTGACACAGGAGAATTGCGAGTTCAAAGCCAGCCTCAGTAATAGCGAGGCGCTAAGCAACATAGTGAGACTTTGTCTTTAAATAAAACACAGAATAGGGCTGGGGATGTGGCTTAGTGGTCAAGCACCCCTGAGTTCAATGCCTGGTACCAAAGGGGGAAAAAAAAAAAAAAGAAACTGCTTTGTATTAATATTAAATTTCCTGAAATTGATGATTTTATCTAGGTAATGGAAGAGAACACCTTGGAAGATTTAGAGGTGGGGAACTATTTACTCTCAAATGATTCCACACACACCAAAAAATGGTAATGATGATGATGTTGTATATGTAAAGTACAATGTTAACAACTGATAAATCTGGGTAAATGATTCATTATATGCTGTCAACTTTTCTGCGTGTGCTATTATTCTTCTGCCAAGTTTGAAAACTTTCAAATAAAAATAATGAAACTATTTCATAGAAAAGGTTATTCTATCTTTACCACCACTTAAAGGTATTAGATGGGGAGAAATAAAAACAATACTTTAATGGAAATAAAAACTACACTTGAATAAAGCAATTCTAAAATTACTGTATCTTCATTTTAAAATAATTGCAAAGTTCCATCCCTATGGTATCTGAGGGTAAATCATTCTCTCCAACAGACAGGGAACATCTGTTGTAGGAAACCTTGTAAGAAGCTAAATAACACAACAGGAGAGCAAAGTCTCAAATTGGCAATTTCCAATATTGAAGGCAGCAGTCTTCTAGCTGCAGTCACAACAACCAAAACAGACAATGTGATTGGTAAACAGCTGGAAAAATACCAGCTGCATGACTATTCAAATTTTTGGACCTATATCATCTGACTCAGAAACTTAACAAAAATGTTAGAGTCTGAAAAGTCCTGATTCTTCTAAATATAATTTTACCACTTTTTTGATGGGATCATTAAAAGAAAATTCTCTCATCTAGCAGTGCTGAAACACAAACGTAAAAAGCTAATCTGAAAAGATTTACTACTATTTACAGGCCAGGCACCGGAACAGATGCTTTACATACAGTTCCTAGTCATGAAAAGCACCTGGTATGTAAGTGATACTGACATTTCACAGGTGAGGAAATCAAGGTTCAAGGTGGAATCAAACACCCACGATTCTTCAGACACTAAATGGTCCAAAGGGACCACAGTCACTCCCAGCTTTAAAAACAAAAACAGAAACCCACTCTCTGCATACACCAGGCATGCAAAGAAGCAAAGCCTCAACTCTACCTTTCCATCTGCCCAGAGGGCTCTTCCACTCAAATCTCACTACATCATGCAATTTGCCTTCCACCCTCTTACCTGCCCCACTACTCCAAAGTATTCTTATCCTGTATGTATCTTTTAACTTTTTATTTTCATATCTTTGTAAATTTATATGCAGATGTAAGAAAAAATAGAATTCCCATATACCTTTGACTCAGTTTCGCCAAAAGATGCTATCTTTTTATTTTTTTATTTTTTATTTTTTTTGTGGTACTGGGAATTGAACTCAGGGGTACTCCACCACTGAGCCACATCCCCAACCCTATTTTGTGTTTTATGTAGAGACAGGGTCTCACTGAGTTGCTTAGCGCCTCGCCATTGCTGAGGCTGGCTTTGAACTCGTGATTCTCCTGTCTCAGCCTCCCTAAGTGCTGGGATTACAGGCTTGAGCCACCGCGCCCAGCTAAAAGATGCTATCTTTACTGTACAATATCACTGTATAATAAATACAAGGAGGGAAAAAAAGCATTTTCTTCTCCCCGTATTTTTTGCTTTCTAACATTTTAAATGTATTTTATAGTTGTTTACAGTCTACTTCCACTAAAAAAACTCCTCACAGCGAGGAATCTACCTAAATTTTGTCACTGCCATGTATCAAGTATAATCCATAGTAAGCATTCAATATTTATTGAACGAATCAAAGCACTGAATTTCACTGCCTCCTTTAATAGGAAACAGACCACTCTTCAAGAGACCAACCTGTCAATAGGAGAATTCTGAAACATGAAGAAAACATACTCACCCATGGTGACATAAGGCAACTTATCAGTTGACCCGTGAGGATAGATGCTGTAGAGATGAGGTCCAGTAACATCTACGCCCCCTAAAACTAGGGCTGCACCAATGTAACCTTGATACCTGGTGATCAGAGTATGCATAAGGAAAAAAACATGAGTCTGCATGGCACCACTGTCACTTAACCAAAAGCTGCATGAGAATTCAGAAGACAAAAAGCTTTTCTTATATTGTTTCACTAAGGGGTTATTATTTTTTATGGGAACAAAAAGGAGAAGGAAACTAACATTAAAGGGACACCTATGATCAGTCACTATAAACCATATATTGTGTGAATCACTCCACATACCTCATTTCAGCTCAGCCTCGGCCTCCTTTAAAAGAGGGCACTATCGCCAGGCTCAGTGGCCCACACCTATAGTCCTAGAAACTCAGGAGGCTCAAGCAGGAGGATCCCAAGTCTGAGGCCAGCCTTAGCAATTTAGTGAGACCCTGTCTCTAAAACATAAAAAAGGGTCTGGGAGATGTAGTTCAGTGGCAAAACACCCCTGGGGGGTTCAATCCTAAGTATTACTCCCCACCAAAAAAAAGTACTATCATTCCCACTTAAGAAAAAAAATCAACCCAGAAACATAAAGCACTTGCTCAGTGTCTGAGCGTCAAGTTATCTTACTCCAAAGATTACAAGCACTGTTTCTTTTGCACCTCTCTGTGATCAGCAGACAAACCCCCTTCTTTAGAGTTAACGATGAGTTGCTGCCCAGCTCTTCTAAAACCAACCTCATCACAGCCTCAACAGGAAAATGGCTCATGTCAAAAACACCTTTCCTTTGAATAAAGCCACCAACTCAAACTACAGATATAAACTCACACTGAATAAAAAAGAGGGAAGCATTTCATCATTTAGGAACATGAACAATAACTCCATGAGAGCCTCTAAACCACTCCCCCACCACAGACGAAGCTGTGCCTCTTCAGGAACAGAGAAATACATTTCCCACCTCACTCAACTCATGCGTGTTATCTGTTGCTCTGGATTCTTTACATAGTTGGTTTATTTACCATTTCTATAGATTCTTTTCCCTGTATTTGGTTCAGCTGCCATTAGAATTGCTATGTTGGATAAACACGCTGGATTTAAACTTCTCCACTGTGAGCCCTACCTTCTTGAATGAAAAGTGAAACCTATATACACTGAACTTTAATAATCATTAAAACTGATACAAATAAATTAACATAAAGACCAAAAACTGAGTCTTAGACTAAGAAATAGCTACACATCAAGAAGCATTTGGTAAACAGAATAGTCAAGTCCAGTACTTACCCTGTCTTTTGATTATTAAACTGTTATTTCAAAAAGAATCTTCCACTTTTAAGTGAAAAAATCAATAATAGGAAAGGATCTTAGAGGCAGCCTAAAGAGGGAAAAAAGGCCCAGATGGCAGGGAGCAACCAGTCCAAAGCCATCAAAAATTATAATATTGATAAATGATTCTTAAACACAATATCACAAACCCCTTTGAAAAACTGATTAAGACTCTGGAACCCTCCCCCATAACAAGAGCAAAGAAGTTTTTTTCCTAATTCAGGAGGTTCTAGATCTCTAGAACTCCTCCATGGGTTCAAGGGGAGAACTCCTGATTCTAAGATGGTCCACTAACAGGAACAAGATGCATAATACAGTATTTTTGTGAACAGGGTAAGTTACAAAACATCACACACAATGGCATGCCATTCTTGTTAATGTGTAAGTATGAGAGCACAAGTACACAATGAAAGATCTGAAAAATTACATCTCAAAGACTTTCAGGCCCCCTTGTAAGCACTGACATAAGCCTCACTTCTTTATTCCTTTCCCCCCTTAAAAGTGAAAGAGACAGAAACTAGTATCTTTGCTTTATTGAGAACGAAACTGTGCTTACAAAAGATGAGGTGAACCACCAAAGTCACATCTGGTAGTGATGTAGAAAGGACTTGAACCAAAGTGCTGAAGTAAAATTCTAGGCTTTACTTTCCCTTTCACCACTGACTCACTTTATGGACCTCACCAAAAATGACAACAGGCCATAAAAGACTAAACTATCCTGGCTTAAATTTTTACATGTTCCTTTCAAAACCACTTGATAATTTTTACAAAGTATTATTAAACTAGAAATGATAAAACATTGAAAAAAATAGACTTCAGAATTCCTAAAATATTCTAGAGAAAATGATTAAAATATTTGCTAAACTATTTTGCTAAATACATTGAAGGACGCTGCAAAGAATCTTGAAATACTACATTATTTATGGCAACTTTAGAAGTTTAAAATTTGTTTTAAATGTAGTGAACGACATTAGCCACCAGAGGGAGCTTTGTATTTAAAATTAAAATCCTCTTTGGCACTCAGTAGGTGTGCTTCCACAAGCTCCACTCAATACAGCTAAGAACTTATTTGGTTGGCAATAACTCTCCTGAATTAATATGATGATTATATACACAAAGGCTTATCACAGCCAGAGCAGGAATTAGGTAGAATAGGTTTCCTAACTACACGACGCCAAGTCTTGGTTTTCTCATCTGTAAAATGGAAACCACACTAATATCCTTGCTGTACATATATTACTGAGAACCCAGAGCAAGACATATAGATGAGGACCCTCAAGGCAATGGCTATGTAAGAAATAGAGTGAACTGCGCCAGGCAGGAACTGTGACAGAGCAATTCCTACTTTTAAGGTAACATTCACCAGAATATCTTTCTGAATTCTTCTCCAAGCCAGAAACTCGTTTTTTAATTCAAATCTTCCAATTTATAAATTATTGGCCACTGGTTTTTTTTTGTTTTTTTTTTTTGTACCAGGGATTGAACTTGGGGGTACTCGACCACTGAGCCACATCCTCAGCCCTATTTTGTGGCTTATTTAGAGACAGAGTCTCACTGAGTTGCTTAGTGCCTTACCACTGCTGAGGCTGGCTCTGAACTCGGGATTCTCCTGTCTCAGCCTCCCAAAGTGCTGGAATTACAGGCGCGCACCACCACACTCAGCTATGGCCACTGTTTTTTTAAAATGCCATGTGACCTAAGTGAACTCCTAGAAAGACCATGGCCTGTGACCTACCAATTTATCATCTTTCTATTCCTGCTTCCCTTTAATTCTCACAACAACCTCTAGGGGCATGTATCACGATGTCCATTCCACATATAAGGAAAAAAAAAAATCTACTAAAAGTGAGGCAGGTCCCAAAAGTCAGTATTCCAACTCAAAACTAAAAGCCCAGCCTACTTCCACTATAATGCACTGCCTCTCTTATGTAGAGCAAATGAGAAAATGAACTTGACATGTGAAAATTGGCAAGAGCTATACAAACATAAAGCAATGATGGGATTATTAAAGAAGAAAAACAAAATTATTCATAGGTGGAAGTAAGTTTAGGGTGAAGTTCATGTCAGGCAAGTCACTACATGTCTATAAGCCTCGATCTGCTCACTTATAAACAGGGGACAGTAACAGCTCCTCTCTCAGAGTTAAAGGATAAAGCAAGATCAGGCATAAAGCACTTTAGCACAGGGCCAAGAGTGGAGTTAAGAGATGGATAAAAACAGTATTATCAGGGGCTGGGATTGTAGCTCAGCGGTAGAGCGCTTGCCTCGCATGCGTGAGGCCCTGAGTTCGATCCTCAGCACCACATACAAAGCAAGAAAATAAAGACATTGTGTCCATCAACAACTAAAAAAAAAAAAATATTTAAAAAAAAAAAAAAAAAAAAAAACAGTATTATCATACACACTCACTATAAGTATCACTATTCATTGCATTGTTATTTAGCCCCTAAAAGAGGGAGAAGAAAAGAAACACTTGTATGTTGGAAGTAGAGAGGTGGGATCTGTAAGACAAACTCAAAGGTTCCCCCAGCTCTCACTTTCTTACTATATGCAAAAAACTGTTCCTACCCAGTAATATCCCATACTTCAGGAAATTACTCAATTGAACACATGTGACTTATTGGGGGGGGGGGGAATCAAACTCCATAAATTTAAAGGCACTATCAAATGCCTTCTGAAATTAAAATGACTTTTTAATTAACAACCAATTTCTGAAATAAAATGTGTACTTCTGAATGCTTTTTCCCTAGCTTCCAAGTTTCCATTGGATAAATATCTAATATATGAGAAAAAGATGCTAAAGAAATCCTTGTCCTGGAACCTTACCTGAAAAGCATCTGCTTCAGCATCCGATTGGCCGTTACAACTCTGGGAAGGCGGCCAGTGGAGAGGGAGTGGAGCTCCAAGTTGGAAGAAATGAGCTGGGTTGTCATGTCTGTGTCTGCTGCTGTCCCAGCACCACAACAACTAAAAAATACCATGAGAAACTTAGCTGACATTCAATTACCAGGGAGCTCAATTAGAAGTGGAGCTTCCTGGATCACTTCCATGCAGTTCAGTTATACAGAGAGGTTTTAAGCTTATCTGCAATGCAACTACTCTAACCAATCTTAAGTAAACACAAAATTAAAAATATACGTCCAATTATATGCAAATATGTTCTCTACAGCCCAATGGAACATTTCAAAATCATTGGTTTCTGAGACTCTAAGAGTGTACATCTTACTTATACTACAAACATATCCAATTGTACAAAAAAGCAAGGTGTGTTGCAATTCAACATCTATGAAGTATTTACTATTAGGTACCAGTCATAACACCAAGCACTGGAAAATAAAGAAAATATAATTTAGATTAGGTGTGAGAGCACACACCTATAATCCCAGAGACTCAGGAGGCTGAAGCAGGAGGATCACAAATTCAAGGCCAGTCTCAGCAAATCAGTGAGGATCCAAGCAACCTAAAAAGACCCTGACTCAAACTAATAAATAAAAAGAGCTAAGGGCTGGGATTGTGGCTCAGTGGTAGAGCGCTTGCCTCGCATGCGTGAGGCACTGGGTTCGAACCTCAGCACCACATAAAAATAAATAAAATAAAGATATTGTGTCCATCTACAACTAAAAAATATTTTTTAAAAAAAGAGCTAAGAATTAGCTCAGTGATAGAGCAACCCTGGGTTCAATTCCCAGTACTGAAAAAAGAAAATACATTTTGGTTCTTAATTTCAAAACCAGGTGGATGAGTCAAACAAAAATTGTAATATACCACATAATATATATAGTAACATAAGTACAACATGCTATGAGAAACTAGAGGAGAGACTAGTTCTGATCATGCACAAAAGGTTTTCTATGAGCTGTATTTGGAAGAATAAAAACATTCTACAAGGGGTTTGGAATGCAGCTTGGTGTTAAAGAGTGCTTGCCTGGCAGGACCAAGCCCCTAGGTTCAATCCTCAGCAATAAACACAAACATACCTCTCTCTAAGCAGAGGAAGGAGAGCATTTCTAAGCAAAGAGGCTGGTATGCAGAGGTGAGATAACTTGGAAATAAGGGAAACAGAGGAATAGAGGTATGAGAGAATAGGGGCAATACAAGAGTAATTGGAACATGGGGTAACGGCAGCCGAAAGAGGCCAAAAGGTAATCTTTTTGCAACATGGTACAAAGTCTTAAATGTCATGCTACAATTTTGACTTTATCCTGCAAGTAAAGTGAAAATGTGAAAAGTTGGGCTGGGGTGGTGAATCAGTGGTAGAGCGCTTGCCTAGCACATGTGACGCACTGGGTTCGATTCTCAGCACCACATATAAGGTAAATAAAATAAAGTCCATTGACAACTAAAAAAAATTAAAAAAAAGAAAATGTCTCTTGAAAAGTTTTTAAAAGAAAAGGGACATAATCAGATCTGTGTTTTACAAAGTCTGGTAGAGCAGAAGAGTGAATAATATGCTGGAGAAGGCATACGAGGCACAGAGATCAATTAAATGACAACCATAATATTCCAACTGAGGAAAAAAAAACACCAATGTTAGTCTTAGTAGAGGGAAGGATAGGAGTGCATGAATTCAAGATACAGAAGGCAGAAATGGCTACCAAATGAACTGGAGACTGAAGAGAAGACTTGTAAATGACTTAAGTGACAGGGAGGTAGAAATAATGTTTAAAGGAGAGAGAAAATACAAGCTGAACAACAGGTTTTGGTTAGAAGCACAGTAAGTTCAATTGTAGCCCTGACATACTTGAAAATTTAAGAGCTATTCCAACTAATCAATACTTACTAAATATTAGGTGATATGAAGTGAATTTTTGAACAGTTCTTGTCAGCAACAACCATCCCTTCAGTAGCTCTTGTATCTGCTCCAAGAACTATCCCATCCTATTTTTTAAAAAAAGTTTTAAACAATTTACACATGTAAATCACAGTTCTCCTTTCCAGTTAGGGAAAATGTTAGCCATACCCTGCTCCCATAATCCCATACCCCCAAATCTCCACCAAAAATATTGTCCTACACTCTCAGAATCAACAAAAGGCTTCTTAATAAACATTACAGCTTGAATCCTGAGTAGGCATTAAGAATTATCATTCCCATTTTCTATTGAGTGAATTCCTTACAAATCACAGAGCTAATCTGAGAAAAATTTGAGTTAAGTCTGAGACATCTTTCCATTAAAATAGGCACATCTGCCAATTTGTTTTTAAAATGTGTCGCTTTTCATCTGTAACATTACCCATCATCCCTTTTGATCTTCGCAACAATTTAAGGCAAGAGTTATCTTCATCTGGAAAAGGTATAGCCACCAGAAAAACCGTCAACTGCTCCACAGTGGAAGCATAATAAAAACGTGACCTAACTCCACATTTTGTGCTCTCTCATGACATCTTCCAGCTTCCTAAAGTAACTTAAGAGAGCGCAGAGGAAAGAATATAAACTGTCAAGCACACAAAACCTCCTCACAAAAGCAGTCTCTTTTAAAAGACTTTTTCCCGATGCTCTCTATGATTTTGCCCTTCCAGACCCAGCTGAAAGAGATAAAGGAGTCCAAAGTGGCCTGGTTCCTGTTATCAGCTACTCACTGCGGCTCTTAGCCTGTCGGGGCTTACCTTATAGACCACCCCCGCGATGGTAGTGCCAGTTTTCCGGGCTTTTGGAAGCTTATACCCCTTCTTCGCAAAGTCCGCCTCCAAGATGGCATTCCTGAAAGCAAATATGGAAACAAGAGTATTGAAGGGGAAGACCACACTAAGCGGTCTTGGCACAAAGAGTACCTGATAGGGAACTCAGGGAAAGGAAAACGTGGCCCAGCTCCATCTGCTGTCACCCCCTATCTGTTCAAAGAATCCTCCCACCATCAGCACTATCGCCCCTTTCTTCAGACAACAGTCTCAAAGACGGCCGACGACTCGCCTAAACTGAGGGAGATAGACTGTGTACCCTAGCGCCGGGAAAGTGAGAGGACCCACCCAGCCTCAAGAGAAACCCATGCTCAGGCCGATTCCCCTGAGTCACACGGGCAGCGGGCCCCGTCAACCACCCTTCGCTCGCACTTTCCCGATATGGCCGTGGCCCAGCTCCGACCCCGACACCTCACTCCCACTCCCACCCAGAACGCGACCGGGGCATGGTCGAACCTGCGACAGTTCTCAAAAGAGAACCCTCCAACCGGTGGCTCATACACAGACACAGCCGCCATCTTCCCGAGAAAGTATTTCCGGGCCGGAGGCGGAGCAAACAAAAAGAGCCGAGTACTTCCGGCGCCGCCAGCAACCAGGGCTGAAGGGGAGGAGCAACCTGAGAGCAGGAGTGATTGATCTGATTTCTAGAGAGACCCGGAGATGTTTGCGTGTGTACAGCGCCTCAAGTGGTGCGGAGGAGAAACTGACACCCATAGCAAAAAAAAATTTGCCCGTCGTAAAAGCGCCTGCCACCAGGTTCACACCAGACCTGTTTCTACCTTTAATTGGGCTCCGCAGTGCTTCTGAGATGTTCACACCCGAGTCCCAAACACAGCTCCACCACCTCCTTATATTGGGAAAGTCTCTTCAGCTCTCTGATTCTGTTCTCTCCACTGTCAAATGAAGTACACACCTTCTCCAAAAGGTGGATAAGCTCATGAAAAGATGCTCCAAGCCATTAGTTACCAGAGAAATGAAAATGAAAATTAGTGAGACACTGCTTTGCACCCACTAGGATGACTATACTCAGGAAGACATAAAATCACAAGGCTGGAGAGAATGTGGAAAAATTAGAACTCTCATTTGTGGTGAGAGTTTAAAATGGTGCAGCTGCTCCAGAAAAGGATTTGGCCATTGCCCAAAAAGTATTACTCCCTTAGAAATATACTCAAGAGAACTGAAAAAGTATGTTCACAAAAGCTTGTACATGAATATGCATAGCAACATTATTCATAACAACCAAATAATGAAAACAACCCAAATATCCATAAAAATGGATAAGTAAAATGTGGCATATCCATACAGCAGAATATTATTCAGCAATAGAAATGAATGAAGCATAGATTCATACTATGGCAAGGATGAACCTTGAAAATATTATGCTAAGGTAAAGAAATCAGGCACAAAAGGTCACATATTGCACAATTCCAGTGATTTTATATATATGTACATAAAAATTATACATATTCCATATATTATATATATATATATGAAATCTCCTTAATAGGCAAATTCATAGAAACAGAAAGCAAATTGCTAAAGACTGGGAGGAGGGACTAGGGAGTGAGGTAACTTGCTCAGATTTACATGGCAAGTCAATGACAGTCTCAATGACTGTCGAATTTTTATAGAGGTGGGGTCTTCTGGGAAACCGAGGCAGCGTGAACATCACCCACTCTTCAAACTGATTCTTGTTATCAAGTCAGAAGGATTTCAGATATGTCACTCAGAGTAACGGGAATGAGTTCATTGAAGGGTTAGGAAAAGGAAAATAGGACACTATCAAGGGAGAGAGTGGGTCCTTTCAGAGAGGACAAGGCCACATGCCTTTCCTGCACTACAGTTTTATTGAGTATCCCAGAGAAATTTCCAGAGAGTCCCGCCCAGGTCCACCTCTTGACTTTTGACTGACAGCAAGACAACATCAAACTTTCAAGTCCCCACTGCCATGACAACTGTCACCTTGGCCCATGCTGACCAGTTCTAACTGGATTCTTAACCATAAATTTTTACAGATTTTATGGTTAGGAGGAATTATCCTTATCTTCCTAAGTTTTGGGATCTGATTATGAAAAGGGTCACAAAATCTCTCCCTTCAGAATAACTTGGGTTCCTCCCCCACCCTTTTTGTTTTGGTACCAGGGATTGAACTCAGGGGCACTCGACCACTGAGCCACATCCCCAGCCCTATTTTGTGTTTTATTTAGAGACAGGGTCTCACTGAGTTGCTTAGTGCCTCAACGTTACTGAGGCTGGCTTTGAACTCGTGATTCTCCTGTGTCAGCTTCCCGAAGTGCTGGGATTACAGGCATGCATCCGGCTTGGGTTCCGCTTACTGATAGACATTATTTCGGGCCTTCCTTTCTCCCACAGACAACAAGTAGTTTGCTGAGGAATGTGATATAACCTATCCACTTAAGCCAGGCAGAGCTGCAGGTGAATTGCTTATTAAAAAAGAAAGCACATAGGGGTCAGCACAGAGGGCCAATTTTATAGAATTACTATCTTAACCCCATATTCCCACCATTCACACCTGTCTGCCCCCAACAGAAGAATTAATTTATTCACTCAGCACACATTTATTGAACACCTATTAAGTGTCAGACATGGTTCCAGGTACAAATGAATGAATGAATGAATGACATCCTAAGTGCCTAGAACCAGTGTCTACCACAGGCATATAGTCAAGAAATATTTGCCAAAGGTTGACTTCCCTTTTGTTATATCTCTGGGTCTTTTTATGAAATAAGGAAACTAAATTCGTATTTTGAAGTCCTAGCCCTCAGTATGTGGTATTATTTGGAAAAAAAGATCTTTATGGAGGTAATCAAGTTAAAATGAGGTTAGGAGAGTGGATCCTCATCCAATCTAACTTGAGCTGAGCAGAAATATGAAGCACATAGGCAGGACACTATGTGAGGACCAAGACAGATGGGTGACATATGTCAAGCATAGATCACCAAAGGTCACCATCAAACCCTCAGAACCTGCATGAGAGACTCAGGTCAGATCCTCCCTGACAGCCTCAGAAGGGCTTGGTTTTTTTGACACCTTGCTCTTCTAACTACCTGAACTGTGAGACAATGACTTCCTATCGTCTGAGTCACCTGTCTTGGGTATTTTGTTGTGGCAGCATAGCAAACTCATACATTTCATGAGTTCCTAGTCGAAGGAGGAGAGAAAGTCCCCAGAAAAACTCACAGCCCAATGCACTCAGGGGCTGGCAGAGGGGCACACCGCGGGGATGGGGTGCTATGGAAGCCTAGAGGTTCCAAGAGTGTGGGCTTATGGGACGAGACGTCAGAGGGACAGACACAGAAAAGATGAAATTAAACCAAAACATCTGGACATCATTATTAGGAACCAGGAAAGAGTCTTCCAGGGCTGCAGTAAAAAGAGGCAGAGGGAAGTAACAGGACAGCTGGGTCCTGCCATAGGGTCTGATGGGAGCCGCAGGAGCCCGGGAAGTGGAGAGTGTCCGCGGGGCATTTCTCCTCTTACCTGGGCTTCTTTGGTATCATTCTCTAGCCAGGGAGAGCTGAGAAGGTGGCATTGCCCCAGCTTTATAGCCTCTGGAGTGTCCTAGCAGAGGCAGCCAGAGCCCAGCAGAGGGCGACCAAGAGCCTCCAGGCAGCCTGGGACTAGGAGGTGAGGGACTGAGCCCCAGGCCCAGCCAACCAGTCAGCCCTGGGCAAGGGCAGGCTGCAGCCCCACTAACCTTCCCAGGGCTGCCCTAGGTCCCAGCACTCAGCCTCCTGCTCAGCCTCCTTGTCCAACATGACTGCAGCTCCCCAGGACTGCAGCCCAGCCCGGAATGCCCTTCTCTCAGCCTAGACACAGTCCCCTTGTTCCCCAGCCATTGCCCCAAGCCTGTTTTCCCAATGACTACCACCTCTGGACGTGGCTATGACCTCAGGAGAGTCGTCAGGCTCTCTGGGCCTCAAGTCCAAAATAACAGTCCTTGTTGAGAGCACCCAATGGCATGTGCTCCACCTTAACCACCATATACAGGACCTCAGGAACATCCCGGCCATCCAGAATGTGCCAAACACTGGGAAAACAGACAACCAAGAGAGACACGGTGCCTGCCTTCAGGGAACTATTGGTCCCTAAGCACCAGGTATCATGCCCAACTTCACACATGAGGCCTCTGAAGCCTGGAGAGGCGAAACCACTGGCTCAAGGTCACACCACTGATACATGACCACAACCTTCCCAGCCCAGACCAGACATGGCATCACCACCAGTACCCCTGACAATCACAGCCCAACTAGAACTGGGGCTCCCTTGTCCCCTGGGGTTTTGCCAGAACAAAAGCAAGGTTTTGTCTCCAGCATTCCCAATCTGACTCAGCTAGTGACTGGCTGTGTGACCTTAGGCTGGTCTCTTAACCTCTCTGAATCTCAGTCTCTTCATTTTATAATAGGAGCACATTATGGTGTTTATGTCACCACATCTTCCTCGTCAACTATAAACGCCTCACTCATTTGTTCAATCATTCAGTATTCATCAAGTCCCTCCGTGCCAGGCTTTGTGCCAGCTTCATACCACATCACAGCCTCGCAAGGCATTGGTCTGAGGACTGTACCAATGTGCTAAGTGCTATAAGCGACATATACCCAGACACAGCTGCAGGAAGAGATCCTAAGTCTGCCTGAAGCAGCAGGTAGACACTCCAAGGACAAGAGTTAGCACCAAGTCCAGGAGACCAAAGAGCGCATTTCACACAGAGAATTCAGCTATGTTCCGCCCCAGCATCACCCTAGATTTTCCAAGGGCCAGGCGGGCAGCAACCTCCACCCCACCCCACCTGCAAACCACGCAGGAACCCAGTGTAGGACCGGGCTTAGAGGACCCAGCCCCGACCTCTGTCAGGATACACATATTCAAGGGTGTCCTGCACAGGCAGACTTGGCCTTCTTCCCATTGCAGAAAAAGCAGCCCATGATGCTCCTGGTTGCTATGGCAACCAGGCCCTTGTTTTTCCTTCTTCATAAATAAGCTATAAATAGACAGGGCGAACCTAGGCGCCTTCCTTTGCATGAATTAGTGCAGCTGCTCCAGGTTCTAGGGCCCCTGGCGCAGCACCCAGATGCCAAGCCTCACTGCACATCCAGCAGACACACAGCTCCAGTGGAAGGGAGGCAGGGACATGTGGCATCTGCCCCAGAGTCTCCTGAGGCACTTAGCAGACTCTGGGGCCCATCTGAGACCCACAGAAGCCCAGCACTGTGAGCACAGCCTGGCTGGGTGGAGGATGAGCAGGAGAGAGCACCCCCTTCTCCTCTCCAGGCCTGTGCAGGCCACGGTAAAGTCACAAGGCTGCCCTCCACTTCCATAGCATGTCACGGCTCACCCCCCTTCCACACCTGGTTTATTCATCCTGGTTATAGCTCTTCATTGAAACCTCTCGATGTGCCAGGTGCTGTGGTAAGCACCTTCCAGGCCACCCCTAACCGTCCTACGAGATTTGTGGGTCCACACATCTGATCCTCTTACCAAATGGCAGGTGGGACCCATTCAGTGGGGAAGGAATGAAAAAAGAAACTGAAACTCAGAAAGACCAGAGGTTGGCCCATGGCCACACCGTGAGGGAGAGTCAAGACTGTCTTGGGTCCTGGAGGGTAGAGAACAGAGATTGAGATCATTCTCCCCATAGAGAAGATTCAAGGAGACACCATTATCCTGCCAGTCAGGGAAGTTTCATGGAGGAAGTGAAACTGAGATGAGGTCGTGGCGGGTGACCGTGGAGAGCAGGAAAAGCCTTCTAGAGAGGGGGACAGCTTGCACGACAGAGCACTTCAATCTGCAGAAAAGCAGGCAGATCCGCGCAGCTATGAGCCAGGCAAGACAGAAGAGGTACGGCGGGCAAGCTGGGCAAGCCCAGTGGTGCCCGTGCCAAGGGCACTGCGGAGGCACAGCGAGTGCTCCAGCAGAGGAGGAATGAGACGGGGAACTGCCTGAGCAAACTCGTGCTACACTCAGGGCGACTGAAGGGATGACCAGCTGGGAACACGGGCAGAGCTAAGGCTGGCGGGACCAAGGGCCAGTCCAGGGTGGGAGCTGGGGACCAGGGGATCCCAGCGCACTGTGTATTCACTCATTCACTCTCCCAGGGGAGAGCTAGGAAGAAGAGAACAGGGAGGAGAGAAAGACACCTGCGTGTGGTTGTGGCAGGAAGAACAGCAGGAGACATTCTCAGAGCTGGTACAGGACATCACATAAGACGCCAGGCAACAGCCAGGTCAGGTTGAAGGGTGGATATGAGAGACATGAAGGAGTCCACGTTGTCCTCCAGGTATCTGACTTGGTGGCAGCATGAAGGCTCATGTGGGTGCCTTAAGACCAAACTGGGGTCGGGACCGAGAAACAGGGGTTCTCCCAGAGCAGCCAGGAGGCTGTGCAGGTCCTGGGTGTGAAAGAGCTGTCACAGGGACAGTTTGCAGAAGGAAAGGGAGCCAGTGAGACAGGCTGGGTGGTAAATAGCTCAGACAGGCAAAGGGGGAGTGGGTGGAAGGTGGAGAGACGAGTGGGCCAGGAGGGAGGCTGCAGCCAGAGGAGAATGACATCCACCACCAAGGTGGGGGCCTGGAGATGCAGGGAGTGCGCAGCACAGAGAAGCCAGTATGACACGGACAGAAATGTGGCCATGGGGCTGTACCACCTCTCAGATTCTTTCCAATGTCAAATCTAGCAAAGACTGTCTAATGGTACAACCCAGCATCAGGATGATGCGTGCACCAGGAAGAGCACTTCATAGTTTGCTAGTGGGAGCACTACAAGCTTTCTGGAAAGTTGCTCACTTACAGAGCAGAATGGTTCAAGATCCTTGGAAAAGCTCAGAACACTTGGTCCCTAAGTCCCCTTTCAAAGGATCTATCCTCAGACAAAAAGTAGTATGCAAAGATGTTCATTACAGTGTTATTTATCATGATTTATACTGGATTTTATAATGGGCTATATATTAAATACTGTATTGGAAAATAGGTTATATATTTAATGTTAGAATGGATTATAGATAATGTATAGCAATATTGTAGTGAAAATCTAGAAACTACTTCAGTATTAAAACAATGAGGGAATGGCTAAATCATAGAAGTTGTGTTTTCCATGCATATTTAATAACATAAAGGAAGGAGAAATGCCAGGTGCAGTGATGTAATCCCAGCAACTTGAGAGACTGAGGAAGGAGGATCCCAAGTTCAAGGCCAGCCGTGGCAATTTAGCCAGACCCTATCTCAAAATAAAAATATTATTTTTATTTTCCAGGTGTAGCTCAGTAGTAGATTTCAATCCCTTATACTTAAAAAAAAAAAAAAAGAACAAATTCTCTACATACTTGTCCCCCTGGTTTTTTATTTTGAAGTTTTTTAATCCTTCAGAAAGCTGCAAGAGTGGTTCAGTCGACACAAAGACACTTTAACCAGATTCGTTGTTTTCTCTCCCTTTTGAACCAATGAAAGTTCACACAAGCTTTTCTGATCGTACGATCCACCCTTTTTTTTTCTTTTTCTTTTATTTTTTGGTCTTTTTGCATCTCTATTCCTGTATTTATCTTTTAATTTATTTATTTATTGTAATTAGATATATATTACAGCAGAATGCATTTCAATTCATTGTACATATTTGCAGAGCAACTTTTCATTTCTCTGGTTGTCCACGATGTTGGCTTGCCGGAGGTGGCCACAGCCGGGGCAGGGTGCGGGCTGGACCGTGCCTCTTGGGAGGATACCAGCCTCGCATCTCGCCCATGGGCACCTTTTTTTTTTTTTTTTTTTTGGTACTGGGGATTGAACTCAGGGGTACTTGATCACTGAGCCACATCCCCAGCCCTATTTTGTGTTTTATGTAGAGACAGGGTCTCACTGAGTTGCTTAGTGCCTCACCATTGCTGAGGCTGGCTTTGAACTCGCGATTCTCCTGTCTCAGCCTCCCTAAGTGCTGGGATTACAGGCTTGAGCCACCGCGCCCGGCTCCATGGGCACCTTTGCTTCATGTCCCGCCCATTTCCTTCGTGCACGTGGCTGGGCGTTAGTGAACAAGGGAACCTGCACTCTGCAGCTTCACTGATGACAGAGTGAGTGGAGAGCCGGCCCTGATGGTAGAAGAAGGAAGTACGTCTGAATGTGAGTGTGCAAAAGAGTGAGTGTGTGAGTGTGCGGCCCAGCGCTGCAAATGTGTGTGTCATGAGTGTATGCACTGTGTGTCGTGAGAGCTCCGAGTGTGTCCCAGGCTCTCCAGGACCGTTTCCCTTTCTTCCGGAGTGAAATGCATGTGTTTGAAGAGCACAGTGGGGTGAGCTCTGGCAGACAAGAACCAGCCCCCCAACTTGGGATCTAGACCCTTCCTCCCACCTCCCTCGGCCCGGTCCAGTCAGTGCCCCACGAGAGCAACCACCTCCTAGTGCCTGGACACGCTGACCATCCTGTACACAGGGACACCCCTCCTTTCTCTTAACCTATGGGGTAGGGGGGAAGCCCAGCACCTGGCCCTACCTGGCCCCAGTACTCCTGAGACTTGGGGAGAGAAAAAGAGCCCGGGCCCTGATGTCCCTCCAAGGGTTTTCTCTCCAAATCCCTGCTCCCAGGCTGGTGGCTGAGAAGGGGACCCAGCCCAGGCACATCCCCTACACACACAAATCACCTTCCATGGCCCAGAAACCCTGCAGGACATGGCAAGAGCCTGTCTACCCAGAATTGAGGCTCAGTCATTCTGTTGGTCCCCTTGAGCCCGACTGCAGCGACCTCGGGGACTGCTGTCCTGTCCACCCGCCAGCAAGAGCAGCACTGCCGCCCGTGGTCCTGTGTCTCGCTGTCAATCTGCTGGCTGCCCTGGGTTGTTTACTGGAAACTGGCCTCCCTGCAAAGGTTCAAAGCCCTGGCCCTGGGCATGTCCGCGGCAGGAAGCAGGCCAGGCGGTAATTGGAGGCACTACCGTGTTAAGTGGCCAGCACTGACCACCATTCTCCTCCAGCAGTGGCCTTTGAGTGGCTCCTCACTGACCCTGCAGGCCTGTAGGGACTTCCTACCCAACACCAAGCCAGCACCAGGAACAAATTACTCGCTCCCTAAGAAATCTATTAAAAGGTGACAGCAGTTGGGGAGACAGGTGGCTAAGGGCAGTGTGTTGGGGGGAGGAAGACCAGCACAGGAAACCTAACGTCTTCCATCCCTAAGGGCCACCAGCAACTCCCGCTGAACTTACTGGCTCAGAGGGAGCTGAGCTAGATTTCTAACTTTTGGGGCTGAGGAAAAATGACTCGGAGATGAGGAGAGGCTTCATTGATTCTTGGGGACTATCTATAGCTTCATGAAGGGGGAGGACACAGGATCTGGAGTCCCCCTGACTTCGGTTTCACCTGCAGTTTGTACTCTGTGTGACTGTGGGCGAGACTCTTGGCCTCTCTGAGCCCTCCATGCCCGCCAGGGTGATAGGAAGCCCCAGCCCTGGGGTGGCAAAAAGCTAATACATGTGCAATCGATGTCAGGCACGTGACAGATGCCCTGCAAGTGTCATTGGATCAGAGTAGGCTGGACTTTTTTTCTTTTCTGACCTAGAGAGAAGTGACCCAGAGTGACCTGTGCGTGTCCACATCCAGATGAGGCGGTGGCCAAGCCAAGAGGTGACGTAGAGAAGCTGGGGTGGCACAGGCCACAGCAACCTTGATCTTCCCTAGGTGAGGAGCTCCTGCCACCCCCAGCCATGCACCGTGGGGACCAATGAGTGAATGTCCACCTCACTGCTGGATGATGGTCCCCCAAAGATGTCAGTGTCTCGATCCTCAGAACCTACGAAGACGTTAACTTTCCTGACACAAGGGACTTCGCAGGTTTGATTAAGTCAAGGATCTTGACGTGGGGGGATTAGCCCAGATTATCCAGGTCCCCCCTAAATGCAGTCACAAACACTCTCCCTAAAGGAGGTAAAGGGCGATTTGACTCTAGAATAGGAGAAAGAGGTGCAATGATTGATGCAAGTGGCTTTGGGGACAGAGGAAGGGGACAGGAGCCAAGGAGTGCAGGTGACCACAGGAAGTTGGAAACCAATTGTCCACTCAGAGACTCCAGAGGAAACCCGCCCTGCCAAGGCCTGTGCTGAGCCAGGAGCCTGGCTGGGACCCCTGCCCCTCTGAACCATGAGAGAGGAATTGGCATTGGTTTCAGTTGGTGGTGATCTGTCACAGCCGCCATTGGACACTATCACAGGAGTCAAGTTTGGGTCTTGAGAAGAATAAGCATGAACAAGGCGTCTAACCTGGGGAAGGTCTTTGTAAGGTCAGTACCTTTGGGGGGCCATTATTCAGCCAACCACATCTAGCAATGCGGTGGACATTCCTACATCAGAATGTTCGTTCATTTCTTCACCCAGCAGTGTGTGGCTCAGCCGGACCCTGGCTAGAGGTGGTAAGGGCTCCTCGCCCGGGAAGACCAGGGTTGCTGTGGCCTGTCCCACCCCAGCTCCTCCAGAGGCAGACACATTCCATGTGACCTCACAGCTTGGCTACCACCTCACCTGGATGTGGGCACACATGCAGGTCTTTAGAAATAGGGAGGCTACTTCTGCTGACCCAGAGGGTTCAGGGGACAGTTGGCCTAAGGTTTTTCAGGGTTACACAAATGCCAGCATTCCAGGCCCACAGGTTCCAGTCCTTCTCCATCAGGACCCTGACTAGCCCAGGACACCTGTTCTGAGGCTGCACACATCACCTCCTGAGAAACCGAGCTGTCCTTAGTACCACATCTGGCCTGGTTGTCAATCCCTAAGGAGACCGGGTTCCCTCTAAACACTGCTGCGGGGTCACAGTGGTTTTCATAAGACGCCGCGAGCTTTCTGACCTATGCTGATCAAACTTCTCTTTCTTTGAAGTTTCCAGGATCATTCACAAAGCCAGGCAAGTCCAGAGTCCGTGTGGTTGTGAGAGCTCCTTATTGCTCAAGTGCTGGTGCTGCTGCAGGAGCCCAGGCCACCATCCCCAGCGCACCTCACCTCAGCCCAGCCTCCAACCTCTGCCCAGGTTGGTTCTAGAAAGCAAATCCACCACCCCTGGTACTTGGGGTGAGCTCGGCCCCTCCCAGCTCCATGGGGAGTAGCCATGGAAGGGGGTCGCCAGAGGAAACCCAGCTGCTGCCCCCAGGAGCAGGAAAGGGGCTGGCTGGGTCACCCCAGTGTCCACCTTGCAAATGGACTCTCCACAGCCAGCACCTGGCACTGCTAGGCTCCCGCCTCGAGCAAACCCATCCAGGTGGGGCCTTCCCCTCTGCCTGTGCTTTGTGACCTCCAGCCCCCACCCTTCTCGCCATTTCTTAGCTTCTTCACTCTCCAGTCAGCTACTCAGGTGTCCGGAACCCCCAGGCCTGCCCGGCCGTGCTGCAGGTCCCTGCACGCTCCAGCGAGTGTAGCAGAAGCCCTGAGCCAGAAAGGAGGAAGAGCAGATGGCTCAGGCCCACGCCCTGGGCTGGGTAGGCTGGCACCTGGCAGGTGGCACACATTAGCCCCCCTCCCTGGAGGCAATAGAATCCCCCTTCTCTATCAAGACTGGAAAAAGGGAAGTCCTTGCCTCTGATCAGCACACTCTCATCATCACAGGGATGGGAACCCGATGCCACTCCACTGAAAGGAAGGAGTGTTGCTTCCCTTGCCCTGGAGGGCCCTCCAGGGCCTCCTCATCCCTCTTCCAACTCTCCGCCCCTGCCTCCCTCTCTTTCTCCCGTCTCCACCTGAACTCACTTCACGAGTTCCCACCTCTCAGTTTGGTTTCATTTCCTCCTGCCACCTAGGGTGTGACAGGGAGTGCAGTCTGTGGCAGAGGCAGAAACCTGGTTTGGTTTGTTTGTTATTTGGGGGAGGGGAAGTAAAATGCCCAACTAATAAATGACATTTCTCAAACTCCCTTGCAACCAGTCATATATAAACAGAAGTGTTCTGTAGTGCCTCTGGGAAGACTGTATAAAAGGAGCAGACTTGGTCTCTCTTTTCTCCTACCTGTTGTCTAAAACATGAGTGCAATGGCTAGGGCTGTGGCAGTCATTTTAGGCTATGAGGTGAGGCCGACTACCTCAGTGAGTCACATGAGCCTTGGACTGTCTACCATCGGACTTCTTCTACACTAAAAAGAAAAATGGTGTGTGTCTGTGTGTGGATCATTGTTTGCCTGCTTAACCCACTTCCATTTGAAGCTTTTTGTATTGTGCAGCTGAACTTAACCCCATGACACATGGCCATACGCAGCTCCAGGTTCCTATCATCCAACCCTGGAGTCAGAACCCCTGCTCTTCTAACCCCAAAGTGAGATGTCCCAGGCAGAGTTCTGTTGGTACTGCTGGGGTCACACGCACAGCCAGAGCAGGGCTGATCCACGGCCCAGGCCGCTCCTGGTGAATCTTGCATTACTTTTTGCTCATGACCAGAAGCAGCTGGTGTGGAACCACACAGATGATAGGAAGGAGAGCTTCCCAGGAGAAGCAGGGGTGCTGGACGCCGAGGAACTGAAGGATGCCCACTGCAGCTGGCACGCGGTCAACTCCAGATGCCCGACTCAGGCTAGGCGCTCCCCTTTCCACTCTGCAGGGTTTGGGATGTAAGGGAAGGGCTTCCCAGCCATCCTCACAGGTGCTGGAGCCCTGAAGGAGCCGCCTGGCATGGTCTGACCTCTCCCAAGAGGGACACCTGGCACCCAACGTGTAGGTCAAGAAGTCAAAGCTATGGAGGGCTCCAAGGTCACCTCCTGGGAGCACAACTCAAGTCAGCAGTGCCAGCTACTCAAAGGACATGCTGCACATCAGACCTGGGGTTAAAGCCCCCCTCAGCCACTCTGGCTGTGTGGCCTTGGGCAAGTTGCTTTCTCTCTCTGAGCTGCTCTGTCAGTTCCTTCCTTTCTGCCTCAGGTCTTCACTTCCCCAGACTCAAGCACCTAGAATCCCCTCTTCTCATCCCACAAAAGACCCACTTCAACACTCCCACCACAGACACCCTCAGCCTGGGGCCAGGATGTCTCAACATGGCCCAAGAAACAAACTTTGAGATTTTCCAAATTATCAAGCATTCGAAAGAGACCATCTCCACCCAGCCAGAACCCCATCCCTGTGGGGTTCACTCTGATGAGATGGTGGAGCCACAGGGGTCAATAAACACCCACCCTGCTCCTTCCTGGGGGCCCATGTCCCATGGTCCTGCCTTGTCCCTTGCAGAACAAGCAGAGCAGGACCACAGCAGTGTCCTCTGTGCTCATTCTAGGCTGCCAGGGACACTTGGCTTTCTCCTAACCGTGCAGCCAGACTAAACAGGTCTCCCGTGGAGACAGGATTGACGCCCCTTTAGAGACTAAGCCAGGCAAAGAAAAAATGAACTTTCATTTTTTTATTATCTAAATTTAATTTAACATCTATTATTTAAAATCACATTGCTCTTTGCATTTTTTTTTTTTTTTTTTTTTT